>CM077506.1:28407436-28855757 GCA_039654745.1 Houttuynia cordata
AAAACAACGTACTTCCTAAGGAATTTTCAGAATGCACTCAAGTCCTTGGAGGTGTAATATGATGTTTTAAATAATCTGATTGGCACACACTTCAGAAATTCACTTTCCATCTGTTTTAAACTGAAAGTAAGTTCATGCCCTCAATTCATTTTTTTTTCTGTGAAAAGGTAAGATTTGGGGCCTCCACAGAAGTGATTTTTGAAGCCGCAAACTCAGATCTTAGTAAAGCACACATTTGGTATATACCTTGCAAGTAATAACACCACTTCATGATTGCAATAGAACCTTCTCTCCCTTCCATTCCCTCCTGCCCCCCACCCCCCCCCCCCCCACACACACACATATGGGATGCGCATTGTTGCTTAAGGCATAATGCATCGTACGCGTCATGCCTAGAACTCCTCAAGCTATATCCTTCCTCGTTTCCTCCTCCTCCTCTTCCTCTCTCTCCCCTCTCCCCTTTTTATTTGTCCAATGTTTATTCTTATTTCCCATTCCATCAACTATCCGTAATCAGAATCCTTCGCTGAACACCCAAAAAAAGAACAGCCGGTGCTTCCAATCCTATGGTGAAACGAATTCATAAAAGAAATACATATCTATCGAGAATGTTCAGAGTTCAAAATATCAAAACCTTTCACACAGACAACCAATTGAAGCTAAAATCTGACAATAGAACCACGCACTGAACAGGCAAAACGGCTGCTTTACAGAAATCGCGAATGCAGAAACAGAATAAACGTAAAGGAAAAGGAAAGGAAGAAGACTGACAGGCAGACGCAGCATCGGAAGAACTCAGGGAAATCGTCGAGCTCATCGACTAAATCTAGGGCTGAATTGTCCATTGGAAGATGCTTTGGCGCAGCGAAAGGCGTAACTTCCTCTGCCATTATCCCCGGCTGGGATTTGGGAAGAACAAGTGAGACCGCGAGGGGGGTTTGGTGTAATCCAAGCAATTAAGCTCCGTCCGGATTCATTAATGGCGGCCGCCATTGTTACCAGAGGATGTTTGACACCGCCATATTGGGTTTGGGCCTGACGATGCGTTGTTGGATCGGGACATGAGCCCAACAAACTGGGCGTAGGCGTAGGCGTAGCCCATTGGTTAATGGCCCGCTTAGGTAGATGATACGTTGGTAGCTATGGGCCGAAATGCTGAACTTTTGAGAGTATTTGCAACGTTAGCCTGAACCAGGGTAAGGCACTCGTGGCTCCCTAAGTTATAATCCAAAGACCAAACTATGTTGGCCACTCACCTGGGGCTACATTCTGATTCATAAGGGATGTATGATGGGTTAGCCTTGTACGTGATAGAAAGGATTGGTGGCCTGCTACACTGCTTTGGGAGGTCGGTTGCTCTGCCCCTTGTGGTCGGGTGTTAAGGAATCATACACGCCTGTTTACCAAAATGTAGCCCCTCCGTGCAAATGAAGGTCATCTGATAAATTTGCAAAGGGACGGAGCCTAGAAAACATGAGTAAGGGAAAATTGATCTGTTTTATTTTGTCCGCAATACATCTTGCAATGTAACGAGCTTCATTGGAGGGAGGGACTATATAGCTAATCCTCGAGTTGATAGATTTGTACTTGTGCGCTATCGCAGAGATCCTATCATAGCCACTGAAACATAAGGAGAATGTGTAAGGGCCTCTGAAGGCTGTAGCAAAAGAACTTGCAGAAGATTGTATACAGTCGTGAAACTGTTTTCTGCCCTGGTGGGCATGAGTTGGTTATTACTCCTATCATTCTTTTTTTTTTCTTTCTGGTTGGTACATATCGAAGTTCTTGCTTGGTATTCGAAGCTGAAACAAGCAAGATTCATGATGTTTTTAACTTCTTAAAGAAACATGCATACTTAATAAAAAAATAAAATAATAAATAAAAATTATATCATTTTGATTCCGAAAGAGGGCATATGATGATGATGTAATTAAGCATGCCGACCGGGGGCTTACGAGAAGAATGGCTTTAACCACACATCACAGGATATGTGTCACCATGCATGGTCATGGTCAATTATATGTCAATCCACAAAATATGTGTCATGGCGCATGCTCACCACTAGACTCCTTCCGGCCAGCAAGACATGCGGATCTTCACACAGATCCTAAGTCTCAGGAAGGTCATCACCGCTACATATATAAGCTACATAGACTTTGGGTAACTCAAAAAAGCCATTTTTCCCATTTGTCAGTTGTCCCTGCGAGGAGCCAAGGTCCTCCTGTTTCTTGCTTTTCTCCTGAATTAATATGTCGAAAGCTACTCTTACCAAATTCCGCTACTTGGGCTCTGGAAGCTCTAGGGCTTTTGTCAGTGCACCTACAAGACCTCTGCAGGTGAGCTGTAATATTATAGAAACTACTTTTACATATGTGGGAGATGCAAAATTCATTTAGAGCGTAAGAGTCAGAAAATAGTATTAAACACGAATTGCAACACGTTTCACAGGTGAATCTGCAACAAGAAGGCTCAATTACATCTCCAGACGCGATCAGGCAAACAGAGACGGATGCAGGATCGAGGATTACAGAAGATGTGAAAGATCAGGTTATGAGTTAACTAGCTCTATAGCTATACCGTTGTTTTTTTGATAGGTCTTCATGCATGCTTGGAATTAAAATCGCGTCAACTGGTACATGCATGCAGGTCGGGCAAAAGCCGAGGGAGATGGGGAGCAAGGCGAGCGAGTGCCCACTTAAGGTGGGGGAGAAAGCTAAGCAGACGGCCAAAAACGCTTGGGCCTCGTCCAAGAACATCAATCTAGACAATATCGATTAGAAATCAATCTACACCATTAATTGTCCCCAAACACGTGGATATTTCCTGAGTTTCTATTTTAGCTAGTTACATCATCTTTTGTACTCTATTTCTTTTATTTAGCCACTCATTAGATTTATTTCAAGTGGCGAGTTTAAAATGGTTACTGCATGCTGGAGGCGCAAAAATCTTTTGGGAGTCGGGTTCAATGATCTCTTCTTTTTTTAGTACAAGGAGTCCCGTCCAATAATCGAGGAATGCCAACGCAAAACTACTTGGAATTGGATAGATTTTCCTTCGTTAATCATACATGGTACAGTATAATTATAGTCTAATGCACATGCATTTTGGCTGTTTGTGCCCTATTAATTGTCTATACTGGGATACTCGTCCCATGTTATTTGTTTATGTTATCATCCTCATTGTAATTAGAAGATGGTATAAAAAAGATTAGCGGAGTAAGGGTATGAAAACGGATTGAAAATCACATTTTAGTAGGTGTGGATAATAAATATGGGATGGAGACAGAGGGATGGAAAATGTTATACACGCTTGCTTTTGGCAAAGCTTGATCCGACTTTTCTTCAGGTAACCTGAAAGAAATACTCCCTTTGTCCGGATTTAGGGAGATAATAATTCCCGAAGGAGGGTAAGATAATTCTCATCGCTGATCTCATGATTCATCTATATACTGTAATAAATACTCTCTTTGTTCCCCATTGATAGTCCAATTAATACTTTAAAATGAATTAAGCTAACTTAGGTCATTTTTTCAAAACAAAAGAAAAACCAAATAGGATATTTAACATGGAACTGATGGAGTATACCTGACCAAGACCGTGGAAACTTCACAGCAAGAGGTTGGTGGTTGGAGTCAACTATTAAGCAGCCTTCCTTTACTAGTACTATCGGTCAATAACTATTACTAGTACTATTGGTCAATAATACGGTGTATTTTTTTGGGCCCGTATGGCCCACATATAACAACATGAAATAAGTCTGATATATCCATGAAGAATGCCGGTATTTCTACCCCACTAGAAGATCCGTGTACCTCATTAGTAAATTACCCCATTAAGAGTTGAGTAAATCAGTCATACTTATCCCAGTATTGATGTCTTATTTCACTCAAATTTTAATAGGGTTATTTTACTAACCGAATACATGACCTTTAGTGGAGTGGGAATATTTTCATACGGGAAAATTATTAAGTGTCCTCGGAACACTACTTTTTGGGAGATCGATATCAAGGATCGATGTGCGTCGTCGATCCTGGAGATCAACGGCACCCTGGTGCCAGGGTGCCCTACATAAAAGTGACGTCCTCAGGCCGTTGTACCCAGTAATTTGTGACATGAAACACATGCTGCGAACGGATTTTGATTTCTCCAGTGGAGCCCAACAAGATTGGGACCCACTGAAGGGCCATGATTGGAGGTTAGTGCCGGGAAAGGCTTTTCGCGCGAGAATCCGTCCCCGCTTAAAAAAGTCGTACGGCCCCCGCAGCCAAGCCAGGCTTTGCTGGTCTCCTGGTTGTCCTCCTCCTATAAACGGCCAACGCCGTGCTCCCCTACCCCAAATCCCCACAAGACCGGATTAGCAGAGAAAGGGAGAGAGGGAGGAGAAGATGTCGGAGGTCGTGGAACAAGCCTGGAGAAAGTACTTGTTGCAATTGCAGCTTCACCCTCTTAGAACCAAGGTACTCTTGCTTGTTTCTTTGTTTTGTTATTTTCGATGATTTTGGATGGTTGTTGGGGGAGTTTGGTTTTGATCTGATATGGGTTTTTGTGTTTGATTGGCAGGCGATCACTGCCGGGGTTCTAGCTGGGTGCAGTGATGCGATCGCTCAGAAGATTTCTGGGATCAAGACCCTTCAGTTGAGAAGGCTTCTGCTTATCATGGTAATGTTGTTTGTGCTGTTATTTGCTTCTTTGATTCTTTGGCATATGAGTTTCTCTATATGTTCTTCCCTTGCGTGGGATTTCTCTTTCTATTGGTGAAGGTCACTTCAAAAATCTTCACAGGGAAATCGAGGGGCGAGATAATCTGGCTTCTATACCTTCTTTTAACCATATGAGCAGATGTAGGCAAATATGATGTGAAATATTGATCCTTGATTTGTTGACGAAAGGGCAAGGGGGCAATGAATCGGTTGACCAATTATGCTGAAGCTCTGAGTTACTGACGATTGTTGATACTGTGCACATGATGAAAATTACATGAAACAATTATAGATTCAGATAAATTATACAATATTGTAATGGCTATCTGGCTATTGTATTGAATAGAGCTATTCGTGGGTCTTGCTTCGGTTACTTAGTTTGTATTAACTTTTCTTATATCATTGAAATATGTAATGTTCGTCTCCTTTTGTTTAGTCATGTATCTTGCTAACCCAGGTCTGATTTCAGTTTTATGGCTTTGCTTATGGTGGACCATTCGGTCACTTTCTTCACAAGATTATGGATAGAATATTTAAAGGTCAGAAGGGAAAATCAACTGTTGCAAAAAAGGTAATACTTGGTTATATTGCAATGAGTTCTGATTAGTATAAACCAGATATCAACTCTTGCTGATGTCAATGTTTTATTTGCTTACGTTTAAGGTTTTATCTTGCTGTGTGCCCTCAATGTTGTCATATAGATTATACCTGCTTTGTTCTTCCGTGGTCCATGTTAAATTGAAAGCACTGAGGTTAATCGGTAGCATTGCTTGTGACGATTTTATTTGTATTGTGATTTTTCAGTAGAAAAATTGACCTGTATATAATCTAATCTTTTCAGGTACTGCTGGAACAGTTAACAACCTCCCCATGGAACAACATGTTTTTTATGATGTACTATGGCTTGGTAGTAGATGGTAAGCTCTGATACCTATCTTAGTCAATTCACATGAACCCCCAATATTCAAATTTGTACTGCTTGACATGTGCTCACCAGAATTCTGTTGTAAGGAACATGTCTTGTATCATTTCTCTTTCTCCATTATAAGCAGAAAGTTTACACTCATCTTATCATCCAAGCATCTTATCTGAATCTCAAGAAGCTTTCCCTTGAGCAATTAGCCAACATGTCCGGACATTGCATATCACGTTTGCTTGATTTTTACTGAAATTCGTGCTAGTTGGCATTTCTCTTCTTCTTTCTGCTAGATGTCAATTTTGTAGCCTATCTGTGAGAAAATAAATTCATGCATTGATTTGCGAGCTCTTAGATTAATAATACACTTTCAAGTTCACACCAACTCACACTGTTGATACATGAGTTTGAATAGCTTCTCTTTTTTCATTGTTGCACTCTTTTATGTTTTATCTGTGAAGGGGATGCAAGCTCTCTCCATACAATTTGCATTCTATATTAATACGTAAGATACTAATGCCCACAGGCTGTGAATCTAGTACTATGACCATGAGTTGTAAACGTGGATCCTGTAGATTCAGTTATGCACAAGCCTGCGGGTTCATTTTGTGGATGACAGAATGTAGGTTTGTGCCCTCAATGTCTAATGATGACACTGATGTCTAATGGAAACACACCTGCTCCTCTTCCTCCCCACCTTCCTGGTTTTGCCAGGGTGTGAAGTAACCGTACTTCAATTGGGGTTGATATCATGAGGCCGGGATCATTTGAATTTTTGTTCATTTTAACTCTATGACTTACATGGATGAAGAAATTTTTCTGTGCGTTGGAAAGTCCCACACTTCATAATATTGCATGCTACAACTTCAATTCATAATTGCATCTTGTCTACCCTCATTGCTGTTGAAACAAATACATATAGCCCGAGATCCATGATTTTGGGTTTACCATCTTCACAATAGTGAATCTTGTGATAAAGTATAGGTTTCATTTTAGGTAGACATTTTGTCTCATAGCCATTTTGCTAACAACTTTGTCTATATTGTAATCAGGAAGACCATGGAGTTTGGTAAAGAGTAAAGTTAGAAAGGACTGGCCAACTGTTCAGTTGACTGCTTGGAAGGTATTAACATACCGAAATAATTAAATACTTTAATTAATCTCAGACTATTTAAATCCATATGATCTTTTTTCGCATCTAACTTATAGCATCCATTGTATAGTTTTGGCCTATTGTCGGATGGGTGAACTACCAATATATGCCTTTACAGTTCCGAGTTTTATTCCACAGCTTTGTTGCTTCATGCTGGTATGGGGCATTTAAAATCGTAAATAAGCTTGTCTATTCAGAGAGGCATCTGTCAATTAATGGTCTCTTGCATTTTATTTTTCAGGGCAATCTTCCTGAATTTGAAAGCACGTACAGTTGCTGTTAAGAAGGCGTAGGCATTTGCATATAGGCCCAGTTCAGGTTCATATCCTGTTTCATTATTCCAATTAAGAGTTCGTGGAACTCTTAATTTGTTCTGGAAAAAGTTTGGATGTAACTTTTCTATTTTTGAAGTAATTGTAGATTTTTTGTTCTCTGAATTATCTTATAGCAACTTCTTGTTGTTGGAAATTATAAGGCTGTCTAGTTCTACCTATTGCATTGTCATCTGCAAGCAAGGTCATAAGAAAGTTGCCAAACTCTTGATTGTTCAAATGCGGTATAGAAGCTAATACGCTATTCCGCAACTTGCCTCTTCCTTTGAAATCTTATTGTCTATTGGTTGAATATTGCCTTGAATTCATTTTCTTTTCAGTTTTTCAGCATTCCAAATTTCTGTACCTCTTTCTTGTCATTGTGTTCTCTTGAACAATTTATAGTCTACTTTGCAAGCTTATTGTTCCCAGTTATAGTCTTATAGATACTTACAAACAAATGGGTAAAATTAGTTCCCCATCTTCCACGTGACTTTGAGACAGAACTCTTAGAGCAACGCCAATACGAAAAACAGTAATGATATAAAGGATGAGTAAGAGATTTCATTGCATCATACAAGTCCTTGCCCACCACAATATCCTGAGTGGCATATCTTCATACACCTTTCGTTCAACTGAATAATTTCACTGAGGTTGTCACATATGAATGCCCTTGCGTTGATAAGCTGTACGGAGTTTTAAAAAAAAAGCTATACCGAGGATCAATTCGATGTTATTACTGTACAGAGGATATGAAAGTCCTTCAATCAATGAAATTCAAAATTTCCTATCACTATTCACTGGTTCAGTGATTGGCTGACCAAAACTCGGATCTTTTTTATTTCCCCTCCTAGAGTGCTGGCAGTATCCACGAAAGAGAATAACATAAATGACCTTTTTTTTTTCTGAATGAACATGACCTGCTGAAAGCTCTCGTCTTTATCGAGATGGGACAAAATATGTGTAGAAAAAATGGTGCACCCTTGGCCAAGGAATGTCGTATCGAATATCGGTAAAATATCGGTCAATCAAAAGACAAAATATCGGAGATATTGTATAAAAAAATATAAGTGGTCTATAACTAGTTTTTATCGTATATTTTCATAATATAACTTCTAAAATGAGCGATACTCATTTAGACAAATATAATTTTTAAAATATGTATTTAAAATACGTATATAATTCAAAATATATGTTTGCGTTTTAAACCCGTATCCTTCCACTTGGCATAGGATGGGAAACAAGTGGAAAAGTTAATTTTTTTTGAAAAAAAATATTTTTATTTTTAAAAATATTAATATATCAGACCGAAACTGATATATCGGCGATACAACATTCGATGCCCTTGGAATTGGAACTTAAATTAAGTTGGTCAACTTTTCAGCAATATACTACATTAAAAGGTAATCAGTGGCTGCATTAAAGAAATATATCTGATTTGCTTATGGAAATTGACCAACTATAGATATCTCTTGCTTAGTGCACCACCAAAGACGACAATGTAACAAATCAAATTGGCATATTATGAGCCATTGGTCCCATTAATTTCTCTTGGTGTAAGAAAATTTAAGCGATTGGCCTTGGGCGTTAGGATAGACAATCCTATCAGATTTAGGGCAATCTGAATTTTTTAAAATTTGATAATTGGAGCTCCGTTTGACTACACAAAAACAATCTTGCAGATTGTAAGGAAACCCGGTCCTCATATTGTTTCACATTCAAATCTAACAATCACCTCTTGTATAAAAAACAGAGAAACAACCTAAACAATCACTAAAAACCCAAGGTTTTGATACTTTTCAGCACTCTAGTTTTTCTCAGTAATACTCCCAAAGTTTTTTTATAGTTGCTGAGTAATAGTACTACACTATTCTCATTCACGATTTTGTTGGCAGGACTCCACTGTTAGATTTTGCAGGACCCCACTGTTAGATATTGAAAATCTTGATGGTAAGACCCTACTGTCAAATATATAACGGTAGTCCCCTACCGCCATATTAAACTCAATAAAATGATTATCATTTTTGTTGATGAAATGTCACGGTCAATAAATGAGATTTTTATCGGTCGAAATCTACTATCAAAATGTAATATATGGGTATCATAATATAGCCCCCAATATCAAGCGAATCACTCTTAATCTGCTGCTAGTTCACACCAAAGACGTCTGGATTATGGGAGTGGAAGCCCGATGGGGCTGGTGCAAAGAAAACGACCCAAGTTCTTACCGTTGCAGGAAATATCATGGAGATTATAGCCAAAAAAAAGGAAATATCATAGAGAAAGAAGAGAGACGTCACGCTTTATTGTCTGGATCTCTATTCCTACACGCGTCCGTACTCCTACGAAAGTGTGCCATCGGTGCATCACGTTGATGGCTCGTACCACCTAAAATACTCCAAAGGAGTGGTTGGCAAAAGACTAATTTGGAGCATTAACTTGGACGTCCAAAATGGGAGGTGAACAGCTGCTTTCAAATGCCAGATAGTGACCCCCCCAAATGATGCGTCACATCTCACTGTGCTGGGTGATCGATCCTACCAATTTATGATGAGTGATGTGCTTGATTTGTAGACAAACACCGTCTTAGAAAAGGAAAATTAAAAGTGCTTGACATGCAAGCTTTCGTGCTGCTTTCCCCTCACATGCGGAGTGCGGGGGGAGACGTCAGCTGATCAAGTTTTACCAGCCGTCTCACCAAAATCGATGGCGCACCTGCTAACACATGGCACAAAAGTATGTAGAGTCTGCGCATATGGAAGTGCGCCATTGATTTATGGACCCAACGGCTGGTGAAACTTCACTCGCTGAGTGCATCACCTGCCAGGCACCTCAACAACATTGAGGTTGTGATGACTCTAAATTTTATAGCATAAATTTTTTTCTCTAGAAACCCAATAGACTAGGATTATAGGAAATTGGAATATAATTAGATTCTGGTAGATGCTGATTGAATAAGTTTGATTAAAGTTCGTAGATTCTTAATTGAAGTAGGATTATATGAAGTGTAACACGATGGGCTAACCTATACTAGTTTCTATCATAATTAGGAGTTTGGTCCACTGATCCTGACCCTGAAGATATGCCTAGTGCCAGAGATGAGATATATAGATAAATTTGAAGAGTTTTACTTGAAATATGAATGGTGAAGGATAACACCAAGCGTTAATCCAGAATATAACTCCTCATAAAGCTAAAAATCTGATTGGCTAGAGGATAAGCCTAGCAATAGGATGAGTTGTAGAGGATTGGATTAACTCAATCTCTTACATGATATATTTCGAGTTGGAATAAGATTAGAAAGAGGAATCAGATAGACGATGAAAAAAGAAAACCCTACAAGTTAGGCTTTGTTGGGCATTAGGGATTTATTACGGATAAACTTGTTGCTTATAGATAAACTTGACTCGTGTAATGATTGACTAAAATAAGATAAATTAGCCTTAGTCCTAGGAATAGTAGGACTTCTTGGGCGAGCAGTCTGACCATTCTTTTTCCCTTATTGCTCTCTCGATCATTCTCACTCTCATCTCTCTCGACCTTCTCTCTCTCTCATTTCTCTTATTGGCCGACCTCAAAAGGTGACAAAGAAGGTGCATAAGACGTTGGAGTATAGGCGAAGTAAGAAAATATCGACGAACGATTTGAGGTAGGATGATTTTATGTAATGTCTTCTAAGGTCCTATTTTTTTATAGTGCCTAGATTTCTTGCGTTTGAAGTCAAATACTAGAGTTAATCTTGTTGATGTTGAGTTAATTTATATTCATGCTTATGCTTTTGTAAGCCATGTATTGTGTTAAGAAAGAATCCCGATTTGTGTTTGTCTTTCCTTATTGCTGCCATCTTCAAGTGCGGCGTTGCTATTCAGTTTTAGAAGTCTTAATTTTTAAAGTTAAGACTTATTTAATAAAGGTTATAACATTGCTAAATGTCTAAGGTTTTACTAAGCATTATAATCAGTCTCAGAATAGTTTTTCATTCTTAGCTAGACTAATTTTTGCACTGATACCCTATACGAGATAATCCATAATTAATTCTAGAAAAGTCAAAAAATATGTCATAAGTTGTGTTGTGTTCTAGACTTCCAGTCTAGAAAATGTCTGTATTGTTCTCGGGAGTCAAGTTTTTCTACCCCTTCTCTTCTAGATAGATTCTGCATTCTTAAATTCTATTAATCTAAATATTGCTTATAATCCAGTGTATCGACCAAACCCATATGTTCAATCATGTGTCATTCTAGCCTATATTTATGTATCTTGTGATGAATACTCTACCTATCAATTGTCTATGTTGAGGTATTATAAATGTATCTGACAAAGTTTATAAAAAACCAATCTCTGTCAGTTTACATATCTTTAATTTATTTATTCCAAATACTCTATCGATCATTTGTGAGACCTTAATCTACTAATATAAATTAGTTCTACCACACTAATGTGTTTTTGATTAATTACATATGATTTATAATTAGAATTCATCAGTACTAAAAATCTTGCAAGTATTATCAACTTTTCTCATAACCATGACTGATCATTGTGTAAAGACTTAAATTAGTCATATATACATATACAAACAACTGAGATATATTATGATCTATTAAAAATATAATAGCTATAAGTCTTCAGGTCATGAACCGGTCTTTAAGTTTAGAACCTATTGTTTTACCAACTTTTTGCTTTTTCTATACACCTTGAACACCAATATGAGATTCAAGTTTTCTATCTCTCTTAAAGCCACGATGAGCATCAAATCCTTGTGTGTTTCTATGAGATTTTCTATTTAATACAACTACATGTAATGCACTAGTGTTTGCCTGAACGATTCTGATAGTTATATCCGGAAAGTCGAATTTCATATGGGTTGGCACAACACCTCTATTCTTTGAGTTATTATCTTGGATTTCATAGGGGTTGGCACAACACCTATGTTCTTTGGGTCAATATCTGAGATTCCACAGGGTTTGACACAAAACCTCTATTTTTTGAGTTATTATTTGAGATTCCATAGGGCTTAGCACAACATCTCTAATTGAGAATCATAGTATGCTCAATAAGCCATAATAGGACATATCTTGCAAGGTCTATGTCCTTATTTGAGGATTGTCATAACATCCCTGTCCATAAGAGGCACTATATCACTATTAGATTGTTAAGCATCATGGAAGGCCTATACAGTCTCAGCATCATGGAGCTCGAGTCTTAGATTCATGGCAGGGTTCCATAAGAGAACCCCTAGTGACGATTGGATATGATGTCTACTTGCAAGTGACAAAGGATCTGAGAGCAGAAGTTCACTCACTCCTAGTACCATGGAAGTCTGATTATCTTATTTGGATGTCTAAATTCCTGACATTTATGATGAATCATGTCTTTAGATTGTATTGTAACATATTATAGTTCATATTACAACTATTTTTGTTGTTGCATTATCCTTGAAGTATCTTATTATGCTCTATTACGGTTTTGCATCATATTGTGTATTTTTCGAATACTCATGCATCTTGCGATGCAAGTTAAGCAGCTGATAAGGCGTAAGGAATAACTGGATAAGGATTAGCATAAAGAAGTTCGTAGTCGATATTAAAATTTCAGTTTATTGTGAGAACAGTTGTAATGACTTTGGACCAATAAATATTTTAGGTTATTATTTTATTTGCTCAATCTTAGTTTTATTTTTAAATAACCTATCCTTTGAGTTGTTGTTACTTTGCACTTCTCAATGGATTAGTGTGAATGACGATATCTATCTATTATGCTACAAGTATTCAGTATATTAAAAGAAAGTTGCTTCGAGACGTGATAAAAGTTAGCTAAAAATGAGCAAAAATTAATAACCGGCCGGTTTGACCTCATTTTAGCTTCAGTTTTGAAATGTGGTTGGTATCATGTCGAGCTTCTATTTTGACATTGCAGCAAATACTACACTATGGTCCATAGCATTTCGACAACTATCTTCTCCTTCTCCGGCAATGGGAAGAAGGTATGATGGCTTTTGATGTCTGTTTCACCCATTGTCCCTTTTGGGTCCAGATATGGGAACTCCCATTCCATATGTTCACACCACTCGTAGTAGAACAAATCATTGCGACAATGAGTCCTCTGCTGGAGGTTGATATAGGGGGCTCTTCTGGTACATGGAGAACTTTCATTAGGCTTCATATTGATTGGCCGAAAACGAAGATTCTAAAGAAGGCCAGGAAGGCTGTCTCGCCGGGAGTATCTTGCTGAATACATGTATGAATGTCTTCCTCGGTTATCTTTTTATTGTAGTTCCTTAAATCATGAGCTCAAAGAGTGCATCCAAGTCCAGAGGGAAGAAGGGTGTGGGATACTGTAAGTACATATGGGTTTGTGTCCCATATTACTTGCTTTATTGAGAGGGGTCGGCCCTCCCAAGAGTGTGTGATCTTGTGGAGATTGCAAGGCCTCCGTGGACCCATGTGGGGCTCACACCAAATTGGAAGAGACACCCATTGTTTATAACCGTTTTTAAAAGGAGTCTTTATTTAGTTTGAGTTTACCAAATAGAGAGATAAATAATTAGGATGTAATTGTTAATTATAACCTAATTATGGAATATGAAGAGGAGTAATTGAGAGATTTGAATGAGTCAAATCTGGTAACTGAAAATGCACTAAAGAGGGGTCATGAGGGGACGCCCTTAATCCACGTCTTAGTGGCAGTTTTCAGTTCTGTTTTTTTTTTTAGCAAAAAAAATACTGTGCGTGAACAGTAACTTTGGCTCTCTCCCTCTCTCATTTTTGGTGCTATCTCTCTTACTCTGGACATCCTTCTCTCTGGAGCGTGGAGCTTTGTTTTTCCTCAATTGGCTTTTGGCCTTGAATTGAACTAGAAGATTCAATCAAAGGAGAAAACTCTGAGAGATTCACACACGAACGGTTGGAGGTGTTCTCTGACATATTATTCTTATTTCTACAAAGAACGGCGTAACTTGGGCACAAAGGCCGTAGGTTAGTAGTATATGTTCTTTAATTTCTTTGATTGCTCATGATATAAATAATCGTTCGTTTATATTGCTAAAATACTTGTACTCGATTGTATATTTGTGTTTGTGAGTGCAAGGTTATTCCTCGTGCAAACAGAAATTGGGAGAATTTGACACATACACGACGCTTGATCCGCTTCCGCTGCGGCTCGATTACCCTACAGTGGTATCAGAGCTACGATTCGTGTATGGTGTGAGAATTCCCAAAAATCTGTGATGGATTTTTGAGCAATCGAAATAAAAATCGCGTTTTTCGATTTGGCGATCGATCAGCTAACCAGACGCGATCGATCGCTAAAGGTTTTCTAACGAAGAAGACGACTGGTAACGATCGATCGGCGCCGTTCGCGATCGATCGTAGTTACTGGAAGCGTCGCTTCAAAGAGGGAAACGATCGATCGGTAGTAATTGCGATCGATCGTATCTACTGTTAAAAACCAATATCGAAATTGCGTTAGAAACGATCGATTGGCATTATTTGCGATCGATCGTATCTACTGAAAAAATTTATTTTTGTGCAACAATCGAAGCGATCGATCGGCTTGTAAACGCGATCGACCGGGCTTACGATTGAATATATCAATTACAAGCAGAGCGATCGATCGGCTGAATAGACGATCGATCGTATCTACTGTAAGTTGTGCAAAGTCACCTTCGGCTAGCTGCGATCGATCGGTGAGATTGATGCGATCGATCGGGTATCTATACACGATCGATCGGCGGAAAAAGATTTGAAAAACTATTTATTTTGAAGCAGTGTTTTTGTGCCACTTAATTATCTAATTACTGATAGTTATTTAGTAATTCAAACTGTGCTGTTTAACACTTATTGTCCAATTCCATTGATTGTAGATATTTATCTTCAATTTGATTGCGACACTTGCTGATTTCATAAAAGTTGCAATGGCTTCCCGTATGGTCTCCAGTGAGTTGGCAAAGACTGAAAAGTTGAATGCCACCAATTTTGTTATCTGGAAGAGGCGCATCCGTCACATTCTGTTCCTTGATGACTTGGGTCATGTGCTAGACCAAGTTGTTGAACCTACGGGTGAACATAGTACTGCTACTCAAAAGAGAGAGTACGAGAAGTTCCGGATGGAGGATGCACGAGCAAGGACCACGGTGCTTACCTTTATGGAGCCTACTATGGAGTTGCTTTTTGAGAAGCACAAAACGGCCAAAGAAATGTATGAGGCCATTGAGAGGAGGTATGGAGAGCATACTGAGGCACACATCAGGTCGCTCCACACTTGCTACACCAACATGAGGATGGAGGAGGGCAAGAATGTGCTTGAGCACATAAATGCCATGACCATTATAGCTAGTGAGTTGGAGATGCTTGGAGATCCAATTTCATTGGGATTCCAAGTGTCTACGATACTCACTAGCCTCCCTCCATCATGGGAAGCAGTTGTGGTGGCGTTGAACCTGAGTGACAAAAAACTCACTCTCGATGACCTTACTGCCAAGCTGGGCTTGGAGCAGGAAAGGAGAGAGCATGTGAGGGCCTCTAATGCATCTGCCAACCTTGCTCACCATGTTGGCTCTAAGAAAGGTGGGTCCTATGCAGGCACTTCAAAGAAGAACTTCAAGAGGAAAGGAAAGAAGCCTCAATTCCAAGGTGGAGACAAGGCCAAAAACAAAAAGAAGGGAGCCTGCTTTACATGTGGCCAGATGGGTCACTTTAGCAGGAACTGTCCTAATGACTCCCAGGGCAACGAGAAAAAGAAACAGCAGGGTGGTGGAAAGGACATAGTGTGCATGATTTCTGAGGCACTGATTGTGAACACTAACACTAGAGGTTGGTGGCTTGACTCGGCTGCAACCCGTCATGTGGCTATGGCAAAGGAGTCCTTTGTTGAGATGAAAGAGATTAGTCCCGGAGAGCACAAGATCTACATGGGGAATAACACCTATTGTGACGTGCTGGGGATTGGCTCTATTCGTGTTCCTCTTTTAGGGGGAAACACTCTGGTTCTCACAGATGTCTTGTTTGCACCTACTATTCGTAGGAATCTGATTTCAATTCCTTTGTTGACTCAAAAGGGATTTGAAGTCCGGTTCAAAGGTGGCAAGGGAACTGTGGGACAGAAGAACAATGTTTTATTTACTGCTTCTCTTGTGGATGGTTTATTCAAACTTGATGTTTCCAATGACTTTGCTAATATTAATGAAATAGCTGATTCTGAGTATATTGTTGCTTGTTATGTGGATAATGCATTGTTGTGGCATTTACGCCTGTGTCATGTGAATGCGACAAAATTACACCGAATGTCAGGTAGTGGGTTACTACCTAGAATAAGTGATAATTTGCGCGTGTGTGAAGATTGTTTATCTGGCAAAATGACTAGGCAACCCTTTCCAAAAGGGCAACGAGCAATTGACCTTTTAGAGGTCATTCACTCAGATATTTGTGGGCCTATAAACGTCAAGACTCAAAGGGGAATGATGTATTTTATTACATTCATAGATGACTATTCGAGATACGGTTATGTGTACTTGTTATCGAGAAAGTCCGATGCCTTAGAAAAATTCAAGGAATTTAAGGCTGAGGTTGAGAACCAATTAGGACGGAAGATTAAAGTTTTGAGAACAGACAGAGGTGGTGAGTACACATCTGATTTGTTCAAGGACTATTGTACAAACCAAGGAATAGTACATCAATATACTTTACCGTATACCCCTCAGCAGAATGGAGTCACTGAAAGACGTAATAGGACATTGATGGACATGGTAAGGTCCATGTTAAACCACTCTGAACTAAGAACGCAGTTTTGGGGCGAAGCACTAGACACCGCTGTCTATGTACTAAATCGGATACCTTCTAAGTCGATCAAATTGACCCCATATGAGTTATGGACGGGAAGACGTCCAAACTTTTCGAACTTGAGAGTGTGGGGGTCAAAGGCCCATGTGAGGGTGCCCGATCAACTAAGAACTAAGTTGGATCCCAAGACCATAAAATGTAATTTTATTGGTTATTGTGACCATTCGAAAGGGTATCGATTTGTAGTACACCTTGATGATGGGACAGTGGGGGTTATAGAGTCTAGAGATGCTTATTTTCTTGAGGGAGATATAGACTTTAAAACTCCTAGTCAAAAAGTGGAACTCTTTGAGATAGAAAAAGAGAAAGTTACTGTCACTAGTAATGAACAAGTGATAGGTAACACATCCAATGAGGATGTTGAAACTCAAGCATCAAGAGAGCGTAGACCTTCAGTTTTGTTGAAGGATTACTATGCCATGCTTGGTGAAGATGAGATATCGGTAGATGAACCTGTACTCAGTGATCCAGTCACATTTGAGCAGGCTATGTGTAGTCCAGATTCCAAGGAATGGCAAAAGGCTGTTCAAGAGGAAATGAATTCGATCTTGAAGAACAAAGTCTGGGAGATTGTTGACTTACCAGATGAACGGAAACCCATAGGGTGTAAGTGGATATTCAAGAAGAAGCTCAAAGCTGATGGATCAATAGAGAAGTACAAAGCTAGACTTGTGGCGAAAGGTTACACACAAGTAGAGGGCATAGACTTCAAGGAGACATATTCTCCTGTGTCTAGGTTCATCTCGATCCGATGTTTGTTGGCAATTGTGTCATACTTAGATTTAGAGTTGCACCAGATGGATGTAAAGACTGCCTTCCTAAATGGTGATTTAGAGGAGGAGATTTACATGGAACAACCCGAGGGGTTTGTTGTTTCCGGAGAGGAAACTAAAGTGTGCAAACTTATTAAATCATTGTATGGACTGAAACAATCGCCAAGACAATGGTATTTCACTTTTCACAAGGTGATAAGTGAATATGGCTTTGTAGCCAATGACTATGACCATTGTGTATACTCCTTTAGAGATGAGAGTAGATTTATGATATTGTCACTATATGAAGATGACATATTATTAATGGGGAATGACAGTAGTATGATTCTCAGTCTTAAAGAATGGCTCAAGACCCAATTTGAAATGAAAGATATGGATGAAGCATCTTACATCCTCGGGATGAAGATTGAGAGAGATAGAAAAGCGAGGAGGCTAAGTATATCTTAGGAATCGTACATTGAGAGTGTATTGAAACGCTTTGGCGTGATTGGTTGGAAGACCATAGATTCGCCTATCTATAAAGGGACAGTTCTGTCCGAGAGAATGGCACCTACATCAGACGAGAAACATCTGAAGATGCAATCTGTGCCATATGCGCAGGCTATTGGCAGCTTGATGTATGCCATGAACTGCACTCGACCTGATTTGGCTTTTGTAGTAAGCCTTGTGAGTCGATATCAAGCTAACCCAGGTATGCAACACTGGCAGGCTATTAAGCGGGTGTTCAGATATCTGTTGGGTACCAAGGATATGAAACTCACATATCAGGCCGAGAACCTGTCATTGGAAGGCTATAGTGATTCTGATTATGCCGGGTGTAAGGATGACAGGAAATCCACTGCCGGTTATGTTTTTATGCTTGGTGGCGCCGCCGTAGCATGGGCTAGTAAGAAGCAGAAATGCGTTACTAAGTCCACGATGGAAGCTGAGTTTGTTGCATGCAGTTTGGCAGCTTCCGAGGCAGTTTGGATTAAAGAATTTCTAGCTGGGTTACAGCTAGATCAGTGGACTGATGCTCCTGTCCAAATTTATTGTGATAATTTGGCAACAGTGTCGACACTCCGTAATGGGGAGATCAGTTCCAGAGCTAAGCACATAGAGGTGCATTACTTTTATGTGTTTGACATGCTACAACGGGGAAAGTTGACAGTGAGCCATCTTCCTACGGTTGAGATGTTAGCTGATCCGTTAACGAAGGCCTTAACAACGGATCTATTTGTAAAACATGTTCATAGTTTTGGATTACGGCAGGACTAGTGCACGAGTCACTGTTGGATCGCAAATATGAACACATAACCCATAGTGGGGGATGTAAGTACGTATGGGTTTGTGTCCCATATTACTTGCTTTATTGAGAGGGGTCGGCCCTCCCAAGAGTGTGTGATCCTGTGGAGATTGCAAGGCCTCCGTGGGCCCATGTGGGGCTCACACCAAATTGGAAGAGACACCCATTGTTTATAACCGTTTTTAAAAGGAGTCTTTATTTAGTTTGAGTTTACCAAATAGAGAGATAAATAATTAGGATGTAATTGTTAATTATATCCTAATTATGGAATATGAAGAGGAGTAATTGAGAGATTTGAATGAGTCAAATCTGGTAACTGAAAATGCACTAAAGAGGGGTCATGAGGGGACGCCCTTAATCCACGTCTTAGTGGCAGTTTTCAGTTCCGTTTTTTTTTTTTGAGCAAAAAAAATACTGTGCGTGAACAGTAACTTTGGCTCTCTCCCTCTCTCATTTTTGGTGCTATCTCTCTTACTCTGGACATCCTTCTCTCTGGAGCGTGGAGCTTTGTTTTTCCTCAATTGGCTTTTGGCCTTGAATTGAACTAGAAGATTCAATCAAAGGAGAAAACTCTGAGAGATTCACACACGAACGGTTGGAGGTGTTCTCTGACATATTATTCTTATTTCTACAAAGAACGGCGTAACTTGGGCACAAAGGCCGCAGGTTAGTAGTATATGTTCTTTAATTTCTTTGATTGCTCATGATATAAATAATCGTTCGTTTATATTGCTAAAATACTTGTACTCGATTGTATATTTGTGTTTGTGAGTGCAAGGTTATTCCTCGTGCAAACAGAAATTGGGAGAATTTGACACATACACGACGCTTGATCCGCTTCCGCTGCGGCTCGATTACCCTACAGATACTGCGTGCACCAAGGTTTGGGAATTGGTTGCGAGCCTCTATTACTCCAGGGAAACCTCAGCACCACCTACTTGAAGGCCCTAATCTAGGGTTTGGAAGAGGCTTCACATGAAGCCGTGAACTGGATAGGATGGGCTTTGGGCGAGGTACATGAAACCCATTGGGAAGGCGTCTGGCAAGGCGCTGGGAGAGCCAAAGGTCATGGGCGACAAGGCGATTTTCTGCAGAGTGCTCACCGGTCCAAATTTGCCCCACGTCTAGAGAATGATGGGGCGTGCATGGTAGAGAGCTGGTCTAGCAGGAAGAATCCAAGCCTAGTGGCGTACTTGTTGAGTCATCAATGCGAGGGTTGGAACCTGTTGGAGGGGAGAATATTAGGTTCGGGGATGGCTTGAAAAAAGAAACACCAAACTCGCTGATTAATGTACGAGGAGAGCTAGAACTTTTTCAATTTACTGCGCTGAAAAATCAGAAGAAAGCAGAAAAGGAGCAGAAGAACATTGAGGATTTGTCAGGAAGGTAGTGCGACCTAGAGGTAAGATCCAACACAGATTTAATGGGCCAGGATTATACGACAGTGATGGTATCCATCTAGCCAAAGTAAACGATCTGGTCAGCCCAATCACCTGCTCTGAATCAGATCCTAACACTGAAATGGCTCCGTTAGAGGGAGGGCCTATTGAAAAAGGGCAATTGGGGGGTAGACATTGAAAGCATAGGAACGATGAGGGCGGGGTAGGGCGAGATGAAATTAGGCTTGAAGAAAGAGCGGCTGAAGCGGCAGAGACAACTCAGTTCTTTGGGAGGAAGAAGATTCAGATCCCGAGTGGGATGGAGGGAGAAAAGAGGCAAGAAGGAGATGCCGAAAGTCCCCCAACGAAGGCAGTTGAGTTAAGAGGAGAAGAGGAAGGAAGGGGATGTGGCGCCGACCTGCCCTAGTTTCGCCAAGTGTTATAAATGGATCCCATCCCCTTCAACTATGAAGCTAATTTAAAAGATGCAAGGCAGTGAGGTTGAAATGGTGAGCACTCTAATTGATGCTACTACTGGGTGTTGGAACCAGGAGCTGATGATTCATAATCTCTTTTCCCCTAAAGATCAAATGACTATTTTGTATATTTCCCTGCAGCAGAGAGGGACTGAGGACTCTATATTTTGGGCAGGGAATAGGAATGGTCTCTTCTCAGTTAAGAGTGTTTATCGGCTCCTAACTAGTAAGAAAGTTAACTCTGTCATTGGAGGAAGTATTGACTCTAGTCGTTGTGACAAATATTAGAGGACCTTGTATAGGCCAAAGATCCTTCCCAGTGCCCAGTTCTTCTCTTGGAGACTGACTAGAAATATTCTTCCCATCAGGGTTAACCTGAATAGGAGAGAGATGAAATTAAATTGTATCTGCCACCTCTGTAAGTTTGGGAAAGAGTAGGCTATCTATCCATGCAATTTGCAGTTGTCCTACTATCTCGGCTACTTGAACCTTTGGGGTTTTTCCTCCATTGACTACTTAACCTATTTGTCACCTATGGATGTGCTAGAAATATTGATGAAGAAAAAAAAGGGACCTGAATTTAGGCAAAATAGGCGTATGCATCTGTCCTCTGGTTTCACAAAAATGACACCTGTCTGGGTGGCGTTGTAAAATCCCTTTTGTGGCTATCTCAATATGCGGAGCTATTCATCAAATGGTCGACAAATATTGGGGAGGGGGCCAGGATGGCCAAGCTGTTCAGACATGGTGGTCCGGATCAAGGGTGTGTATCAGATATGAGGCTGCGGAGCTGGTCGCCTGTGAATCATACATGTTAGAAGCAGATGTATCCACTCTAGATGCAGAAGTCTTGGCCATGGTTCATGGAATCAGGCTAGCAGTTGACTGGGGCCTTAAAAATGTGGTCTTTGAAGGAGATAACAAAGAGGTAATCAGACTATTTGCTGAGGGGGAAGGCCGGGACTAGATTTGGAAATCTGATTTCGGAAGATCAGATGCTAGTCCAATTCTGCTTGGCAGTCTCTTTCTCCTTTGTGAGGAGATCCGGTAACGAAGTGGCTCATACTTTAGCCAGAAATGCTTGGAAAGCTGTCCCATTTTTTGTCTGGTTAGAGGATTTCCCACGCTTCCTGGAGATTCGGTTGGAATTTGATAGGGTGTGCATGGTGTAGCTTTTCCTTTCGGGGGATGTTGTATCTCCTTGTTTTGGTTTAGCTACTGTTTAAAGTCGGAAAAAAAGAAGAAAGCAAATTGCAAATCTCTAATTTTTGCTTACTCATGACATCGACAAGCACGCTACTAGTCATATGCAAAAAGAAAAGTAGAGGCTGGTGATTTTTTCTATTTGGTCTCAATGAACATCACGTTTCCATTATCATACTTCTTTTACCTTTATTTAGGACATTAATGTGAAGTACGTCAAAGTCCTTCACTTCGGCCTTTCTATCATGATAGCTTTCTCGGCCACAAATTATCCCATCGTCAAACTGCAAAAGAATAGCGGCCACTGAACTCCCCAAATCTCCCCATTAATTTCTTGATCACCAAATATCACCACACAGTAAGTCATCACGCACTGAATCGAAAGGAACCTGCCACTTATACCAAAAAGGCCTTCTTTCGTGTTTCCATTCTCGTGAGCAGTAGTCCTTCATAGTACGTATAAGAGCTTACACGACATGAACCTCTTCCATATATTTATGGTGCTTTCGTTTTGTTGATCCGAATTACATTTGGACGGCAAACCACAAGGTAATACGATATATATATGTTATCAATGATCTGCCTCAGCCAAGGGGGTCGACATACATTTATCAATCATCTATGTGATAAGCATCTGTAATCGTGTTCATAGCCGAGATTTGCAATCGTACGTGTTGCAATCACATACTGATGACTCTGGTCCAGATCTTGTGAAAAAGAAACAAGCATCGCAATTTAGCTAACTCAAACATTATTTGTCTAGAAGCAGCCCATTTAATTAGTAGTGGAACATGCAAGTGTGACTTCATCATTTAGACATCGAAGTAGAAAAATTATAGCAACGATGTTCACTATGGGTTTAGCATGTGGACAATGCATGCAATGCAACTAGAAAAACCAGGAAGGACGAGCAAGCACGCTTCATGCTTTCTAAACAAACACAAATATAAACTACATCTAAAACCGTTGTTACTTATAATAGACACATCTTGTTCAATTTGCCCACAAACCTTTTATTCGATGCAATTAACGGAAAACTTACCTGATCATAAGTCATAACCGGTCTTCGTTTATAAGCGAATGATACACTGCATAAAAGCCTCATTGTCGTCCTCGTAATGCGCATTGCAAAACATAGTCCAGGCTTCAAAAAGCTATCTAAAAAACAGAACGAAAAACAAGAAGAATAAGGAAAGAGGAAGGGAGGGGGACTCCATGGACTTCCATTATCTCCCTTCTTCTGAATCTGCTTTCATGCAGAAATGGTAGGAAGTTGACGAGACCGTGGCTCCGGGGCCATGCCATCCGAACTATTCCAACCAACGACCGCCACGCGTCATAAATATGTAGCGCCGTCACATCTGGAGCCACTGCCCCAGCTGCGTGGGATTGACTACTCCAGGGACGTGGGCCCCGTCCCCCTTCAGGAGCCGAGCAACGTCGGCGTAGCTCGGCGGCTGCTTGTAGCTCTGTGGCTTGGGCATGGCTGGCCCGGGCCGGATTGGGTTCGGTCTCTTGAAATCAGAACCAACCAGCGGCGCCGCCTCGGCGCGGGCCGGATCCCACTTTTGACCCAAGAGGGTCCCCCGGGTCAGGAACTCGTGCGCCATGTAGCCGGCTATGATCTGGTTCGACAGCGCCGGCTGGGGCTCGACTCGAGACGACGGCGCGAGGGCGTCGGGGCCTCCTTCCTTGTCTTTCCTCTTCCTCGACGCCCCGGGCGTCAAAGCACGACGGGGGTGGTGTAGCATCGTCGCAGTGGGCCCCACGTGACATGCACCACGTCAGCGCCGCGGCCGATTCATCGAGCGGAGGGTGCGATGAGATTTGGAGAAAAGATTAGGGGTATAACCGTCAAAAGAACGGTCCAGATTGCGACAGAATAAAACGGACGGAAAATTAAATTAAATTACAGAAAAAAGCGAGGAGATGGAAGGAAGGATTTTGGCATCTTGCCGGGCGGCGGCGGGGCTGGCCGGAAAAGAACAGATCAGACGGCGAGGTTGGTCGGCGAGCCGTCGCCGGAGGTCGGCGGCGATCGGAGGAGGAAGGAGAAGCTGAGAGAGCAAGGGGAATTGAGAGAGCTGGGGAGAAAATAAAGAAGAGGGATGTGGGGGCTATATATATGGAAGTGGTTGACTGAAAGCCCCTCTATGTTATGGAATTTTCATGTTTACCATCATAGTTACAGACTTGCCTAAAATGCAAAACCAGAGTGCTGATCCGTAAAGCAAATAGCTCCTGCCAAATCTGGACAAGAGGTTTCTACTTTCTATGTGTAGAGGCCATGGGGAATGGAACCCGATCCTCTCACCATCCGTCGATCGTACAGAATCGACGGCGCACATAAAAACTGTGTGCGCTTGGCCAAAAGATGTATTTTTGGCTGAGTGCACATCATACCCGTGTGCGCCTTCGATTCCTTACGATCGACGGCTGGTGAAACTTCCACCAGAGGATCCGGACTCATTGGGTAATGGGATATGGCCAAGGCTAGGACAATGGATGTGTTTTAGACGGGTGCACATGGGTGAGGCAGCTGGCATAGACGTTCTTTTTGGTAAGTCTGGGGGTAGGTAAAAGGTATAAACGAGGGTGGAGATTTGTAGGTGAGGATAGTGTGGAGGGTGATTTGGTAATTGGGCTTGGAGGGGGTTCGATGGGGGCGTCTGTGGAGTAGAGCCGAGAATCCTTTGGCGCATGATGGCCCCGCCTTGTTTTTTTTCCAAATCTCATAAGCTCATTGTTACGATACGTTTCCTTCTGCATCTCATTTTCCGTGACACTCCTTCTCTGGAATTATTATTAATATAATATAGTAATTTGGAATTTTTCAGTTTGTTTGAAAAAATTGTATGATTAAAAGTGACTCGAGGTAGTAAGATGTTTCCAAATTAGGGAGACTAGAATAGCATATGTTTGCGATTTTCCAAATTAGGGAGTAAGATTTTTTCCAAGTACTTTATGGTAGAAGAAAAAGTAAGCAAATAAATGATGGCATAAGCGCATAGTCATATACAACAAGGAATTGTTGCCCAAAATAATGTATTCCCTCCGTCCAATATTATATGTTTAGATTAGAAAAATAAAATAAATTGATTGTAATTCACTTTTCTAATTCAGACAAGTAATATTCGAGGGAAGGACTATATAACGAATTCGTCTAGCCTTACCAATTTTCATCATCAACATCACATCATCATCAAAGAGGGCTTATCACATCAGCAAGAGAAAAAAAGGAAACGATTGGATTCAAGAAAAAATTAAAATTTTATTTAAATTTTGTGGGTCCCACCTCCACGTGTTATGGATGGAGTTTGGTGAAGAAATTTGGTGAGGAAAATATTTTTCCTATATAACAAGGAATTGGTTTTTTGCCAGCCGTACTGGCGCAGTGGCATTAGATGAAATATAGCCATACATATAGTAAGGAATTACTTTATTTTCCTTGCCTTTCTGGCACTCGATGAAATATAGCCCTGCACAATAAGGAATTAGTTTTTTTTTTGCTAGCCTTACTGGCACCAATGAAGTTCTAATTATTAATTTTGCTAAGGCTGCTTTTGACTCTCTCATCCTTTTTGACAAAGAAAACGTATTTCGCTTTCATTTCTGTCTCAGGAACGCAAAAATATGGCCAGCAATTTGGAATATGATTCTTTGAAATATCGACCGGGGAGCAAGGAAAATGATGCACTCACAGTTTCAGGTCCAGCGTCTCAATTAACCTTATAAAACAGAAGTTTTGTTTTTCTTCAGTTCTTTTATATATTTCTCATATCAAAATAAGGCAGTCCGGTCAAGTTTCTTTCTAAGAGGGCGACCGATTTCTTAGAGCACCGTATCCCGCTATCATCACTGTATCCCGCTACCAATCCCTAGGAAGAAAAATAAACCCTTTTTAAGCCAAAAGCAAAACCTTGCAATTATACACTTAAAATGAGCTGGTCAACCATCCAATAGGAACTCTGTTCACTTTACAAACTTGTAATTGGCACCAGTTCACGTTACAAACAACCAGAGCATTTATAGAAAATGCTCCTACAATATCTGCAGATTCTCTCAATCCTGCTTATTTCCACTTTCGACTGTTATCATGGCCCTTGGTCGCCACTCGCATTGATCATAATAGAAATTTAATTTTTTTTATTAAATTTACTCTTTTTTTTTATAATTTCCCTATTTTTACTTTAAGAAGTTACTTCATCAAGAAAGGATACTTTATAAAGAAACATATCATAATGTACTACAAAAATCAATAATACGAATGGTTGAAACTTACAACTACGGTTTTCATTTGCACCTTTTCTCATGTTTGGTTTAAATGCTTCCCTGAACAAAGGCAAACAGATTCCCATGGAACAGCTAGAAGTTTGTTGGAACTGATCTCAAACTGTGACATACACAAAGCTGTTTAGAACAAAAAACTTCTACAACACACCTATTGACTACTACGCGGTTATACAGATTAGAAAGACAACATAAGCTCATAAAATACCCTTAAAATTAAAAAAGTGCTATAAAAACTACCCTTCAATGTGTAGACCGCACGTCCTTGAGGGAAGACGGTTTTGGAGGAATCTAGACTCGATAAGAGTTATGTACAAAATAGATGGGTTCAAGAATCTAATTATCAGTTGAAAACTGAAAGAAGTCATGGTTCAAATTTTGGATTATAACACGTTCATTTTGAAAGTGTCCGCCTGAACTCCCCAGGCAAGAGAGGAGAAGAAGAAACTCAGGAAGGAGCATCGACAAAAAGGGCAATACCTCCCCACGAGTTCAGGCTTAGAGCAGTTCTGCGCATGGAAGGCAAACTTGCACACGCAAGCTCGGTGCGATAACTTCCGGCAGTCCTTTTTTCAGTCCATTTTTCAGGGAATCCTTCTCCAATTAGACTAGGGGATGGATTTATGTTCTAAGGCCTCCTGAGGTAGAATTTTTTGTTTATTCTCTCGTAGGGTTGCTCAAGGGGTATGAGTGTTGAGAGGCTTCGTGGCATAAGGCGTGTTTTTGCTCAAGGTTGAGGAAGAGTTTAGGTATTGAGTGCTTATATCTTAGGGATTTATGAGAGTATCAATACCTTTATACCTTTGTTTCTACCATATGGTGGAAGGAAAACTCTTTTTTCAGTGATGAGGCTGTTTTGCCGAACCATGCCCATCTAGTGCCCTAGTTTGCTTCTTGTGTTGTTTCCTGATTGAATTTCTCAGGTCCATCTTCCAACACACGGTCCAACTCGAAATCCAGTAGTCATTGTTGGATTATGATTTTGTATAGCACAATGTAAGAGTCCCGATACTCATTTTGCATCAGCATTCCAGTGATAGATGGATGTCTCCTCTTCCGAGGGTTGCATCAGGAAGAGCATCCGGCTTAAAAACTTACCACTATGTTTATTTATATGGATTTTGTACCATTTTGATTCCCATAAGAGTCAAATGCGGCATATAATCCATGCCGCCGACCCAGATAGCTGGGATAAGGTGTATGTTGATGATGATGATTCCAGTGATAGATGGAAACAAAGAATTGTTAGTGACTGTCATGCAGAAAAGCCTTCAAAGACTGTCACTGCTAGATAGGGCTCAGCAAAGAAACATGAGGGCTACGTGCAAACTGCATACTTTTGTTGGCAGTCAGAAAATTGATAAGCAACTCCATTGTCCCGACATTTTTGTCAATGAGAACTTTTGATACAAACAAAACTGAAAATAGGCTTGACGCATCAGGTTCATACTAAGTGCTGCTTGAAAGCAATTTCAATCCTGGTTCCCAGCAATGGAATTATTTTTTATCGCAATTTGAGAAAGAAGACATGCATATTATTTTGTAGAATTAAGCATCTACAAATTGGAGAATAGTAAGGAACAAATAAATGATCTGAGCTGAAAAGATGTCAAACCTGCCTCAGACTTAACAATGCCCAAAGGAAGAATATTGGCGTCTTTTTTTGAAAACTTATGTCAGTTGAATTCACAACCTATTGAAACACTTTTCGGCATAATTGCGACCATCATAACTTACTTCCTGAATTAGCCATCCTGGATGTTATAATGCAAAGAATGCAGCCAAGATTATAAAAAAACCATGCCCATCCGGATAATCTGACTAATACAGTTAGATTGACAAGCTTTCCAAAAAAACTTCACTGTATATTTGATTCAACATTTCATAAACCTGTCCAGATTCAGGATGTGATTTTCCACCAGATAAAAATTCATGAACTACTTGCGACCATCATAACTTACTTCCTGAATTAGCCATCCTGGATGTTATAATGCAAAGAATGCAGCCAAGATTATAAAAAACCATGCCCATCCGGATAATCTGACTAATACAGTTAGATTGACAAGCTTTCCAAAAAAACTTCACTGTATATTTGATTCAACATTTCATAAACCTGTCCAGATTCAGGATGTGATTTTCCACCAGATAAAAATTCATGAACTACTTGACCTACCTCAATCGAGCTACAGCCTGGCATCTTCTTAACACCCATTCCCACCATCAACTTTCTCATCTTTGCTACATCGCCCCATTGACAAGTTGAAGCATAAATATTTGACATGAGAACGAATGGCCCACTATGTACAGGTCCAACTTTTTCAAGCTGCTTTACCACATATTCACATTCCACTGAAGACCTCCCATGCATTACATACCCATTTAACAATGCTGCCCAGGCAAAAACATCAGGTTCTATGGGAATTGACTTAATAAGTTTCTCAGCCTCTTCCAGGAGGCCTGCCCGACTCAGAAGATCAATCATACAGGTATATTGCTCAATACCCGGTTTGATGTTGTACATTTCATCCATCCGACGAAACAGATCTCGTCCTTTGTTAACCATGCCTGCATGAGAACAAGCACATAAGACGGCTGTAAAGGTAATCTCATTGGGTCTAATTCCCAGCTTCTCCATCTCACCAAACATATCTACTGCTCTAGAAGAGTGACCATGTATAGCAAGCCCATAGATAATTGACGTCCATGAGGAAACACCTTTATTTACTATCTTATCAAACACCAAAGTGGAACCTTGCAGCATGCCACATTTAGCATACATATTTACCAGCGATGCACCTAGTATATCATCCAGTGCAAGACCAAGTTTCTCAATATACCCATGAATCCATATTCCTTGATCAAGAGCCCCAAGATTTGCACATGAAGAAATACTGCTCACCAGTATTGCTTGATTTGGTATCCCCCCTTCAACCAACATTTTCTTAAACATATCTAGTGAATCTTGGAAACAACTGCTCCGGGCTAACCCTGATATCATGACACTCCACGTTGTCAAATCTCTTTCTGGTGCAACATTAAATAATTCTCTAGCAGTGTTAACGGAGCCAAATCTCGCATGTGCACCTATCATGGTGTTCCATGACACCGTATCCCGTTCAGGCATTTCTTCGAATAGCTTCCGAGCATCCTCCAGACACCCCGCATTAACATATCCACTTATCATTGCATTGTATGTACTCACATTCCTATTAGGCATACTTTCAAAAAGCTTGCACGCAGGCTCCAGCATTCCACATTTTAGACATCCACCTATAATTGCATTCCACATAACAGTATCTCTATATAAACTTCCATCAAACAACTGACGCGCGACATCGATTTCGTTAAATTCGGCGTACATTCTCACCAACCCGCTCAACACAAATGGGTCGGAAGAGAAACCCATTTGGAGAATCTGCCCATGCAAGCCTTTACCAACTTCCACAGCTACCAATAGAGAGCAGGCTTTAAGAACGAAAGGGAAAGTGAATTTATCGGGCATGGGTCTGTCACGATTCATCTCAATAAAAACTAGAAGGGCTCGATCGGGTCTGTTGGCATCGACGAGCCCTCTTATCAGGGAGTTGTAGGTAAAAGCAGTAGGTTTGTCAATGTAAGCAAAAAGCAGAGAGGCAAAGTAGAGGTCCGGCTGAGGAGAGGTTGCACAGAAGGCGAGAATGGCCGAGAGAGAAGAAGGATGATTGTAAATGTTGGTTTGAATGATCTGGGCAAGGATTTGTTTGGCATGAGCCATTGATTTGCAGTCCCTTGAGAGCTGGAACAGGCTTCTCGACGATAAGCCTCCCAGCATGAATGGCACTGGCTAGTGGCGGGAGTGAGGGCCTGAGCTTCCAGAATTTGAACGGGAGATCAAAATTTGGAGGGAAGCATACCCATTTCTTGGCTAAGGGATTTGAGTTCTCGCCAGGCTCTAAAAATACACGGACGGTGAAAAGGGGTGGGCGGGCTAAAACGTCATTTAAAATAATTGTTGTACATTGATTGCCCTATTTTCACTCTCTTACTAATTAGAGAGTTTCTAATATGCTTCTTCTTATATTACAATTTTGTCTCTTTAAGTATAGGGCTTTGTTATATTTGTTGTCTTTTTGGTCTAAGGTTTGTGGTTTAAGTGCTTTTCACCTCCTATAAAATTTACAGTTTTTACAAATAGGAAAATTAAAATGGATAGAGTAATAAAGATGTTGGTTCGGACTGGAAACTTCGTTTAATTCCTTAGCTCCATAAATTGGGTGTTGGTCACTTTTATGCCTTGTTATTATTTTTTTTCTATTGGTAAATAGTAGCTCGTATACATATTAGAGAACAGTTTACATAGAGATCGTTGTCATATAAGGCTAGGTCGTTAGATTTTAATCCGAAGGTGGATATCAACTCAGTGGATAACTGAGTGTGTTAAATTAATGAGTAAGTGAGTTCATTGTAGTTATTTGTAGCTATCAGATCAATATTTAACAGCTACAAATTGAATTGGACTCATATAAACTATGTGAGAATAATCTCATTTAATCTTTTCCCTACATATTAAAGATTATTTTCTCACTTTCAACTAATATTTTTTCGACGGGGCCTTTCGAAGCTCTTTCGTCTGCTGCAGCTGCTGCCATCATTCGGGACTCCAAATCTCAGTTCCTTGCTGCCACGATCCTCAAGACCTGTGTACCACATGCACTGGCAGCTGAGGCATCAGTTTGCATGAAGGGTATGCGCCTTGCACCACACTTACATGGCCTTCTATGGTGGCCTTCGATGTAATTTTTTTCTTAGACTACAATTTCTCAAGGCAGTGGACAACTCACGCACGCCACTTTTGACTTACTATATTTCTCTTTTTGGCAACACACTTATAAGTTGTATGCTAATTATTAAAAGAGAACACCTAGTCTATAGGCTCTATACGCAAACTAGGTGTCCTAATCTTGTATCTGAAACAATGGTATTTAGCTGTTCAGTAAGGTAAGTAACTTTGTTTTTGTACTGCTCATACTTGGCAACCCTGGTCTTATTCATTTATTGGCTCGGTTGGAGGACATACGTATGTGGTCCTCCCCAATCACTGTGATTTGCATTTACTTTGTACATCCTCCCCGATCAGTATGATGGCAGTTCTTGCATTTACTACATACAGTCACTCTGGCACGACATACTTCTTCCATCACCTACATATCTTCACCGCATTCCTTTTATGGAGAATGGACACTCGACATGCAGTCAAGGAACGCCGACACTGCTCAGTTCTCCAATCATCTTCCAACAGTTACCAAATTCCCCTTGCAGTGAATCTGTCTGAGGGACTTTCCAGGAAGTTCGATGTTCTGCTTAGGGTATTTGGTAATAATGATATAGATCAATAAGCTCAGAGAGACGAGTAAAAACTTGAGCTTCATTAATGCCTCGCACAAGAACATGCCAACATGGCCCCTTTCAATTCAATTCTCTTAGTTCGCTGCCATAACCTTCAACGTGATCTTCTTTGTTAGTTCCACCAAATTAAGCCAACCCTACACTTTATTTTTCCTATACTTGCATGTGAAGATAGCCTGTCATGGTGCGATGAGGTGGATAGTTTAGATAGAAAATTTGTACGTAGGGACGGCAAACAATAACCACTCCTTAACTACAGGATAGATGATAGAACCGACGGTTGGTGTCTTTGTGACTAAAGACTGCTGGTCATTTAAGATAGTGGAAGTAAGCGAACAAGATACAGCTCTTCTGGTGTTGAGTTCTTTGAAGAAAGTAATACTGAAATTCCCTGGAACTGCAACCATGCAATTGGCATGAAGGATAAGAATACAGCTAGACGACGTACATGTGAAGATAACTTCGATCGGCATTTAACTGGTGATCTGTTTAACAGTTGGGGGGCATTCATTGCTATCGAATTCACTACTATATAAGTTCTACTTGCTCGAGATTCAGAACCAAAAGCCTCCATTTGCCATCTAACAAGATGAGACAAGGCATGAGAGGAGTGGTCTTGTTGCTTGTTCTGGTCTGCTTCAATGTTCTCGTGGCGACTGTGCTCGCTAGAGATATTGCTAAAGCTGCCAGTGCCATGCAGGGTGTAAATGAAGAGAAGACATTCATACCCGTTGTGAAAGGTGGAGGAGCATTTGGAGGTGTTTATGGTGGTGTCGGTGGTTTTGGTGGCGGGATTGGGGGCTACCATGGGATTGGGGGTGGGATAGGTGGAGGCATTGTCAAGGGTGGTGGAATAGGCGGTGGTATTGGCGGGTACCATGGGATTGGGGGTGGCATAGGCGGAGGCATTGTCAAAGGTGGTGGAATCGGCGGTGGTATTGGTGGGTACCACGGGATTGGGGGTGGGATAGGCGGAGGCATTGTCAAGGGTGGTGGAATAGGCGGTGGTATTGGCGGGTACCATGGGATTGGGGGTGGCATAGGCGGAGGCATTGTCAAAGGTGGTGGAGTCGGCGGTGGTATTGGTGGGTACCACGGGATTGGGGGTGGGATAGGCGGAGGCATTGTCAAGGGTGGTGGAATAGGCGGTGGTATTGGCGGGTACCATGGGATTGGGGGTGGCATAGGCGGAGGCATCGTCAAAGGTGGTGGAATCGGCGGTGGTATTGGTGGGTACCACGGGATTGGGGGTGGGATAGGCGGAGGCATTGTCAAGGGTGGTGGAATCGGCGGTGGTATTGTTAAGGGCGGGGGTATTGGTGGTGGGATTGGAGGGTACCATGGGATTGGGGGTGGGATAGGTGGAGGGATTGCGAAGAGTGGTGGAATCGGAGGTGGCATTGTCAAAGGTGGCGGTATAGGCAAAGGTGGTGGCATTGCTGGTGGTTATGGTAAAGGTGGTGGGTTAGGCGGGTACCACGGGGTTGGAGGTGGGATAGGTGGAGGGATTGTTAAGGGTGGTGGAATCGGTGGTGGCATTGTTAAGGGCGGCGGTATTGGTGGAGGAATAGGCAAAGGTGGTGGCATTGTTGGTGGTTATGGGAAGGGTGGTGGTGTTGGTGGAGCAGTTGGTGGTGGCATTGTTAAGGGTGGTGGTATTGGTGGAGGAATAGGCAAAGGTGGTGGCGTTGGTGGTGGTTATGGGAAGGGTGGGGGTGTCGGTGGAGCAGTTGGTGGTGGCATTGGTGGAGGAATAGGCAAAGGTGGTGGCATTGTTAAGGGCGACGGAATAGGTGGAGGAATAGGCAAAGATGGTGGAATTGTTAAGGGCGGCGGCATTGGTGGAGGAATAGGCAAAGGTGGTGACATTGTTGGTGGTTATGGGAAAGGTGGTGGTGTTGGTGGTGGCATTGGAAATGGCGGAGGAATTGGTGGTGGATACGGAAGCGGTGGTGGGTATGGGAAAGGGGGTGGAATCGGTGGCTGGTTTGGAAAGGGCGGAGGAATTGGAGGTGCGTTTGGCAAAGGTGGTGTTGTTGGGGGAGGATTTGGAGGCGGCGGTGGCTGGTTTGGAAAGGGAGGAGGAATCGGAGGTGCGTTTGGCAAAGGTGGTGTTGTTGGCGGAGGATTTGGAGGCGGCAGTGGCGGTGGCTGGATTGGAAAGGTGCACTAAGCGAGGGAAGGAAGAGTGCGTTGCATGGCAATCTCTTAGTATTTAAGGCCACGTTGAGTAATTTATATCTATGCAAGTGTGTCAAATTATCAACGCTTTGAAGTGTCTTGCATTAGGCAATCATTTAGTTTGTAGTTGATCGTGAATTTGGATTATCATGTATCTTTTTGGCAATGTTGGGTTACTCCCTCCGGCCTCCGGTTACTTTTACTAATTACCTTTTTTTTCTTCAAATGAACTAGTTTTTTATTTCATTTGAAAAAAATATATCTATTATAAGTGACCGGAGGGAGTATTATGTATGTAAGTGTATCTATTTAAGTTTTTTTTAATTCTATTATATTTTAGTTTTCCATCTCACAACCTTTTTCTGTTTCAACACCACTTGCAAAACATGATTACTTATGAACGTATAAACAACCTTTTTTTCACTTACTATTATAAAGTTCGCATGTAGCTAGTATCTGATCTATCTCTTGCAAGGGTGTTAGTTTACATAAATGGAAATGTAGTGCTAGCCTTCTAGGGCCGCTCACAGTAAGGATGCTGTTATTACGCTCTCCAATCTTTTACTCTGGTTGAAGTCGATGTTGGCATACTCTGAACTTCAGTGTTTCGTCGCAAAATAACTGCGTTAGGTTTGACATGCTATCTTATGTTTGTGTGTTCGAAGTTCGAACACACTTTCGTGTTCACAATCGTGTATTATTTTGCAAGTAGTATCCGAGCATCCCAGTTTGAGAGCAATCGTAGTATTTTCAATAACATGCATGTGCAACCACAATCACGCTAACCACAACCATTGCGACGAAATTGCTACTGCAATTTACATGTGTAATCTCCAACCTATACGCCAAACCCCCTCCACGACCAGCGAGGAGACCAGCGAGCCCAGAGAAGGACTCCGTAATAGGCACATATCCAATGCAATGAAGATGGGAGGCCCCCGACATCATGGACCTCTACCTAGCTTGTAAAACTGGATGGGGCATGCCCGTAGAGCTAACGCAGGGACTACTACTCATGTTATTGTTAGAATATACAATAAATAAATAAAGATTTCTGTTTTCTAATAGTTCGAGCTTTTGAAAAATTTAGTTATCTAATATGGTATCAGAGTTACGGAAGGATCTGAGTTCTAGTCTCACCGCCGTGCCGCACTTTAAAGATGTTTGCACGTGAGAGATGATGTTAGAATATACAATAAATAAATAAGTATTTTCGTTTCTTAATAATTCCAAAGTTTTTGGGAAACTTGGTTATCTAATAACCCTAAAAACATATATTCCCTCTGTCCAATGAATCCTGCCTGTATTTGAAATAAAACATCAGAGTACATGGCTGACTTGAATTTGATTGGAGTATTATTTTTCAAGGGTATAAGTATAGTTTGGTAAAGCTAGGGGCTCTCAGCATAATTTTCCCAAAAAATAGGTTTGGTGGTCACTGATCAATGATCCCAGGAAAGCCAGAAAAAACTTTCCAAAGCAGAAGATCTTCTCCGCACAAGTTAGATCCTACAAGGTTTCCAGGTAAATCTCTTCCCCCTAATCTCCTCTGCTCGCTGCTTCCCCTCCACGCTCTGTTTTCCTTTCTTTCTCATTTGTCTCCGCATTTCCCGCTCTACCTTCTTATCGCCAGAACCAGAGGTCGCTTGAGACACCTTTTCAAATTTTACAATTATTCACGTTTCAATTTCCAATTGGTTTTGGCATTACTTTCCATTTGACACTATAACTGTGATTAGTGTTGATTTAGAGTTGTAGATGGTGTAATCTGAAACTCCCTGAATCCATATGGATTAGAAAACCAGAATTAATTAAAATCAGTTCATTTTGGTTTTCTAATCCAGACAGGAACTTTTGGACGGAAGGAGTAATCCATACTGATTGTTGATTTGTTGGTTTCTTCTGTTTCAATGTGCAATTTCTGTCCATTTTCAGGATAATTTGACAGTACATTGTTTGGAACAGCTGCAATTACTCTACCAGTGATGATATCATCTGCAATGGGTTTTCCTTGGACTGCCTCTACTACTTTGTTGTTCTATGCCAATATACATCTTAATCATGTGCTGAGACAAGCTCACTAATGCGGCTATTTTAGCACCTGAGAACCGTTTGTTGAAAAGACTAAATTAGTATTTCGTTCCCAGCAATGATGCAAAATAAAGTTTGGAGATGGATCCTTGGTTTGGTGTACATAGTTGCAGTTGCGGCTATCTGGATTGCGGCCAGCTATGTGGTGCAATCTGTGGTTGATGCGGGTGTTTCTCCCTTTCTTATCACATATATATGCAATTCCCTGTTTGTAGTTTATATCCCAATAGTTGAGATTGGCCGGTGGTTGGAGGGTTGTACGACAAATTGGTTTAGGCGTCCTGATGACTTCAATCTTCACAATCAACTTTCTCAAGATTCAGAGAAGGTGATACTTCTGGGGAAGACAATTCCTCCCTCTTCTGGGGATTTGGAAGGGCCAATTCTTCATGGCAATGAGAATGCGTTGAGCTCGGAGGCTCAAGTGACAAATTCTTCATTAGACACTGGAGTAATTCAGGTTGGTGAAGGTTCCACAACAGGCTTGGATGCAAAAGGGCGGTGGACTCGCTCAAGAGTGGCTAAAGTCAGCCTGTTGGTCTGCCCCTTTTGGTTTCTTGCACAACTTACCTTCAACCTCTCCCTCAAATATACAACAGTCACAGTAAGCACCTGGGGGAAAGTTTTTCATGGGTACATGTTCTTCCTTTTTACATCATCTGATTGGTTTATTTTCTTCATTGACAGTCAAATACTATTTTAAGCAGCGCGTCAAGCCTATTCACATTTTTGGTATCATTAGCATTCTTAGAGGAGAAGTTCACTTGGGTGAAGCTACTAAGTGTTATTCTGTGCATGGCTGGTACGATTTTAGTCAGCTTGGGTGATAAGGAATCAGGGCTCAACGCAATTGCTTCAAATCCTCTTCTTGGAGATGTGCTTGCTCTTGTTTCAGCAGCATTATATGCTGTTTACATCACACTCATACGGAAGAAATTACCTGATGAAGAAAAAGGCGAAGGTCGAGCAAGTATGGCTCAATTTCTTGGTTTTCTTGGGCTTTTCAATCTTTTAATCTTTCTACCGGTTGCTCTTGTCCTGAATTTTACTAAGCTGGAGCCATTCCATATACTCACCTGGAAGCAGTTGGGTCTTGTAGTTGGAAAAGGTTCGTGCAATTACTGTAGTATGCTATCTTGATTTCGCTAATATTACTTGCCGTTTTTTTCCGTAAATCACTTCTTGCACGTGGTCCCAACACATAGTTCATTGAGAAATCTTGCAAAGACTCTTGATTTTTGCTGTTGCTAACAATCTCTTTGATGTGGAGATATGGACATTCAATTGTTGCTAATATCTGATGGCTGAGAAAACCTGAGCCCAAGTTTGTGCTAACTAGGTGAAATCATGAATCTTTTTGTGATGAATATAAGAGCAATTAGATCTAGAAAGGAAATTAGGATAGAAGGGCCGGAAATTCTGTCTAGGCAACTGCACTTTTTATTTGACTGATTAGTTTGTTGAGTGAACCTTCTTCTCTATAATATAGCATCTTCATTTTTACTATGCGAACTTGTGCGTATCACTTATACTCAACATTTTTCTGTTCGACTCCACTTTTGTTCTTGTATATTTTGTGTCATGAATTTGAAGATTATGGGTCGGTTTATATTGCAGTTCACTGCCATCAATTATCTTACCTTGAAATATTCTTCATTAATTTTTCAGAGCTGTGACATGGGCAGTTCTTGAAACTTAGAGTTGGTACCTGCGCTATTTACTTCTTAAATCATATCCCTTTTTGGGTGCTGAAATCCATATTATTCTTTCTGAACTTTGGTGTTTTCAGGTCTAATGAAAATCAATATACCATTTGTAAATGTTTTTCTCTCTCTGCAGGCCTGCTAGATAATGTGTTCAGTGATTACCTCTGGGCGAAGGCTGTCCTCCTCACAACCACCACAGTAGCCACAGCTGGCCTCACAATTCAAGTGCCATTAGCTGCTGTTGTGGATACAGTGATGGGCCATGCCCCACATCTGATGGATTACCTTGGAGGTGTCTCCATCATGCTTGGATTCGTTGGCATCAATCTCCCTTCTGACTCTTGTTGTAGGTCAAATGAAGTCCATCAAGAACAAGTGGATGATAACATCAATTCAGTGGATAGTGCTTCTTAATAGACTGAGATACATGGTTTCTACCTGAAAGTGATGTCTTTTGGAAGAGGCAATCGTCATTTACTTTTAAGTTTCCGCACCTTCTATTTGATGCTGATGTAGTTCATGTTAGGTGGCGGCAGGGCAAGTAGATTGATATGATCTTACAGTTCTAGTTCAACTGCTTTGCCTTGAGATATGTGATGTGTATATGTCTGTAAGATCCTTCACCGTCTATTTGTCAACGATGCACTATTATTCTTTTATCTCATGGATAACACTAATAGAGGATTTAAAATTGTCATATTTTTGCGAGCAATAGCTCCTTTTTATACTTCATCCATGGTAAAAAGAGTACAAATATGCTGACAAAGAAACTTACCGATTGAGCAGGCATCACTCCATGTGAAATATTCACAGCCGTTCCTGTTTTAAGAACAGATCACTCAATGTCAAATGTCTTGTAACCATATATCCTTGCACTTTTGCAGCTTAAGAAAACAGGTGTCGCTAATAAAATGGAAGTTGTATTCCAGTTAGGAACTCGAGACATGTAAGTGTTCATTATCCTCATGACCAAAGAGAAGAACCATTTTATAATCACTCTCTATCAGAGCACACCCAAAAAACCCTCTATGAGGGCACACCCAAAAAAAGAAATTTAGATTTTCCGAAAGTTGTACAAAAAATAGGAGATTTTTAGTTTAGCCGAAAGTTGTCCTAGTAGAACAAATGTGGAATCAGTCGTAGACTGGATATTGCTTTTCATCACGCTTTCAGATTTGCATCACTTTTCAACTTATTCAAAGCCAGATGACTCTAATTCCTTGTCAATGGTCGAAGCTGTTAGAAGTGGGTGTTAAAGAGGGAGTTATAACCCATATTAAAACCTACTTACTATTGATATGAACGAGTGAATTGAGTGAAGGATGAATAGTCCTACATCCACACCAAAGAGGAGTTGTGGATGGTATATAAGGTCCAAGGTTGGCCTTAGAAGTTAGGCCCAAGGGCCACCCCACTTTTGTGGGGGAGAGAGATGTTGGACCCATGCACCTAGGTGGGCTAACCCACACGGGCGCCGCCGCCGGCCGGCCGGGCTGGGCCGGGTCGGGTCGGGTCATAGGAAGGTCAAGATTATTTTGATACATATTCACCAGTCACAAGAATAACTTCTATTAGGATGTTAATTGCTATGACTGCTTTGTATAATCTTGAAATACATCAAATGGATGTAAAAATAGCATTCTTGAATGGTGACTTGAATGGGGAAATATATATGGAACAACCTGAAGGGTTTGTTGTACCGGGTCAAGAAAACAAAGTATGCAGACTTGTTAAATCTCTTTATGGGCTTAAACAAGCACCTAAGCAATGGCATAAAAAATTTGACAAAATGATGATGTCAAATGGATTCAAAATCAATGAATGTGACAAATGTGTTTATGTCAAAGCTAGACCTGAAGGCTATGTTATTGTATGCCTCTATGTGGATGATATGCTCATTATTGGTAGCAATGATAATATTATTAAAGCTACTAAGAGGATGTTAAACAAACAGTTTGACATGAAGGACATGAGTGTTGCAGATGTTATACTAGAGATGAAAATCACTAGAACATCTGATGGATATGTGTTATCTCAATCTCATTACATTACAAAAATCCTAGACAAATTTAATGAGAATGATAATCATCCAACGAGAACACCTGTGGATGTGACATTACATTTAAGCAAAAACACGGGTGAGAGCATATCACAACTCTAATATTCACAAATTATTGAAAGTCTCATGTACCTCATGAATTGTACGAGACCGGACATAGTAAACTCAGTAAGTAAACTGAGTAGATATAATAGCAATCCAGGGGAAGACCACTGGAAGGCTCTAGTTAGGGTTCTTAGATATCTAAGATATACCTTAGACTATGGACTGCACTATACGAGATATCCAGCAGTACTAGAGGGGTACTGTGATGCAAATTGGATATCTGATACAAGAGACTCCAAATCCACAAGTGGATATGTCTTTACTATTGGAGGTGCAGTAGTGTCTTGGAAATCTTCTAAACAAACGTGCATTGCAAGATCCACAATGGAATCAGAATTCATTGCACTTGATAAAGCAGGCGAAGAAACTGAGTGGCTTCATCATTTTTTAGAAGATATTCCAATGTGGGGGAAACCTGTGCCACCTATATGTATCTATTGTGATAGTCAATCTGCTATAGGAAGAGCACAAAGTAACTTGTATAATGGTAAGTCTCGACATATACGTCGGAGGCATAATACCATAAAACAATTGCTCTCTAGTGGAATAATTTCCATTGAGTATGTTCGGTCAAAAGAAAATATTGCAGATCCGCTTATAAAGGGTTTGACCAAAGAACAAGTGAGCAATTCATCGAGGGGAATGAGCTTGAATCATCATAATGGCAATCTAACCTAGTTGACTGGAGATCCCAAGATCTAGGTTCAAAAGGGACAACTGAATTGTGGGTGATTCAAGGGAATCACTATGGAGATAAAATCTCATTCCCATTCCTATGATGAGATAGTGATGCTTGCTGAATGAATCAAGATAAGCTTTGCTTTTAATGGTTCTCATAGCTTGACTTAGTTCGAGTGGGGTATTGTAGGATGCTCCTAATGAGAATCACCCATATGAGTGTGAAGGGGCCACTTCTATGAGGATTTTAAGGCTAAATCTTCTAGAGCACTCATGAAAACCAGGTTTGTTCGGGGCCAAAATGAACAAAGTCATGAGAACCACAGTGTGTCTGAGAAGTGATTGTGTGACTTATATTGTCTTGGTTTACACAAACGACTGAACAGTTAAAGACATCACGTTCACTGATTAGCCAGTAAACCTGATAGTCTTCACAAGGGAAGGTTCAAAGCCGAAAGCTACCTCTCCCCCATGCATGATCTTCTCAATATTTGCTTTCACAAGTTTTCTGCATAGTTTTTGCATAATTATCCAGCCAATTCTCATTCATGTGGGGGATTGTTAGAAGTGGGTGTTAAAGAGGGAGTTATAACCTATATTAAAACCCACTTACTATTGATATAAATGAGTGAATTGGGTGAAGGATGAATAGTCCCACATCCACACCAAAGAGGAGTTGTGGATGGTATATAAGGTCTAAGGTTGACCTTAGAAGTTAGGCCCAAGGGCCACCCCATTTTTGTGGGGGAGAGAGATGTTGGACCCATGCACCTAGGTGGGCTAACCCACATGCGCGCGCCGCCGCCGTCCGGCCGGCTCGGCTCGGTTCGCACGCGCGGCCAGCCGGGCTGGGTCGGGTCAGGTTGGGTTGGGTCAACAAGATAATATTATTTTGGGACAAATTCAATTAGTTTGGTTTTCTCAATTTATTTTGGTTCAACCAAAACGGGTCCGGTTTAGTTTCTTATGACCGTTAACGGACGGACGCGTCCGTTTAACGGGAAAGGGTTTCAACGGGCTTTAACGGGAAACAATGTGTTTTCAACGGGCTTTAACAGGATTTCTATAAAGCTTGAGAAAACGGGTTTTTCTGTATGGATTTTTTCTGCACTTCATCTTCTTCCTTTCTCCACACTCTTCTGTGAAAGCATAACACATCTGTGGTTCGCTGCTTGTACTGTTTGGAGTACTCCTACAGTGCGTGGTTGATCGTCTTATCCTGGGAGGCAGACGCCCAAGAGTTCTAAGCACCGTAGGGAGGGCGAATTCTGTCTTAAGGACAAAGTGTTTCGCTTGATTCGATCATAAACTCTCCTACTTTATAATCATCTTTGTAAAAGGTACACAGATTATCCTTAATATAGTAGCAGTAAAGTAATATTTATAATAGAAGCTAGCCGGAAAAATGAGGACAACATGCTGAAACATATTTGCTTCCTCACCGGAAGTAAACTGTGTGAGAGAGAGTACAATAACAGTTAAGGAAGATAATGAGCATCGAAACAGCAGCAGTCGACGATGTGACCATGGGCAATTCAGTGATCTCCGGCAAAGCCTACTTCTTGTCCATGCAGCGGAGCAGTTCTCAAATCATACGCAGTCTCCCAAACAGTGCCTGCCCGCTCATAGCAACTCACACATTCAACTGCGTACATATATCCACCTTCGTTAAACCCAGAGGTTTAAAAAAGCATTGGATTGTGAGAGAAAAAGAAGCAAACCTGAGAAGGCCGAGATGATTAAAGCAATGTCAGTTACAAACGTTAAAACTCCCTTCCAAAGTTTGAACAGATCCATATCTAACTGCTAGAATCCTTCAAAAGTTCAGCTGGATAATGGATATTTAGGTTGAGATGTAGGAGGATCTCTGTTGGGGAAACTTGCTTAGATTGGTTTATGTTATTTCTGCTATTCAATTGGTCAAGAAATTTAGTGAGCGGAAGTAAAGGGAGGATCCCTGTTCATTCCCTTTGCAAGGACATTTTTATGTGAGGAAGTGTTGTGGCTCGAGATGGACTGTCTTTTGAGGTGCTTGTCGCATAGTTGCATGGACCTAGAGGTGTCTCATGTTCGGTTTGGTGTTGGTTTTCCATCTCTTGTCATTTCCACTAAAAGCTCAGTTTCTTAAGATGAAGTTGTCGATGAGCTAGGTTTACTGCTCAGGCACTTGCCCCTTTGTTTTGCCACGCTAATTGCAAGTCTGCTTGAAGTCTTCAGTAGATCAAGATGACAGCGCATCTGAGCGTACACTCATTACCGCAAAGTGATGGCTAACTATACTCTCTCCGTCCTGTTTTAATAGGTCCACCAGAAAAAAGGGGAAGAAGAGGTTCAAAATCCACTCAAATTGACAATATGGAGCCTCTAAAACGCGATTGTCCTGTTTTCCAAATCGAGCATCTAAAACAGGATGGAAGGAGAATTAGCCATTGATTGGTCTGGTGGGAGGTTGAGACCTTACAATAAAATACTCCGTATCCTGTTTTGTCCAGAATTGAAATAAAATTATGTTGTAATTAAGGAAGTTAATTTATTACTTTTTTGCTCCAGTCACTAATCTTTTTACTCAATCCACTTATTAGTATGAGAAGTGTAACATGAAATAAGACAGCTGCAAAGTGATTCTAGTCTATGTCAAAGTTGATTTAAAGTATGAATTGTAAGGGTGCTCACGAGCCGAGTCGAGTCGAGTTTAGACTCAGCTTGACTCGAGCTCGATTTTTAGAAATGTGGCTCAAGCTCGAGCTCGGCTCGATTCCTGCTTTAGAATTACAACTCGAGCTCGGCTCGAGCTCTAATTCTTAAACTCGACTCGAGCTCGAGCTCGACTATCCCATGCCTGAGATCGAGCTCGACCCCTGTTGGGAGAAGGGGATGATGATTGGAGGGGCAGGCGAGGAAGGTGTCGCAGAGGGCAGAGTGCAGAGGGAGCGGGGCGAGGGGCGGGGGCCGTACCTCGAAGAGCTTAAGCAGCCTGCGGACGGTGAGGTTGAGGGTAGCATAGTGGCATCGGTCTCTATCGAAGGTGTGATCGGAGCAGATGGCACCGCTCTCGAGGAGGAGGCGGGCAACGTCGAGGTGGCCGGTGAGGCAGGCATAGTACAAGGGGACAGAATCCCAGGAGTCTCGGCCCTCAGGCGTTCACGTTCACGCCCAACTCGATGAGGTAGCGGAGGCGGTCCAGATCCCCGGCACGGGTAGCCTCGAACAAGTCGCCCATCGGCACCTTCTTCAGAGGGAAGCGCCTCCGCAGTCTATGGGGGGCTTCATCATAGTCGTCGTCCAGAGTGAGGAGGGCCTCCAAGTCGGGGTCATCCATCCTCCACCGCTGCTGTTGCTTCTCCATTCCATTCCGATGACATCAACCAAGCGACCCAGTACACACACATGCCAGAGCCTTTTGCTCCTCCACTCCGTGCCCCCCACTGGGTTGGCAAGTACCCGCCGGTTAAATGCTGTGATTCTAAAACAGGACCACCTACTTGTTTGCAAAAGACGTTTGAACAGGTGACCCAGCATCCGGGTCAGATATATTGTTTTTACGAAAGAAAAAACTAACCTAAGAAAACATGTAGCAATTTGTTTCAAATTCTAAACAAAGCCTTTCAGTTTGGAGTATATTTTCAGTCAGACTGAATCAAGGAATACTTGAATGTCATTTGGATTGACTAATTTTCGTAACTTAGAAATAACTCTCTTGACAGTGCTCACGTTCTTTTGATAAACAATAACTAAAAGGATATTGGGATATGCGAGATAATTCAGAGCCTAGGCTGCTAGATCATATATTCTCAATATCCTGAATACCATATTCCCTAATTTTTTCCACTAATATTCTAAACCAATCTATTCCATATTTATGGTTCTACAAACTACAGCTGTACATTCCACTCTCTTTATTTCCTAGTCTTTCAAAGTACAGTACGTCCTTGCTAAAGAAAAGTATAGAAGAAACGAGGATGAATTTCTTTATTCCACCAAGTTGCTTGCAGATTCAGGGGCACCTTTGTTTTGCCATGAAATTGTCACGCCAACACATAAGCGTCTGGTAGTAATGAGAAGTAGTACAAACAGCTTCTATGTTGATAGTCCGGGATTTAATGCAAAAAGGTTACATAATACTTGTGAATGCCAATGGCTTGAACACTTTATCAGTTTTTCTCCCTTCATGAAAAAAAACGTTTCATCAGTTCTTTACATACACATAATCAGCTGTACCAAACAAAAGAACACATAATCAGCAGCCATTCACCTGAACCACTCAACTTCCACAACATTTCAGATTAGACTTTTATTTGGGCATTGTGTTAGTGTTAAAATATCCACTGCAACTAGCATAGCCTACAAAGAATGTTAGTTGCTCGATGCGTTCTTTCATGCCACATTAATTAGCGTTATCCACCAATAGTCTTACTCCAACACTTCCATCTGCTGCCCAGAAGCAGCCAAAATATAGTACAGGCTAGGAGAAGCTTGTTGAAAGTATTCAGTGATCCCTACAAAGATTATGGCAAGCGTTTAAGCATCTCAACTCAAAATTATAGGACACAATGTTAACTTGACTGACCTGTGAGAGCAACAGGAAAGGATATTGGTCAGAAAATATGATTTTGTATCCTCGAGCAGAATCTGGATCTACAGACCTAGTATGTAATTGCATAGATTGAATCGAACTAAGCGGGCTGGTTTTCCAAGATAGGTTGAAAACCATTCAACTGCTTGAGGTCCCTCATCCAGTGCAGAACTTGACCATTACCCCACAAAAATTCCATATATGTTTCCACATATTCTTGACAAAGAAACCTTAGAATTTTCATGCCAGGAGCCTTTAGCACTGCCAAGGAAAAAAAAGATGTTAATGCATCCTTAAGTGAGTTTTTGCCTCAAAATCTGAGGCAGATCCCATTCATTAAATGAAGTGTTGAATGTCAACAAACTCTAAATAGTATGAACCATGGAAAATCATCTCGCCGATATATCGGCGATATATCGTCGATCGGGCCTAAACCGATACATCGATACCCATCAATATCGTTTTTTAAAAAAATTCCAAATATCGCCGATATATCGGTTTCGAACCGATATATCGGTATTTTTTGAATTAAAAAAAGTATTTTTTTAAAAAAAAATTTTCAAAATTTTTTTTTTTTGAAAAAAAAAACTTTTCATGTTTGTTTTCTATCCTAATAAGCATATTTTGAAATTTATTCTTTGTTTAAATTTGTATAACTCATTTTAGAAGTTAGATTGTGAAAATATACGGTAAAAACTAATTTTTGACTACCGATATTTTTTTACACAATATCTCCGATATATCTCCGATATTTCGTCTCTTTGGCCGACCGATATTTTACCGATATCCGATAGGACATTCCATGGTATGAACTATATCAAGATTAAAGTACTCATCCCACCTAAATATAAATGAGCTGGGGGTTGCAATTCTTAATGAAGGCCTCCATTGGCAGTTCCACATTAACCCAAGCAAGTTTTGATTCAACTTGTTGGGTAAATGCTCTTCCTTTTGAATTTACAACCAACCACTGTCTATCCCATCAAAATCCTGTAATTGAAAGGGCAAATAGACAAATTACTTTTTTTTATACCTCCTCATCATTACTGTAAGGATTGCTGCTAATACTACATGAATCAAACACCTCATCATACTCGCTTCCAACTCCATGCACACCACCATCTGCAGGATTCCACACATAACGGCTTGTGAAATAACTTGAATCATAAGCATGTGCTGCTGATGGAACGAAAGCAGCCTAGAAGAGAAAATTGACTATTAAGTAAGATGCCAAAATCACCATAAATGACACAGTTACTTTTGATTGGGTCACCTTTTGTCTTGCTAGAGTTTCCCAGTTGATATTTTGAGATGACGCTTCACCGGTCAAGAACAGAGTATTGTAGATTACTGACCTTTACAGAAACCATAAGATGGAATGTAAACAAACCAAAAGAGTTTACCTCTTGGGCTCCAGTTGCACCAAGTTTTTGAAGTGGATTCAGGGATTACTTCAGAGCAAATGCTTACAATTTGAAAAGATGTTCCAAGTCACCAATGGATTCAGGGATGGCACCACTAATTTTGTTGTTGAAGATGTCCCTATAGATATTGTTCTCATGTCCATTAGTTGCACTGTCATCCTTTATAAGAGCAATCATATGCCAAAACAGTTTAAAGGCTCTCTGACTTACAAAGTATCCAAGTTTCCAATTCATGATAGTTCCAGTGGTATGGGTCCCTTAAAATTGTTAGATGAGAGATTTCTAGGCAGAAAAATATATGCACAACCAGAACAATTTAAATTATGAAAGTGATACGAGTCATATGTATACAATAAGATGTCTATTCATTGCACACACTAATTACATGAAATAAGCTGTGGCACATAATTGACCACAAATATGAAGAGAATATTAATATCACAAAAGTGATAACAAAGCAAATCGAACTCACAAATAAGTCATGCTTTCTAGTTTTTCAAATGCTCGTGGGATGGCCCCACTCAGCTGATTTCCATATGTATTCCTGGAAAGGAAAGAGAGAATTAATTAATTAAACATTAAAATCCCAAATCTTGCAGCAGATAATAAATACAGGGTGCTTCAGAAACATTGAGATTTACACATGAGCTTAAATTTTCAGGAATTGGCCCTTCAAGCTTATTGTTGGCAACATTCCTGCAAATCTGAAACTTTGTAAATATTCACCAAAAACGAATAATAAGAAATATTAAAATCTAACCCAACAGAACATGAAGTGCACTTATTGGGAAAAAAAACTTCAAAAGAACATACAAGTCAAACAAGTCAGTGAGTTTTCCCCAGCTCTGGTGGAATGTGCCCAGTGAGTTGATTGTAGAAAGCCAGTTAAACACTGGAAGCAATAAGAAGTTTAGAAAGACAATGAGCAACTATAAATACCTACGAGTGCGACAAGTAACTAATGCAGGTTGTGAGCATCAAAGAACCAAATCTAGCATATACAATTGGAACCCCTGGGTCAGTCTGAGAAAAGAATTTGCCAGCTCTAAGTTCTTCTTTTCATGGTGAACGAGAGTGTATAAACAATATGACAGTTACATATGTAACTGAACATATCCTTAAGGTTTTTATGAGCTTTACCTTCAAATTAAGTCCACTGCTACTCACATTCCTTTCACATTAGGAGCATCTGGATCACCCACTGGAAGAAATGTCCCATATAGTTTCTTGTCACCATTTATTTGTAAAGGTGCCATGGCCTTCATTATCCTTATAAATTTGGAGCGCTGAGATACTCCAATCTATTTGGTATATTGTAATTCCCTCATACCTCAATGGATCATTTACACTAATTTTTTTCCTCAAGACTTCCTTACCATTGAGATCATAAAATGAAAGATCGGTGCGAAATTGAGACACCTGAACAATTGTCAAACAGAAAAGTAGTGGGACAGACGATAATGACATCTAATTCAGCTACATCAACTGCCAATACTTCACTCAACTTAAGAATATTTTCACTTAAGAATCTTAAACACGAAAATAGATAAGACAGACTTACAATATTTTCAAGTTAGGGATATGAGACAATGTTGAGGGTATAGGTCCCGTTAACTGATTGTTCTTCAATGACCTAGGAGTTCAATCGATGTAATAGAGATAGCACAACATCCATCAATGAGAAGAGAAATTTTGCACAGTTGTCAAGTCTTCAGTTTCATTATGTGGAAACATCCATCACCTGAGTTAGATTCAAGTATTAGAGCATATATGATTGTTAGGACAAAGATACTTGAAGAAACTTGAAGTAATTTCTTACCATCAGGCTTCTTCCTTGTCATCTTCAAGCCCTTCATCTTCATATAAGGGGCGCAACTAATCTTGTATACATACTAGAGCCTCAATCGTCTCAGAAGCCAAACTCACACGGTAATCACTGACAACTCTACCACCAGTATTAAATGCAGATTCAGATGCCACAGTTGATAATGGAATTGCAAGGATATCTCGGGCCATGACCGATAATGTGGGATAATTCACAGAGGCAATTTTCCAAAATTCTAGAACATCAAATAGTGGCCCATTTGGGGGTAATCTTAGAATTTGCTCTTCCAAGTATGATTCAAGCTCAGATCTCTTTGTTGTTGTTTCCCCCTCTTCTTCCACGAACTTACTAAATGCATCATCATAATCCATCCCCTTTGGGGAAGAATGACTAGAAGAAGCAGTATCTAGTGATTCCACATGTTTACTTCTCATTTTTCCCTCATAAAGTGCAAATATTTCAAACAAAGTCTTATGAACCTTATTGACTTCTTCCCTTATCTCACTTGGACTCTCGTAAACATTCTTAAATGCAAACCTAACCATTTGCATTCTGTACCTAGGGTCTAAGACACCTGCTATGGCTAAAACCATGTTGCACTCAAACCAATATTTATCAAACTTTGCAATCATTGGCTCCAACATATTTGCCAAATGTCCAAAACTTCCATGAGAGGTGGTATTTAATTTTTCCTTGATTCTAGAGACCACGGGTAGAAACAAATTTATAGTAGGATACTTTGTCCCAGAGAAAAGTTCAGTGGCTTTATAGAAGACTTCCAACACACCCTCAATTTCTTCGTATTTTATCCACTCCTCATTAGAAGGGCACCATTTGTAATTTTCATCGATCTCTCCATAGGACTCAAATGCAAGCTTTACCTCTCTTGCTGCCTTCAACATCAAGTATGTTGAATTCCAACGTGTAGTCACATCCAGTTGCAAACCTTTCTTATTAGATACGTTGATGTGTGAAAGTGAGGTTTCAAAATCAGTTTTTCTTGCCACAAAGCTCCCTATGTACTTGATTGACTCCCTTACTTTGCCAATTACATCCTTGATATACTTCAATCCATCTTGCACTATTAAGTTCAAAATGTGAGCACAACACCTAACATGAAATATTTTGTCCCTAATATGAAATATTGAATTGGATGGGAGCCGATCCTTGACAATCTTAGCCATGCTATCATTTACTGAGGCATTATCCAAAGTTATCGTCAAAACTTTTCTTTCTATACCCCATTCCACTAGAAAGTTAGCCAACATCTTCGCCATATTGAACGCATTATGTGGAGGAGGAAAATTCCTAAAGTTTATGATCATCTTTTGAAGCTTCCAATTAGCATCTACATAGTGCGCTGTAAGGGACATGTATTGCTTCGTTGCTCTTGATGTCCAACAATAACTTGTGAGACAAATGTTCTCAACGTATGTTAACTTTTGTTTTAGCTTGTCCTTCTCTTCCTTATACAATCTCATGCACTCTCTCTGGATTGTATGACGAGAAAACTTTTCATGTCGGGGCTGCAAATATTTACAAAATAAATTAAATATTTTGCTCTCCACTGATCGGAAAGGTCTTTCATCCATAACTACAAGCTTTGCCAATAGTGTTTTCACCTTCTCTTTATCATATTTGTAACCAGTTATTGTCACCTTATCTTCACCCACTTCAGTTATATCCTTCATAAACTACAACTCTTGTTGTCCTTTTGGCCTTGAGTTTTTTGAACATCTCTCTAAATGCCTCTTCAAGGTTGTTGTAGCCGTTGTTTTGGATGCCTTATATAGCTTCCCACAATGATTACACTTGTTTTGTTTCACTCTAAGAACTACTACTCTCTTAAAATTTTTTCACACGTCAGACTTTAGACTTTTAGTGTCATCATCAGTCTCATTCCCAACTTTATCGGCTGCATTTACTCCATCTTTATTTTGCTCTTGCACGTTTGCATGATCTGCATCCATTGGAGTTAGAGTTGGTTCTTGAGGAGTAGCAGATGTAACATTACAAGAACCTGACCCTGAAGCCATACTCGATCCTGTACCAAACAATGGAGAAGTTAGAGATCAAAGAACACCAATTTATGTCAAATAAATGGATGGAAATGTAGGCATTCATGAAGCTGAATAAAACTTATGCACCAAAGGACCACACCTATAGCTGACTAAATACTTATGCAGTAAGAGACATAGATTACTGGAGCAACAAAGACAGATAATCAGAAGACAATTCATAACAAAACGAAGACGCCGATCATAAAATGAGTAATGGTAGGCAAGCTAAACTCAATAACCATACGTTCAACTGTTTCTTTTCTTCTTCTTATTGAGAAATTTCTGAGTCGCGCAACAATTCACACTCTTTCCTCACTCCCAACAGTGAACAAAAACAAAAAAAAACCTCATACAAGGTAGAATCTTTTTTAACAAAAAATACATAACTTGCATCACACAACAAAAAGCTTCATACAAGTACCCACAAAACGAAATCATCATAAAAAAAACCCCAAAAAAGAATGCCTATAGCATGCACCTCACTTCTCAAAGCTAAAAATCCATCATTATAAGAGGAGACAGAGCAGTGCCAGAGAGTGAGCATTACCGGCACAAAGATTCAAACTTTGTGGAGTAATTCGATGAAGTGAAGACGAAGCGAGTGCTTGTTCATGGCAAATTCAGCGAGAAAGATATGCCAGAAATCAATAGAAGAAGGAAGAACTCGAAAGACTATCCTGGCGATGGAGACGATGGATGAAGCGCCACTGTCGGAGAGGAGAGGGGGGGCGCCGCCGTTGCAGAGGAGAGGAGGGGTCTCCGCTGTCGGAGAGGAGAATGGGGGAGTAGGGACTGATCGGTTAGGTTTGAGGGTTTTGACAGATCAGCCCACCTCGAGTCGAGTCGACTCGAGTTACACCGAGTCGAGTCGTGTCGAGCTGACGAGTCGAGCTTCTTCGAATCGAGTCTAGCCGAGCTATCGCATGGCTCGAGTCGAGCCAAAAGTCGAGTCGAGCCGAATCGAGCTGGAAAAAATTGCGAGCTGACTCGGCTCGTGAGCAGGGTTAATGAATTGGGATGCCATGCTATTTCCGTTGTGGAGTTGGATTTAATTCTTCCATTTCGAATCAATAGTCCCAATACGAAAAAATATCATATTTAAGGCACTTGACTTATCTCTTTAAGGTAATTCATTGTGGCTTTGCTCCATGTAGGGAGGAGGGAGTAATCTGAAGAAGCCCGCACGTGATGGCCATCATATCATACTGCAAATTTGTAACACTTTGTATAGGACTCTTAATTTGGAACGGAGTGAGTATTAAACTAACTATTGAGCAGTTCGGCACGAATATATGATATCATGTGTGTGTGCCTGAGAGAGAGAAAGAGAGAGTTCTTTATATTTGCCAATCTACAATATTTGTGGTTCTTCTCTCATTCTTTCTCTAGCTTTGATTGAATGTGGTTGAAGCAGCTCCTACATATGTTCGAATTGCACCAACTGGCTTACATTTATGGCTAGTTCACGCTACACAACCCTGCCTCACGCGGTCTGCCCTAGCTTTATCCTTTTCAGCTTTTCCCCAGTAGCAGTGGCCAGTCGGGGTGTTTCAAGGCTTGAAATAAAAATAAGCACAAGTCGTCTGCAACCAGAATAAAAAAGGGGCTATGTGCACACGGAATTAATATGAATGGTGCATGACCAAAGCGTAACAGTTTTATACTTGATCCACATTGCTTGAACCCAATACGCGGATGAACTGCTGAACATGATCAGTGAACCCAGTATATGCTTAAATTGACTGATATAAGCATCTTGTGCCGCATCATACTGGTAATGGTGTAGTTAGGCAAAGTTGCCGTTCAAAATGGATCATAAAACACAAAAAGTCCTTTAATTTATTGATTGGTCCCCGGGCTAAGTACTTGCTAATTGCTGTGTTCCTCAAAATACAGAGGCACGGATTCAGGCCAGTGCCATTGACAACCATATGTACAGAACAACTAAAAAAAGAACTACTAGAAGCAGTTATACTCTTAGTGAGATTTGAATTTGATGTACAGCTTGATTTAGGGTGCGTTTGGGAGGCAGATTTTAGGTAGAAAAAACCGCTTTTTAGGTAGAAAAAAACCGCTTTTAAAAAAAATCTTGTATGGAAGGCAACTTTTTGAAAAAACGATTTTAAGTCGACAAAAGCGGCTTTTACTTGGAAACTGGTGCTAAAGCCGTTTTTTAGAAAATCTCTTCCTGTGGAGATTTTCTAAAAAAATGGCTTTTCTATGTTAGAAATATCCACTAATGGGTGAAATTGACTGTGTTACCCTCTTCAATTTCAGATTTTCTTCGCTCATGTCCTGAGATAAGGGTTTCCCCTCATTTTGGATTTTTCATTCCCGAACATGGGTTCCCCTTCCTTCTGCTGTTGGCGTCTCAGACCGGACAGTCCCGGGATCGGCGTCGTGTAGCTCTAAGTCCGATTGTCGTGTAGCTCTAAATATTTATACATTTTTTTCCGTTCGTGTATCTCCATGCCACTTGAATTCGTGTGGCTGCCATTGTTCTCCAGTAGGGAGATTCATACCTATAGAATATTAAAAGGTTTAAGGCATGTCTAATAGTTGTGTCCTTAACAATTTGCTTATACAAAAATGATATAATAAGCAGTTTCATAAGCATTCTCTAAAAAATTATAATTAAATATTGAAGTCATATTCTAGTTTACAGAATTTGAGTCGTAGATTTTCTAATAGACAGTTGATGAATGATTAAAATCTGTGCATTTGGATTGCATTATTGAGGTCAAGATTAAATCATTCTTTATCTCATTAAGGGTAAAAGCATCACAAGAGCCATTTATTTTTTTCCAAAATCTGCCACATCCAAATAAGCTTTAGGGGGTGATTTTAAACAAAAACGCTTTCGGAGTGGACGTTACCATACAGATCACGATTTAATTTTTCGTTATAAAAAATAATTTTGTTAAAACATCACTTTTTAAAAAAGGAAAAACAGTTGCCAAACGGTACCTTAATGTAGTTAACTAATACTGTTGTGATACGAACTGTAGCTCTGTGTACTGAGGCAGCAAACAAGAATTGCGTGAGTTCATTACATTCAAAAACACTTCTGGAGCTAATTATCAAAGACTATGTCCATATAAATTCCACTTTCAAGTTTGAACACGCCAACTCTGAAACTATCATGCATGATGAAATAGCTCATCCTTTTCCATACTGTTATCGTAATTCCTGGATATGAAATGATTATAACATACAGCATCGGAACCCGGTTTCCTTCCCAACCTATACAAAGTTGACTCTGAAAATTAATAACAGCTAATCTATCAGACTTTAGTGGATATCATTTCCCAGAACTAATGTACTGAATAACCCGTAGCGCAAATTGCAAAGCTCTTGAAAACAATAAAGGTAATGACGATTGTGGCGCTCAGTACCACATAAGATCTAGGTAAAGCCCCTTCCAACTCTGACCAAAGGCTTCAAGCCTTGATGCTCCTCCCCACAGGATCAGCTATTAGCCTATTACAAGAGATAATTACTTCCTTTAAGAGGAGGGTTGACTCTTGCAAGATAAGAGGGAAAATTCGAGAGCCAGAGCCAGGCTAGCTAGAGCTAAGGTCAAATTGCACCACATCTGTCGCTTAGTTGGATTGAGGACAGTTGGGAAACATTACTCTGCGAGGTCTTGCCACCAATCCGCTCACGTTCCTCATTTACTCTTCACCACGGGTTGGTGGCTCTGCAGTAAAAGCTCCCCTCCCTTGCCCCTCTAGACTTATAAATGTACCTCATGACATGACCTTCACACAAAGTACAGGGTCCCTATCTGCTTGCTCCTTTGGTGGTGGGTGGTGGAGAAGATGAGAGTTGCCACACTTTTTGTGGCATTGGCCCTGGTGCTTCTTGTTGGCAATGGTTCGGGGGAAGTGAGTACTGGGACCAAGGAGGACAAACACTTCTTATTGGGGCCTAGGCATGGGATTGGTGGAGGTTTAGGGCACGGTGTTGGTGGGGGATTAGGGCATGGGATATATAGGAAGGGTTTTAGACATAGGTTTGGAAAGGGAGGTGGGCTTGGTGGAGGTATTGGTGGTGGTGTAGGAGGAGGAGCTGGGTTTGGCGGAGGAGCTGGGGGTGGTGTAGGTGGAGGAGCTGGCGGTGGTTTAGGTGGAGGTGGTGGGCTTGGTGGAGGAGCTGGAGGAGGAGTTGGTGGAGGTGCCGGAGGTGGACTGGGTGGAGGTGGTGGACTTGGTGGAGGAGCTGGGGGTGGTTTAGGTGGAGGTGGTGGGCTTGGTGGAGGAGCTGGAGGAGGAGTTGGTGGAGGTGCCGGAGGTGGACTGGGTGGAGGTGGTGGACTTGGCGGAGGAGCTGGGGGCGGTGTAGGTGGAGGTGGTGGATTGGGTGGGGGAGCTGGAGGTGGCTTGGGTGGAGGTGCTGGTGTAGGTGTTGGAGGTGGTGGTGGAGCTGGAGGTGGACTTGGTGGTGGTGCAGGTGGTGGACTAGGAGGTGGGGCTGGCGGTGGACTTGGTGGTGGACTAGGTGGAGGAGGTGGACTTGGTGGGGGTGGTGGAGCTGGTGGAGGGATTGGCGGTGGTGCAGGAGGAGGAGTTGGTGGAGGAGCTGGAGCTGGAGGAGGACTAGGGGGAGGAGCGGGTGGAGGTGGTGGTGGAGGAGCTGGGGGAGGTGTAGGCGGTGGTGCAGGTGCAGGGGGAGGATTTGGAGGTGGCGCTGGTGCCGGGGGAGGACTTGGAGGAGGTGCTGGTGGTGGTGGAGGTGGCGGATTTGGTGGCGGTGGTGGTGTCGGAGGCGGGTTTGGAGCAGGTGGTGGATTTGGTGCCGGTGCAGGGGCTGGAGCTGGACTTGGAGGCGGTGCCGGGGGTGGAGGTGGTTTTGGCGGAGGCGGCGGCGGTGAACTCGGAGCGGCAGGTGGTGCAGGTTTAGGTGGCGGAGCTGGTTTTGGCGGTGGTGTTGGCGGAGGCCACTAAAATTAACGTGGATAGAGCTTGCATTCTGAGCTGAGTTGCCCTAGCTTGGTGGGACTTATTGGTGCATGGTTTTTTTAGTATGGAGTTGCTTAGACAAAAAATTGAGAATAATTAACAGAATTAATTTCTTCATTTTCGTAAAAGTGGTAGCTCTTGTAACTTTTTTCTTCATCCAAACTTAATTATTTTCTTTTCAGTTGCTGTCTACTTCACAGTTTGGGAATGTGAATGAAATGGATTCTTGTAGTGGGTAATACTGTTTGCAAAGCATGTGCAGCACTAATATTACAATAACTTAATTCTGTTAACCTTCCAAAATATTTCAATATTTTCACTCTACTTTTTCGTAAAGGGTACTGGACTCATGAAAAAAGGGATACTGAACTCATGGAAACTAGGGCTTTGTCTAATTACGTGGATGCAAATCCGTGGCCATGCAGCTGCCATTTACGTGTCATGCATATTATATTATAAGGAATTAATCAACGACAACCCTTTACTCAAAGACTACAAACACTTATCATAGTACCATCGCTACTTGGGGGCGTTTGGGGTGGGAAAAAACCAAAACATCGACGGTGAAAAATCTGGAATCACTGTTCATTTCCGGTTTGTTCCCCAAACGGCCCCTTATTAGGAAATGCGATTGATTGCGCGCCACAACGACAATTGTATTTTGGGTTTTGCAAGATCAGTTCACCCACTCATTTCCATACACATCAGCTGTATAGGAATCTGCTGTACAAATATCGTTTCCCTTTGCTCAGTGAAGTGTCCACAGGAGGGCATGGAATTGGTGGACCGTATAAACTAGTAAGATACTTGGTTGCCATGAGAATACGTATGAGTGATGTGCTAAAATTATGTATATAATATTTTAAGGGAGAAATAGAAGAGGTGGAAATATTTTAATGCTGTTTCGCTGAAATGATATCGATCTCCAGTCCCAACCTACTTTCGAGTAGAGCCTGTACCCAAGCCTCTCATTATGTTACAATTAGAGCTTTGGCCCCGGCTAGTTCGTTGAAGGCCTTAAATCTGTTTATATCTAGGAAGAGTACGTATAAGTGGGATTTACATATATTTTTAGGTAAACATGGTGGGATTTTTGTATCTTAAGCCTTATTTTTATAAGATAACCAAGTTTCCCAAAAGCTCCTGTTAGGAAACGGAAATATTTATTCATTTATTCAAGTCATGTCTTCAAATACATGACATGAATTCAAGTCGTGTACTCAACAACACGATTTTACTGGAATTTTTAAAATATCATAAATCGCTCATTTTTATCCGTTTTTGCCTATTTTTTACGTTCTTCCTTATTTTTTATCATCTTCCATTTCACTAGGATCATAGAAAGATATATAAGTTGAACTTGTTGCCCGCCGACGAGTATTTTATACTTTTGCCCATTTTTATCCTCTTATTTGATGTCCACGAGCGGTCGAACACCAATGGGTCGCATTTATATGTGTTTCTTTATATGTAGATCTTAATTTTTGTAGTTGGACGGGCTTCCCCGCTGCTCTTACATAAAAATTTCTTGATCATAACTTTTTTTGGGTGTCGGCGATCGTTGGCTTTAGTCTGGATCACCGAGACGTTTGGAGCTTCGCCGAAAAACTTTCACTTTTTTCTTTTTTCTTTCTTCTTATTTCTTCTTCTTTTTTTATCCTAATATATCTTCATGAGGTGGAAGAGGAAGAAAAATAAGGAAGAATGCAAAAAAAGATAAAAAATAGAGAAAAAATGAGCGAGTTATGATATTTTAAATATTACTATAAAATCGTGTCGTCGATTCAAGTCGTGTCTTCAAATACACAACTTGATTCAAGTCGTGTACTCGACAACACGATTTTACTGAAATTTTTAAAATGTCATAACTCTCTCATTTTTTATCCATTTTTGCCATTTTTTTGCATTCTTCCTTATTTTTCATCCTTTTCCATTTCATTAGGATTACAGAAATACATAAATTAAACTTGTCGCCCGTCGATGAGTATTTCATGCTTTTGCCCATTTTTATCTTCTTATTTGATGTCTACGAGCGGTCGAGCACTAATGAATGGCCTTTATATGTGTTTCTTTACATGTAGATCTCAATTTTTGTAGTTAGGCGGGCTTCCCTACTGCTCTTACATCAAAATCCCTTCATCATGGATTTTGTTGTTTTTCGGCATTAAATTTTATTTTTTCCGGGTGGGACAGCGCCGACGGTGATTTGAATTGCGATGATAGACGGATCTTCGTCGGAATGTCTTTTTTCCCAACTGGATACTCCGTAAATCGATAATTTTGGGAAGAATGAATGATTTTGGGAAGAGAGACATTTTGGAAAGAAAGCCATTCTGTGAAAATGGGGCGGTCGCCGTAGGGGGCCGCTCGAAATCGCCGCTCCAAATCGTTGCCTTTGCTTCTTAAAACCAAGTTGAGGTGATCGTGTCGTCTTCAACACGACCATTTGGATATAAAAGTCACGAAAAACGTAAAAGAATGACATTTCCGATACTTTAGGTATCAATTCAAGGCCATATGTGATTTCACGTGAAAAATTAGGTAATATGAGAAAATAAAAAGTGGTGCCAGGTAATATGGTAAAAACTCGGGACGAGATGCGTATAGATGCCATTCGGATAACAATGTCACTTCGTACATTGATCTCCACATCTTTTAGTTTCCACCTACCAACAAGACGGGTTTGTGGTGTCTGTGTCTCGACTTCTGATCGCCACAATAACAACCAGGTGAGTGTTAGTTGAAGTACAGTTCAGAAGCATATAACCATTACTCATTTTGGTTGGGCGAGAGTTTGGCTAATAAAAGCCCCCCTGGTTTGTTACCTCTATTACTAGTCTTCTTCCTCTTCTGCCCCACAGAGGCTTATCTATGCTTGTTTCAAGAATCGAATGAAATGATGGGAAGTCCCAGTGTTTGACTGGTAGTGAATGTTGCTCTGTGACTTCTTGCCACCCATGTAGCATTAACAGATGTTGTTGGCGCGAAAGAGGACAAACATTTCTTCTTCAAATCTAAACCTCATGGGTTTAACAGAGGCTTAGGGCATGGAATAATATACAAGAAAGGATTTAAACATGGTAGGTTTGGAAGAGGAGGTGGCACGGAAGGAGATTTTGGCGGCGGTGCTGGTGGAGGTGGTGGACTCTGTGGCAGTGGTGGCCTCGGCGGAGGAGGGGGACTTGCTGGTGGTGGCAGTCTCGGAGTTGAAGCTGGTGGAGGCCTGGGAGGTGGAGCTGGAGGAGGGGGAGGATTAGGAGGAGGTGGGGGAGGCGGTATCGGTGGTGGAGCGGGAGGAGGATATGGAGCAGGTGGTGAACTCGGTGGAGGGGCCGGTGATGTTGGAGGATTCGGTGGAGTTGGAGGCCTTGGTGAAAGTGGAGGCCATTCGAATGTGATGCTATGTTATGTGGCCGGAATAATTTCATGTAGCTTGTGTAAGTAGAGATAGGTTAGGAAATATCTACTGGGATCAAACTAGCTAGCAAGATGCTACAAATAATCATAGTTTTTAAAACTTGACCGGCTGGCCGGTCAAAGTGGGGGAGAATTTAGTGAAAGTCCTCGAAAGAAACTTGACAAAGTGAGGAAGAATTGAATATTTTCACTCGGAAAAAGTTTAAATGAGATCATGGAATTCCGTATCGGATATCGGTATCGTATCGGTCGGCTTAAGAGACAAAATATCGGAGATATTTGTAAAAAAATATCGGTGGTCAAAAACTAGTTTTTACCATATATTTCATAATTTAGCATCTAAAATGAGTTATACTAATTTAGACAAAGCATAGATTTTAAAATATGCATATTAGGATGGGAAACAAGTGGGAAAGTTACTTTTTTTCCCTTTTTTTTTTTCGAAAATATTATTTTATTATAAAATAGCGATATATCGGTCCGAAACCGATATATCGGCGATATTTGGAAAAATTCAAAAAACCGATATTTATCCGTCTCGTTTTATCAGGTGGGGCCCGATATCGATATATCGGCGATATATCGCCGATATGGAATTCCATGAATGAGATTGTTCTCATATAGCTTATATGAGGCCAATTCTATTTATAACTGTTGAATCTTGATATGACGGTTACAAATATTTACATGAAATTCACTTGCTCTCTGATGTGACACACTCACCTACCTATTGATTTGATATCTACCTTTGGATTAGAATCTAATGGTCCCAAAAATTGGCCTCATGCTCCTTATATGAGAGCAATCTCATATAAACCGTTCTTTTTTCACTATCCAAATGTGAGAAGCCAAATAATTAAAATTTTATGAGAATTTCTAATTCTTACTTGATTCTCTATCCAAACCTATTTCTAGTAAATTGACACTGAATGGATGGTTCTGAATGGACGGTGCATTCACTGTCCAAACAGCCCTTAAAGTTGAGAAAGAGCATGTCTGGCTAGCTAGCTTTGGTAACATCCGATGTGAAAATAAAAAGAGAGGAAACATGTCTCATTCCGAGGCCTGGGGTAAGAGCGTGTTGACTCCGGGTACCGTAAGAGACCAATCATGCTGATGGGCTTCGGTTTTTATCCTTCTGAAGACAATGGGCCCAACATATTCATAAAATCATAACACCCCTGAATAAGTGACGTGCAATTGCAAAACTCATTATTGGGCGATATGAATCAGGAGCAAGTCAGCAACACAGTATTTTTGGATAACGTTGCACTGTTATTAAATTACGTTCTTGCTTGCGTCTTGTTTTAATCATTTGCAGGCTGAGTGTGAGACAGAGGGAGTAGTAGATTAGTGTTAATAGACACCAGAATAGCAAATTGATAGGACTACAAAGAAGTATTTTAGTGTATTTATTACACCAGGCTGCCCATGGACACACATGGGCAGCCTGGAGTAGTAAATACACTAAAATACTTTTCAGTAGGGCCCATATGCAGCCTTAATGGCTAATGTGTCAGTCAATGAATGGCGACAACACGGCCAGCCTGGTGTAGTAAATACTGTAAAATTTCTGCCAAACAAGGAACCACAAGGATACTTATGGACCCGTTAGCATGTGAGATGGAAGTAACCTACACTTCAAAGTGGGCCCAAAATTGATGGACGACTTATTTTGCCCCCAGCGGCCCAGCATTGGACTATAAGTGGGTGGGCCGTAGCTGAAAGGCTGCGCGCGCCTTAAATCACGACGGACCATAATTTCTTCATATCAAGATTAGCTTCATGGATTTGTGGTTGATCCTCTGCCACTATATGCTTATGTAAATGAGAACAATTATTTAGCACTATGTCCCAAGTTTGAGTGTAAGTATAGTCATTCCAGTTGAAAGCAGCTCTGACATGTAATGGCTAGTCAGAGCCTTACAGTTTGCCTATCACATCTTCATATATCTATATCGTGGTCCTGTTTTCAGGTTTGTGGAGTCAAAATGAGAATTAAAATTTGCGGGAGAATACTAAAAGCATTTTTGTTTGAGCTTAGTCTATCACAGATTTAAGGATTATTACATGATATGAGTTCTCTATCTTTGGAAGATCTATAGAGACAACGCAACTAATACGCTCCATGCTGGTCCAATTATAAATTGACCTTCAAACGCAAAGATCTGAAACTAAAACCAACTAGCCAACTACACCGCTATATCTTTTTAATTTTCTTCACAAGAAACACCTGCTACATGTCCCTAGTCTATTGATAATGAAAAGGTTCGCGGTTTACATTCTCTTAGCACGTCCTTACATGTCCTATTACCATATTCATCCTTCCTAATGCCCTTGTATACTAAGGTGAAACCGTATCTAATTGAGCGACTTTGACATTCTAAGCCAAATTGGGTAACCGGATAAACAGTCAGCTTTGTGGAATGTCTGTTTAGAATGCAGTTAAATCTGGTAAAAGGCTAAATTAAAAACAAGTACTCCGTCTGTTCCACTTTAATGGTCCTAATAAGAAAACCAAAATAGACTTGTATTAGGTCATTTCAATTTACCAGATAGGATTATTAAATTGGGACCGAGAGAGTAGTTGAATATTACATGTTTCACGAGTTCCACGATCGAGTAAAATTAAGGCCTCTCTATTCAAACGAGGTCAGGGACCTGATGCAATGGAAGACGACAATAAGGTCGTCGTTTAGGGGTGAAATGCACAGTTTTGACTTCAGATGGGTCAGGGCCCTGAAGTGAGCGAAAGAACTTGAAGAACTGAAGTCATCGGATGCCAGTCAGGCTGGATGTGGGAATTGGGATCGATATGTACAGTATCACTAAGAGGGCCATGGATGCTTGCTTTGTAAGATATTTCATTCACGGCAAAAGTCAAGGCATCATGAATGACACAAGACATTGCAGAGCAATTGGCAGTAATAGTTTTGAGATGGTAATCTCGTTAAGCAAAGCATGGTTTTTTTCCTAAACAGTTTATCCAAAGCTCACATGCATCATGCATGGCTAGTATTGATCTGTTTGCCCAAAAGAAAACAAGAATAGATAGTATATATTGGTAAGTTTCACAATAGGAATCTGATAATTAACGGTTGTTTCCATCAAATCACATCGCAGAACAGCTAGTATAGGAGACGCGGATAAGATGTGAATTACAGTAGAATTGGTTTAGCAAAGAATTACAGTGAAGTGTGAAGTTACGGCAATAATGTGAATTGTGATCACTGAATCTTGCACCATGCGGGAAAAAAGTGATCATTGTGCGACAAATGGGCCACGCGACTCCTTCTAGTGCTTGTGCATCTTTGAGCTAAAAAAATAGGTGGCTACTTACTACTGGAGAAATGTTGCGGGTACCTCCATTGTGCATCTTTGATCTAAAAAAATAGGTGGCTACTTCTCACTAATTGATGGCAAAGAGAAGATTACCTTACAGTTTTTTTATACTCATAACCATATAATTTTCTTACTAATTAGATGGCCGTTGAAACTTTCAAAAAGCCATCCAAAGAAAAAAAACCTTCAAAAGTCTTGGATACCTGCCATCCCCCTCCCCTTGGACGTTATCAGCTAGTTCTTCTCCTGCACACAACAAAATACGGATCAATTAGATGGAGTGTTAGTAGTTATAATGAGTAAAAGGAGTGTGTTATAGAAGGGAAAAGTTTAGGGGCTGTTTGGATAGAGAAAGAAGCCTTATTTCACTGTCAATTCAGGGTGGCCGTTTGGATCGTAAAAAATACAAAACATCCACAGTCCGGATTTTTCACTGTAGATGTTTTGGTTTTTTCACGATCCAAATGGCCCCTTAACAGTAGAGAAAGGATGTTAGTAGGTTTGGATAAGGAATTTGAGAAGAATTAAAAATTCACCTGAAATGACAATTCATGTCTAAATTCACAATTTCACGTGAAGTTCCTTTGGAGGACTTTCACCATATTTCGTATGGTCTTGAGTCTCTTAATAAGATAGGTGAATTATATTCACCAGCGGAAAGGACATAATTGCCCTCACCCAAAAGTACACATCTTCTCCTTTCTTTCTTAGCTCTCTTTAAGACAAATCAAACCCAGTGATGCAAACCCTAGCTCAGTTGTGCTGCCGCCATGGCTGGGTGAGCCTCTAGGAAGGAGTGCATAGAGGCGTCTTGCGTGGCAAAGAGGAAGTCACAGATGTACCCATCGATCTCGGTGTTGGAGAAGTGTGTCTACGGGGGGAACCCCGCAGTGTCGATTTCCTTGACGACCTCCTCCATCCAGAAGTCGATGAGGCAGGCGGGCATGAGGCTAGCGAGCATCCGGGCCTTGCTGCTGTTGGTGCAGGCGAGAGGGCGAGGACGAGGCAATCGACGACGAGGCGGGGAGCGCTGAAAGAGATGTTGAGGAGGGCGATGGGGAGGGCGAGGAGGCCAGTGTTGAAGAGGGCCTAGTCTCGGTTGAAGGTGTCACATTCAGCAGGGGGTGAGATAGGGCCCAACGAATACCGTCTGGGAGGTGTCGAGGTTGAGGTCGCAACAGAGAAAGCGAAGGGCAACAGAGAGTATTGAGTCCAGCGGAGAAAGTGGCACCGGAAGCGGCGTTGCTGGAAGGAAAGGTAGGAGGAGAGGGCGTGTGTGGAGAAATTGGGGGCGAGGCGGTGACGGACTTCCTTGTGGAGCTAGCCAAGCATGTAGTGAGGTTGTGATCGCCAAAAGTTTCTTGCCGAATGGGTGGCCTACGACTTGGAAGGCGTCGGGACGGACGTTGGCGAAGACACGGTGGGAGATCTTGCTGTCCTTGATTAAGAAGGTGAAGTTGCTCAAGATGTAATCAGCGGCAATCTTTGCGGCTGAGCTTAGCACCATCGGCTTGGTCGGACCAGTACTTGAGGGTAATGTGGTCACTTCCTGTCTAGATTTTAAAATTCCCTATGAATCATATTCCCTATCTACACACACTACCACTTACATTCATTTTAAAATTTTCAGCATCCAAATGAATTTTACATTCATCAAGAATTCTGATGAATTATTTCCCCTGAATTAGCTTCCACATTTATTGCCCCTTCTCTAACGAAACGGCCCCTTAATATCGATCTGTTATGTGTCGGTAGATCGAGATCTAACAATGTCCATCCATACAGTGGCAAATAAGTGATTCAAACCACCCCTCGGATCAAAATGCAATGGCATGTTATCAATGATCCAACTATTAAATTGAACCAAAATGGCCTATTACGATGGGACAACTATTTTTCTAGATAGAATTGAGCTTTTAATATACCTCAAAAAGCAAGATACTGTCCTAGCTATGGGGACAAAGTCTTGTAGGAAAAGATAAGTGGTGACTTTGCCTCAAAATAAAAAGGAGAAAAAGCTTCCCACCCTGTCTGAACGAAGAGATCACCAAGATACAGCCCTGGCCTCATCAATGCCTTAACCTAGCCGTTAACCGCGGCTAACACCTACTCTCTTGTGTCATTAAACCCCAGCTCTGCTGTCGCCCAAGTCTAGTAAATTCATACTTCTATAAATGCTTTGCCTCGCTTCCACTCCTGCTACCAGCCAGGACTGCCATTGCAATAACACCCCAATGCTTCCATCCTCTTTCTCCTTAACGTAATGTGTTCTGACCATCACTGACACCTCCTAGCTCAGGTATTTTCCTTCCAGTTCTCTTTAACAAGCAAAGCCAGCATTTTCTTGCTAAGACCACCTGCTCGGCCAGATAGATGGAGATCTCACTGCTGCTACTCTGCATTACAGTGGTAATCTGGTCTCTCGTGGTCCTCCGGCAGCTCTACGTGCAATGGCAAAGCCGGAGCTCCTACATCCTCGAGTACGTGTGCTTCAAGCCCTCCGACGACCGGAAGCTCAACACCGGCCTCTGTGGGGAGATCATCATGCGAAACAAGAACTTGGGCGTGAACGAACACAAGTTCCTCCTCAAGGTCATCGTCGGGGCTGGAATTGGAGAGGAGACGTACGGCCCGAAGAACATCATCACCCAGGTGACCAACGCAGTGGTGCCCAAAGAAGGAGAAGAAACATATATGGGCACTCTTTCCGACGGCATATCCGAGATGGAGGAGTTCTTCTACGCCACCCTCGATGAGCTCTTCTCAAGGACGTGCTTCTCCCCTCAAGAGATCGACGTTCTCGTCGTCAACGTCTCCATGTTCTCCCCAGCTCCCTCCCTCAGCGCCAGGATAGTGAACAAATACAAGATGAGGGAAGACGTTAAGGTGTACAACCTCGCCGGCATGGGATGCAGCGCTAGCCTCATATCTATCAATATTGTGCAAAACATCTTCAAGTGCAGGCCCAACACGCTCGCCATTGTAGTCACCTCCGAGTCCCTGGCCCCCAACTGGTATTCCGGTAACGACAAGTCCATGATCCTGGCCAACTGCCTCTTCCGTGCCGGAGGCTGCTCGATGCTCCTCAGCAACCACACCGCTCACCGGAGCCGTGCCAAGCTCCGGCTCAAGTGCCTGGTCCGGACCCATCTAGGAGCCCGTGACGAGTCCTACAACTGCGCCGTGCAGCAGGAAGACGACAAGGGATACATGGGCTTCCGTCTAGAGAAGGACCTCCCCAAGGCCGCCACCCGGGCCTTCTTCTTGAACCTCCGGGAGCTCAGCCCCAAGATCCTCCCCCTGAAAGAGCTGCTCCGCTATGCCGTAGTTAGTCTGAGGGGGACGACAAAGGGCCGACCGAGCGCCGGTGTCAACTTCAAGACCGGTGTGGACCACTTCTGCCTCCACACCGGCGGCGCGGCGGTCATAGAGGGGGTCGGCCGGGCGCTGGGGCTCAGCAAGCATGACCTGGAGCCGGCGTGGATGACGCTTCACCGGTTCGGCAACACGTCGGCGAGTAGCCTGTGGTATGTGCTGGGGTACATGGAGGCCAAGAAGAGGCTGAAGAAGGGAGATAGGATGCTGATGATCAGCTTTGGAGCTGGGTTCAAGTGCAATAGCTGCGTGTGGGAGGTGTTGAGGAATCTGGAGGATGGCAACGTCTGGAAAGACTGCATTGACCGGTACCCACCACAGACCTTGGTTAATCCTTACATTGAGAAGTACGGGTATCTTAATGACCTCTAAGGCAAGGCATTCCAATTGCTAGTAAGGAGTTTGGTCTCAAGCCATGCAATAGAAGTATTCTTTTGTGGTTAATTGCTTCTAATAAGCTCTTGATTTGTTGCACCACGTCTGGGTTTAATTGTTTATTTCTTGTCATAAGTTATGCTGGATTATGATTTATTCTATAGTTATCTGCTGTTTTCAACAAAATAGATTGGATCTGGAAAGAAAACGAAAAATTATTATTCAAAACTTCTGATTTGATTATTACTATAGAACTGTGCACTTATGTAACCAAAGAAAACCTTATTGTTCTTATTGTTAGCTGATAATTTTTTCTCAACGAATTTGTTATAACTTCCTCATTAGCGTAAAATATTTCTATTAAAGCTAGTTGCATATTTAATTCTTGAGAACCTTTTAATTTCCCTTTAGGGACAAAATTCTACATTTCTACTTCGAGGTCTTGGCCATTTATATGGTTTTATGGAAAGAAAATCTGCTCAGAGCACTTCATTACCAGATCTATATTTATGCAATCTTGGTTATCTATTTTGATACTTAATAGACTTTGTACTAGATTGATATGCGCCGGCAAGGAACAGGTTACTGAAACTAGTATCGTCAATATTCTAGATGGTGCAGACAGTAGAAGTAAATTTCTAACTGTTAGAAGTGGGTGTTAGTCATAACCTATAATTGGGTATTAATGAGAGAAAACTAACCCATGTTTAAAACCCACTTACTATGAGATGAATGAGTGAATTGGGTGAAGGATGAATAGTCCCACATCCACACCAAAGATGGGTTGTGGATGGTATATAAGGTCCAAGGTTGGCCTTATAAGTTAGGCCCAAGGGCCACCCCACTTTTGTGGGGGAGAGAGATGTTGGACCCATGCACCTAGGTGGGATAACCCACACGCGAGCCGCCGCCGTCCGGCCGGCCGGCTCGGTTCGCACGCGCGGTCGGGTCGGGTCGGGTCGGGTCGGGTCAACAAGAAAATATTATTTTGGGACAAATTTATTGGTTTGGTTTTCTATTCATTTTTGGTTCAACCAAAACGGGTCCGTTTTATTATGACCGTTAACGGACGGATGCGTCCGTTTAACGGGAAAGGGTTTCAACGGGCTTTAACGGGAAACGGTGTGGTTTCAACGGGTTTTAACGGGATTTCTATAAAAGCTTGGAAAAACGGGTTTTTCTGTACAGAATTTTTCCTGCATCTTCTTCTTCCTCCTCTTCTCATTCTGTGAAAGCATTGCATACTTGTGGTTCGCTGCGCGTATTGTTTGGAGTGCTCCTACAGTACGTGGTTGATCGTCTTATCCTGGGAGGCAGACGCCCAAGAGTCCTAAGCACCGTAGGGAGGGCGAATTCTGTCTTAAGGACAAAGTGTTTCACTTGATTCGATCATAAACTCTTCTACAGTTTTATCATCTTTGCAAAGGTACACAGATATTTTCCTTAATACAGTAGCAGTAAAGTAGTATAAGGCCAATCTTGAGCCTTATACTAACTTCGCCAGCTTCCACATTAAAAGGTCCATCAACTAAGTTGGAGTGCAACGACAATTTAAATGTGCTGTGCTTGCGCTGAGGGAGGAAGGTGACAACCCATATGGCTGTATCATCTCCTCTTTCATGCATTCCACTGTTTTCTTTTTTACCAGTAACGGCTTCCTCATGACAGACTGCATTCTCAACTAGAAAAAAATCATCAAAGCATGGTCCAATCAAGAAGATTATTAAGATCAAAACCTGTTAATTAAAATAACAATACAATAACAACTTATGAGAAAACAAATACACTACTATATCAGCTGTGGCAGTCATCACACCAAATTAGATGCAGACAATGACGCTTAGCATGCAACACAAACATGAAAAGTCACACTCGATCAATATCTACGATGCTTACCTTGTATGTGTTCCCATTTTTTCTAGAGCATTAAAAGGTAAGTTGTTGACGGTTTATGAAGGTCACCTCCATATATGTGCAACAAAAATACTAGCTATGTCCCCTCTCTCAACTACATTTTGAATTAGTAGTTAGTGTCAGTTATGTCGATCTACATGAATTAACTTGTTACCTGTAAGAAGTACACTGACAGCTGTACGTAGGAAACACACACAAACACCAATTATATACCAGCTTTCTCAATATTACTACTGTTATGAGGCACACGGCCAGGCAGCAAAGTCTACCAGCTTTCTGAAAAGATAATCTTCACCACACCCTCTTTTTCTTGATACTTCCTCGATCATTGAGGACAGCATTCGTAGTAGACTCCCTCCATCCCATATTAAGTGTATTATCTGTCTAAAGAATGAGCTATAAAGTGCATTGTTTGGTAAATTTTGAGAAACCAAATACGACACTTATTTTTTTTTATAAATCGAATACTTGATATGGGGACAGAGGGAGTATATGGCAACAAAAAGGAAATATATTCCTTCTTATGTTACATATCTGGGTTGGTTAGGGGTTATTGCGAAGTAGTTTTATTTGCCAATAAAAATAATTCTAAACACAAAATTATATGCTATGCTAAACCACTTCAAAATTTTTATTGTTCAAGTTTCCAGTTATTGCAACTTAACTGTTTTCATTATGGCTACAAGGAAGAAGGCGGCGACATACCCCAGGGAAAAACAAAATGTTGCAATAATTCTCAAGGACCATTAGTTGTACGGAAAGTTTAATAAATGTGACTTTTGTCTAAAAAGTATAAACTTTCTTGCCTTATGATTTTGAAAGGAGTTTCCATGGATCCGGTAGAAGCAGTAGCTCTATTGATTATATGTGATAAACCAAGGTCAGACTGAGATTCGAAGTTTACTAGGTTCGACTTGTTGGGTTTTGGGTATGGGCCTAGTGGGCCTAAATGTTGGGTTTGGGTAGTGGGCACCTCAAACCTACTACTTGTGATTTTAATACCAAGACCCATATTTTGCTACAAAACCTATGTGGTGATTGAATTTGGAATTGGAGAGAAATATTTCACTCTCTTTTGTCATATGCTACATTGGAGGGAAAATAAAATATTGGAGTATTGAAGTTGGGAGATTTTATTAGTCTCAAATAAGAAAGAATTATGGTGTAAGACAATATATAAAGATGGCCTATTACTTACCGTATGTCTTTTAGGTGTGGGCACTCTCCAAATTTTATAGGCACATTTATGGATGCACCGAAGGTGCATACACGTCCGTGCGTGTGGCGAATAGGTGTATTGTGGCACTTTAGTAGCGCGCACACATCGTCACTAGGAGCCTTTGATTTTGATATGGGCAATGATCGGACGGTCAAACTGATCCTTGGTAAACAGACATATAGTAGTTTTGGCAGATGTCCGGTTCACTCACAGTGGATGGACACGGGACAATTATGTTCATTCGTCTACCCTGTGAAAGGGTGTGAAGGCCCATTTGGTTCAGATCCATAAAAGGCTTCTTGCAACCAGAAGCAACATACAGGACACTGTTCGTTCTGAAACTCTGTTTATCTAATTTTCTTCTTCATAAGGCAACAAAATACATTCTAAATTCAGGGTCTGACTTGTTGAAGTGCACCACTCGTTGACCAACAATCCTTTGTATCTTAGGAGTTAAGAGTGTTTACTATGCCTTAGACTTATTACACTGGTTCATGTCTGGTTGTAGATTTGCAATTTCCTTGTCAACAGTTCGGTAAAGTACTACCGCCTATTATTTCCAACACTTACGACTATGCACTTTGAATCATATCATGGTAACCCATGTAATGGTTTGTATATCATATTTCGATATGTAGCCATCACATCTGGGGTAATTAGTTGTGATTTTGTTTGTATTTTCAAAATAAAAATGTTTAATTGTTTAGCCAGAACGCTGATATTAATTGCAAAATTTGGTTGATAAAACCTCGGATCGTGAGTGCGACAAGAATGTGGCTATACGGACTGGGGTCCTGATAGCCATGTTCAACAAACTATATGAGATAAGCTTCATTATGTGGGCCTGAGGGTATTTAAAATTCTCATACAGTTAATTACGAACCTTTAATTGGGAGTCGTTTGCAGCTACGCACAACATAGGCACATGTTTTAGGAATAATCACTCCAACATGTAGGTCGGGTATAATTATTTGTTTTGATAATCATGTCACATACGCACTAAGATAGGGTTTGCTGAAGGTATTTGAGAACATTTTTAGTGGTAACTATGGATGACCATCCAATTTTATAATTTGATTATGTCACTCTTATGCTATTATTTCATAAAATTTGCTCTATAAAATGCTTGTAGAATGATCTAAACTAGGAAAAAATGTTTATGATGCATGCAAAAATTGACATTGTCACTCTCATGCTATTCTTGCGCTAGTATTGAGAGGTTAACAATATACTCCCTCTGCCCGGAATTATTATTAACATATGGGTTTCCAAATAAACTACATCTTGAAAAACCTTACGTTAATAATAATTCGCGAGGGAGGGAGTGCATTGTATTACACTTGTGGATAGACATAAGCACAGGGGCGGATGCAGGATTTTCAGGGATGGGGTCAGGCCATTTTGAGATGGGATCAGGTAAAGGAATTAAGCCTTACATATACACTAAGTGATGAAATATATATATATATATAGGGAAAAGTTTAAATGAGATCGCTCTCATATTGCTTATATGAGGCCACTTTGAATCATAGCCGTTGGATCTTGATCTGACGGGTACAAATATCCATAATGATCTCACCCACTCCTTGATGTGACACACTCACCTCATATATATATATATATATATATATATATATATATATATATATTCTTAGTGAAATGGATGAAACCCATGGCCCCATAGGTTACGGAGGTCCGCCCCTGCATAAGCATATGTCTACACATAAACGGATGGCTGTGGACATGCCTTGGGTTTCATCCCAAGGCATATATATATATATGGACATGTCTAAACTCATGTGTCCGTCCATTTACACCCTGCCATGTGCCCCCATGTTACCCGTTTGTTGTAACCATCATTTGCATTACACCCATTTTTTGAGAAAAAAATAGTAGCCACTTCATGCTGCTTTCTCCGCCCTTTTATTTGTGATCTCGTAATAAATAGTGCAAATATGTTTCTATTTTGTGCGGGCCCTCAATTTTTTCTTATTTTTTTTATTACTCCACTAGTGACCACCCTCTTCTTGTCTAAGCCTTCTCTGCCCTTCGCAACTGCTGTAGAGTGCCCCCCATCCTCCCATTTTTCATTACATTTTAATTTTTTATTTAATTTAAAAATATCTTTTATTGAAAAAATAGGCACACATGTGTCTCACCTGTCTTGCTCCATATGTGTTTTTCTCTATACGGTCCAACTCACAATTTGATATTGAACTGATTTATTCCTGAGGAGGAAAATGACAACAATATCAATAGATTTCCAACTCTTATGAGCTTGATAAAACGATAGGAAATGTCAGCATTACGTATTTTTTTTGTGCCTGAGAAGCAGGTGGAATGGAAACGGGAAAAGGGCAAGGGGCAAGGGAGATTAAAGAGATGGAAAAGGTGGGAGATGTTTATGGCTTCAATATTTTTTGTTGCTATATCCATGTAGGTTGTGCCTATAGGCAAGGTGCACCCATGTAGAGAAGAATTTATTTAGTTTTCTTTATGATTACATCATTCTTTGTATATGTAGTATGTTTAAATTTCTTCTTTCTGTGCTTAATTATCATGGAGGCTTATTAAATGTTGGAATTTCTTTTCTAAACCGATTGGATATTCAAAGATGGGGGGCCCTGCAGAAACCCATTGGAGAGCATGGGTGCATCAATAAGAAAATGCTTGGAATTTTTAAAACTTGTCAAAAGACATAGGGAATACGGGGGTGCATGCGACTTTGGTGGATGGCAGGATAAGTGACTAAATGCATTACAACAAAAATGACTTTTAACGGCGGCCGATACTGTCGCTAAAAGTCTATAATCTGTCGCTACAGATTTATAACGACGGTTTTTTCCGCCAGTGGCCCTGTCGTTATAAGTGGCGCCGCTAATGACATTTCAACAGAAAAATAGCAATCTGTCGCTAATATCATTACTAACAGTTTTACCGACGGATTTATTTCTGTGGCAAATATATTTTTCGACGGTTTTATGCCGTTGGTATAAACTTTTAGCGACAGTTTTAAAGACAGACTCTAGACTCCGTTAAACACCTATTGCGACGGTTTTAGGTCATTTGTGACAGATTTTATCTGTCGGTACAGATTTCAAAAAAATAAAAAAAAACAGCCGCTTTATGCTACTACTGTGCTAAATATGGCTAACGACGGATTATTGAGGTTTGTCGATGGTTTTATTCCTCCAATAATAGCTATTTTAATATATATAAAAAAAGAACAATAATAAATAATTTTGTATTGATAAATAACAAACTTTACAGTGTTGCCAAGAAAAAAATTACAAATTTGGTTGAAATCTCTTATTAGATGTCCTGATTATTGTATTCATGCTGCTTCTGCAACTTGTGCTAAAGATGCTGGTGTAGAGGATGCTGCAGCAACAAAGAAGGCGGGTGGATCTGAAAATGTCAGCACAAATTCTTCAATGTGCTTCACCGCAACTCTTCTTGCACTGTCTAAATTAACACACAAATACTCTTGGAGGGCCATGCAATCTGATTACTTCAACACTGATGATACATAAAATAAAACAGAAGCTTAAAGGAACTATCTAAACAACCTCTGTTGATACCAAAATACTAAAATTATGCAGGATTTATGTCTGTCAGGATGTTAAGGAAAAATACTATAAATAACAAATCATTGCAAGTAAATGATATTTAATGTAACACATTAAAATAGATAGGAGCAAACTCAAGAAATGAGCACATTCACAGAAAAGCATCGGTAAATTGTTGTGTATGCAAGCTATAAGAGGCATCCACACCAAATTTTCAAGAAAAAATAATGATGGAAATGAACTAACCAACAACTTCTCTTGTTGGCTCATCTCTAATGCTTGTGTTTCAATCTGTCTCAACACCCTGCTGAGTTTGACCTCCTTAAGTTCTTTTATAACATAATCTTTTTCATAGCTTGCCAACTCTGCATCTCGTAACTGACATCTGCACAAGGCATAGAAACAGAGTGCTCTGAGGTAATTTTTGTCTTTCTGCCCCAGTTGCCCTTCAACATTGAGACAACCTACATGGTTCCAGAAAATATATTTCGGCTTTATATGAAGAACAGAAAATAAGTTCCGCAATAGCCAAATATGATAGATCTAGGCAGCTCATTTATCATAGATTCCACGAATATAAAAGACATTTGTTGGCAAGCTCAATAAATTTACACTTCATTTATCTCTTTATCTAGACAAGCAAAACCAAGATGCAACACTATTTGAGAATCAGTTTTTAACACTATATAAACTAAGGTCAACAAAACATAAATTACAGAACCAATGAGGTCTTGGTGGAATGGCCAGGACACACATCCTGAAGCCGATGGTATGTAAATGCAGATAAGGGACTTCGGGTGAGCATTTTCATGAGATGCTACATGTAGATTGGTCTAAAGAGAAGAGCATACAAGCTTTCCCAAATATTGGATTTACTACACACATTTATTTGACATCAAAATTAAACACAACTTAGATGTCCAAATTATATATTCTGACAATAACAAACAAAAAGAGCCAAGACAAAAAGATGTCCATCATCGTATTTAATGCCTGTTACGTAACCCTCTTCTTTGAGTCTTTCCACTTTATAAATACCTTCATTGATGAAGTTTTCAGTTTCCATCCTTTTCTTCCCTGAAGTGATAAAAAACTGAAGGTTCAACAAACTAAAAAATCGTGTCAGAACATCTTGCCATAGGTTCAGTAAAAACTGAAATGTGGATAGCAACAATGATCACCTTGAGAAGAAGAAATAACATCTAGCCAATTCCCGTAGATATTATCAAGTATCCTTGACAACATTTCAAAGTTTTCCTTTGAAATACTCTTTCGTGATAGTTGATCACCGGCACTTTTGTATTTACCAATGCGCTGAATTTCTGGTTGAATTCCGGCCATTTCAAGAACACCTGAACACAGAGTGCTACCAAAGGAGTTAACGGTATGCAAGCCTAAACTCTAAACAGAATACCGAGCAAAAGAAACTCGAATAGAAAGTCCCCAGCTTCAATACAATATTTTGAACAGCTCAAATCATTGTTAGGTGCCAAAATCCACTAAACTGACCTTATAGGTCTTAAGTGGAATTACCATGAAGAGGAATGTTTTGACGATTAGGAAGTGAGATGCACTAAATTTAACTGCTCCTGACCCATATTAAGTGTCCTGTTTGGTTTTTCAAGATGAACATAATTTTGAATAAACAAATAGGACAATTAAGATGGACGGAGTGAGTAATACTTAAGTGAAGGGTCAATGTCACTAATTAACTTAACCCCTAGAAACGATGCTTGAACTGTCAAACCATATAGTGCAACATAAGCACTGGGAGGGACATAGAGCTCTCCACAAGCACAGCCAAGATAATATTCTTTCTCGCCACATTTGGGCACATTTGGTTCCATATGCCGCTTTTGTAAAATTCTCACAAATCTGAGGTAGAGACAGCCCCGAAGAAAAACGGCTCCGCAATTGCTCAAAAATCTGACAAACAATACCTAAACAATCAAAAACAAATGCATGCAAGAAACAGACTTTAATCTACAATTAGAGATAATAAACCTCTCAAACAACTAGACCGGTCAGTTTAAACAATTAGGTCTAGCAGGCATTTGGATTCCACGCCTAATAAGTACAAAATACTCTCCATCCAGAATTAGTATTAACATTCCATTTTCTACGATGAGCTAATTTTGGCTGATAAGATTGGTATTAACGTACTCCTTCGGTCCAATGAGGCTTGTCTGCATTTGAAGAAAAATGGTCCATCATTACATGGCTGACTTTGCTCCCGCACGATCAAAAACACGAAAGACAGTGAAATTTGTCCAACAAATTTCACCCATTTTCAAATGCAGACAGGTTTCATTGACTCCCTCCGACTGGAATTAGGTTGTCCAAATTGAATTAATTTCAGCTGCAGAAGATTGGAAATAACATAATTCAGCTTCTTACTTGTACGTGCTACAGACTCATTCAAATACTGAGAAGCAAGGTCCCAACTTGGTACATTTGATCTAGCAATCAAGAATCTAGTAATCAAGAATATGGGATGCAAATTGAAGAACAATAACATGAAGCAAAACATCTGAAGAAAAAAAGGAAAACAGAGAAAGAGGTGGCTCCATCACCTGGCCGCGGAGCAAGTGGTGCTGCTCCTCGCCATCCACAGCCCTCCGCCGAGAAAAAAAAAGAAATTGGGGGTGGGGAGCGTACCTGAGGAGGAGCGTCGTCGTCGGAGGAGTTGCCGGAGACGATAGAGTACGCCGGAGAAGGGTACCACGACGGAGAAGGGATGGCGGAGAAGGGCCGGTGCTAGGGCACGGGGGAGGGAGAAGGGATGGGGGCTTTTATAGGGTAACGGACAGGCGTTTTTTTTCAACAGAATTTTTACGGCAGAAATAAACTGTCGAAACAAACATCTTTCGGCGTAAATATCTGTCATAATAAATTTTAATACCGACGGATAAACATCCGCCAAACAAAATCCGCCGCTAATGGAGTTCTTTTTACGACAGATTTAGTTCTGTCGCCAATGATAGAACTCGGTCGTTAAAAGCCAATTTTGTTGTAGTGATGTTTATGGCTTGAATATCTTTTGTTGCTATATGCATTTAGGTTGAGCCTCTAGGCAAGGGGCACCCATGTAGAGAAGAATTATTTAAGTATATTGTTATTTATTTTTATAATATGTTTTAATTTCTTCTTTGGTGTGCTTATTTTTATGGAGGCCTTTTAAATGCTAGACTTTCCTTTCTAATACTGCTTGGATATTTAAAGATGGGGTCTGAGCATGGCTGCCCCCCATGGCCACCTATCCTGCCGCCAACCAAAATTACAGGCGCCCCCATGCTCTTTGTTTTTTTTGTAAGTTGCACAAAAATCCAGGCATTTTCCATTTTTGGTGGCACCCATGTTCTCCAATCAGTTTTTTGCAGAGCCCCCCATCATTAAATAGCATTTAATCTTATAAAGGAAACTATACACAATTAAATGATTAAATCCCATGACAATTTAAATGTGATATTTTTCTCTGACACAAACAATACAAAGAGTTCAATGTCAATTAGAAGGTAGAGCCTTATAGAGAGAAGTTGCCAAAAGAGAAGGGAAGAGGGCACCCATATATTGAAGAAATTTTAAACTTCCTTATAAAATATATCATCATTTAAATTTAATATATTTTAATATAAGGTAGAGCCTTATAGAGAGAAGTTGCCAAAAGAGAAGGGAAGAGGGCACCCATATATTGAAGAAATTTTAAACTTCCTTATAAAATATATCATCATTTAAATTTAATACATAATTTAAGGTTTAGTTCTTCAACTAAAATATCACATAATTCAAGAAAATTACTCATCCATATATATTTTTTTATATGCAAATGCATGCATATGCATTTAGAACAATACAACAACGTGAAGTTCAAGATCGCTATTATGCATTAGTTGACAAATAGGGATATGCTAGTTTTTAATAATTAAAAATTAAAAAAAAACTATTTGTCACTTATGGAGAAATTGAAGAAATATAGGACAGAAATAGAAGGTGCATAAAAGGCAAGCCTGATTTATAGTTTTTATTTTCTCTAAAAAGGGTGCCCATACAAATCACGGATACGAGACATTGGGGTGCATTAAATTTTGGCGGGTGGCAAGATAGGAAGCCCTGCCTCCATTACTAGTAAAATGATTGAAAATTTTTAGAACTTGCCGAAAGAACTAGAGAATATTGGGGTGCATGCAACTTTACTGGATGGCCAAATTTATTACCGGTGGAGTAATGTGTAGGATCTTACAAAATCTTATTTTAACACAATAATCAATCCACACAAATCAAAGATTCAAAACAACAGCGGCGCCAACATATCCCCCCTACCACGTAAAAATTGTCATGCAAAACTTCGGTATCCATTGAGTAGGGATTCCAACGTCTTAAAAGATCTTGTTTCCAACGTTAATATGTGCTAAATTAGTAGTAGTATGCTTAGAAAGGGAAGAGAGGACCTTGGAAGTTGAAGAGAAGAGGAATCTAATTTTATATGACAATCAAAGAAGTTTTTTTTATAATTAACAACCAAAGAAGTTTTGGCAAGGAGTAAGAGGGGTCACTTTGCTGCACAAAATGTATGTTTTGGACACATATTGGCCAATGAGCCTGTATGAGGTTTACGACTAGCCAAGAAGCAGGGATATGAATACGGCAATATGATACGACATGATATGGACACGGGACACGATGTATTTTTTTTTAAAGTAGGATACAACACGGCTAATAAAAAATTATTCATATAATTTTTAAATATACTTTTGGGTATTGTAGCACCACATTTTTTCCTTAATTTAAACTTTGTAAATATTACAACTACAAACTTATGATCAGGCCAACGAATGGAAACCATCTGAGTCCCGAACTCCAAAGGAGTTCTACACCCGACACAGCATCGAGCATGGCTCTGACTATTTCATCAACCCTCGCGGCCTCCGCATCTTCACCCAGTGGTGGACCCTTCTCCCTCCGGCAAAGCCCTCTGGCGTGGTGGCCCATGTTCATGGATGTTGTAGTTCGTCCAACTCATCGCAGTCCTCTTCACCAAGTCTGGCTTCACCTCCTGCGCCATCGACCACTAAGACAACTGCTTCTCCAACATAGGGATGGTCACAGACCGGACAAACCCTCAGACAGAGGTTGTCCGTGGCCATGGCCATTAAATATTATCTGCCTCAAGTCTAGCCGTGTCCGTGACAAGTACATCAAATAAAAGCGGCTTCTTCCTTGTCCACTCATTTCCACTCCACAACAGTGAGAAAAAGCTCCCAACTTGGGAGCATCCACCGCATATCATACGCCATGGTCATCCAGAGCACTCCTTCCCACTCCAAGCGCCAACAACAAGAGAAATCTCCCCTTCTCCGAATGGGATAGAGGAGCTCTCCGATCATCATTCTCAAAGAAGACGACCAATTGCCGAAGCTGCCCGAGCACCTCCTTCAGATCTTCCACTGCCTCCCTCCCCTGCCCACCTCCTCCCTCCCCTGGCTGCCTCCTCCACCTCACTCCTCGCTATTAGTTTCAGCTCTCCAATCGTCATTCTCAACGAAGAAGAGGAGTTGCCAAAGCTGGCCCTGAGCCCCTCCATCGCCTCCCTCCTACGTCCGCCTCCTCCCTCCCCCGGATGCCTCTACCCGCCTGTATCTGACATGTATCCATCTATGTCGGAAACATGTTAATTTTTTTTATACATGCAGGATACGTAGGCAGCCGTGTCGCTGCCATATCCATATCCGATATGCAACCAACTTCTTAGGCGTCTAGGCATAGGCAAATGATGTTCTACCAAAACAAACTAAAACCTGAAATTAATAGATATACTAGAAGTAAGAGGTGTTAATGAGCCGAATTGAGCCAAGCTTTAGGTTGTTTTGGTTTGAGCTTGAAGTTTCAGTTTCGAGTTCAAGCCGAGCTCGAGCCAAATTGAGTTGAGTCATTTTAGCTCGCGAGCCGGCTTGGTTCAGTTGATTTTAGATTTCATGTCCACATTCCGAAAAAAGAATAGTTAGAGAACTATTATATATGTGTTCTAATTTGGTTGAATCCACTCATGTTAAAAAATGGTCTTAGTTTCTCATGACACAACTCTTTCAAACACAAAGACCGAGGTAATTATATATGAAAAAAATAAAAAATGACATAACATATAATAAAAGTTGAGACTGGATTGACATAAAATTTATATATAGAGGGTAATATATGTGTGCACATATAGGGAAAGTAATATACACATGGTGATTTTTAGTTTTTCTCGAGTTTCGAGTCTACCTCAGCCAAGCCGAACAGAGGTATGATTTAGCTTGGCTTGACCAACTTCAAGCTCAAGTCTCGGCCTATACACCCTTGTCTAGAAGACTCCGTATAGTACTTAGATTATAGCCATTGTGGAATGCTTTCTCTGCATTAGCTTTTTATGTAAAGCTTGTTGTGTTAAGCTAACTAGTCTGATCACATCGATTTTAGCCATAGGAGTGAACATTACAGATTAACATGTAGTTCCCCAGGTGAGTCCTCTTGGCCATTGTCATGGTCGCAATGGCCGGCTGCACCACCATGGTCCTCTGCGTCCTTAGAGAGAATGGTTTGGGGAAGAGGGGGAATGTGTAAATTGGGTTTGTTTCTCACATAGTCATAATATTGGTAAATTCCGACATCTTCCTTTAATTGAGACCGGTGATTTTTCATCCAAAGGTATATGTAATTTATGCTTTGCTCAACATTAGACCAATATGATTAAATTAACAAGCATCAAGAAAATCCATCATGTGCTCTAAAGATATTATAATTTTCCTAAACTAGTGGCAATACTAAGTTCTTTTTTCTCCACTAGTGTATCAGATTAACACCTATTGTCCGTGTAATCCTTGGACATATAAAAAAGAAGCGGCTATGTATAAAAAAGTCCTCTACTCAAGCAGCAATACTTAATTCCCTTTTCCATGCTGATGTGTCAAAACTAAGTCGCATTGCCCTCAAAGTATGTTTTCAATCTGGACATAGATCATGTAGTTCATAATCCTGGCAAAAAGAAAGTGCAGTTTATGATGCTTGATGCATCTGGGGGAAGAGGAGAATAAGGCGAGTTTAGTTTGCGGGATGGATATACCAGCGTGTCATACACGAGAGAAATCATGTATTTTTATCTAGAGTAACGCTACATTACATGATTTACATCATATAATGTAGGAAACTTAAAAAAACAAAGAAATAGAATCACAGGGGCGTTAATTTTCAAGCAGTCTATGAATTTGCTCATTTCGACTAATTAGTCATGTTATTTTTGTCCTCGGATCATAATCGCAATTAGTTACCTTATGGCTTTGCTACATAGTGTGCTTTTGGATAGTTGTACAGAATACGAGATGCAAAATTATTGCAAGTAGAAAGAATTTTTTCTCCAAAAAAGAACTTATTTCATTCAGCAAAAGAAGAGAGGGAGACCTCATCATAGTTGCACATTGAACATCTTTCTTATTTTTGGAAAATTTGGCTGAAAACCTCTTAAATAATAGAAGCTAATGATCATGTAAATTTGGGCTGTCAGCCGGGGCCCTTCTTAACAACAGCAATAGAATTCCATCTTGCGGCCATCCTGCTTGAGCAGGCAAATTCCACCATCGAGGCCAGATTTATGGCAAGCATTAATGCAATATACGTCGTGAGGATCAATGGAACCGTCGCAGGGTACGTCGGTCAAGTACACGCACGCATCCGCCTTCTTTACTGCAACACATGACCATAATCAGTTGTAGGAGTATACTTGTTACTGCAACATTTCCATATACTGACTACAAGGCTACAATGTATCTCATCATAGGCGGAACACAAGGTGCAAAACTTTAAACAACGTGGAGGAGAAGAAGGGAAACGGGAAAGAAGTGAGAACTTTACCATAGGAAATTGACAGGAAGAACATAAGCATAACCACAACCGCCACTCTTGTGCCTTGGGCATCCATCTCGATTTTTTGTTTTTGTATTTCAATTACGTACCGAATGCCCACTTTTATAGCCTATTAACGCTTCTATTTTAGTAAGTGTTCAAGTAATTCCGGATTTTGTACAGACGTCAGCCACAATTTTCCAGGCTGTATTTTCAAGTACCAGCTATTGTATAGTCGCCTCTGAAATTCGTGCCATTCTGCCATGTATAATCGTTACTTAAATTGCCCAAGTGAGGCTTGTTTGTCGCATATCCCTTTAGTCCGAATTAAGCAAGAAATTATTTGCTGCATGAATTGTATGTTTTGGACACTTACATTGGGGTCTTCAAAGGACAATCCCAAGACCAAATGGTCTATCAATGGTCGTCCAATGAGACCTATCTCTTTTGTTTTCGCTAAAGCCATTGAGGCCTACGATTCGTACTTCTGTTGATATGGATTAATTGTTTGAGTATCGCCAATCTGGACTGTAAGGCTGAGAGCTTGTCAAAGGTTCGTCCCACATCGTTTATATTCAAAATATCAATGATTGTAATAAATGTGATTATACGCTCTTTTGATAGAGCTGTGAGGTTGTGGCGCCGTGTGAGGTGGCCCTTCACTAGATTCCGACCTCGAAGGGAGGAGATGCGCATTTGCTGAGCTCATACTGATTATTTTGATATGTTTTATTATCATTTTTTTAGTTTTCGGATCATGAAAGGGGAGCAACCCATGAAATCCTATTATGCTCTCTTCAATCATAAGTTGCATGCATAACATTTCTCTGTTGTCTCTTAATTTTGTAAGCATCCCTATAATGTTTTTGGATTGGCCAAAAGGTATAAAGTGATGAGTTATTATGATTTGTCTCCCTCCTTCACTGCTCCCCTTTGATCCTCCAGTCATGGACCGACCCTTTTCCCAAACAAGATTCAACTTTCACACTATCATCACATGTTATCTCCTTTTTTGAAGAGTATATGTTTGCTATCTAGTATTTATCTACACATTACAATCAACATGCATGCAAGCTGATCTCCATCCCGGAAAGAAGTAATCTCTTCAAAGATGGGCAACCTTCGAGACCGGAAGGGAGTCCACTCATTCACCACCATCTCCATAGTTGTTCCCTCATATGGTGGAGGCAAGACTCCTACTCTTCGTTGCAGGACCGTCTCCAGCTCGCTCAGTAGTTCTAAGACTCAGTTCATGGATTTGGCCTCCACCATGTAGTCCTGTGCCTCGTCTTGGAGTACCACCATGAGGACCGACCGGGCCTCGTCGAATCGCTCCTGCTTCATGAGGGAGAGTGCAAGATTGCAGGCCTTGTTGGCGTCATGCTCAATCTTCTGAGCCTTCCTGTACACAGCTTCTGCTGCTTGGTAGTTTGATAGCTGAATGTAAGCCCACCCCAGATTCCCCTATATGAACATGAGCATCAACGTTTCGTGCCCGCCATTGTTAATTCATGCATGGCTGCAAGTCACCCACTTGATAATACCACATAGCTAGTAATATTACAGTGCACATATGTGTACCAATATTCTGGAGGTCTCCTGCTTGACAGAGACATGGAACTTTAAAGCTCCCACCTTTATACGAAAAGGAAAATGTTTTCTTAGGGCCGTTTGGGGCGTGAAAAGCCAAAATATCCAGAGTGGATTTATTTCACGGTGGATATGGTAAAAACATGAATACTACAGTGGATGTTTTGCTTTTAGGGGCTGTTTGGGGCATGATTATAAGCAAATATCCAACGTGGATTTTTTAGATCCACTGTAGCATCTATGTTTTTTTCCCTATCCAGTTGAAATACGAACTGAGTTGTTTCAGCTGGATCGGAAAAAAACATGGATGCTACACTGTAGCTAATCACGCCCCAAATGGCCCTTAACCACATTATGTAACCAGATAGCATGACCAAAGGATAAGTGGAAAGGGGACCTACGAATCTTAAGTAAAGTTGTAATTTTTCTTTCCACCCTTTTTCCCTCCTCTTCGTCGACGTGGCAAAATCTATTTGATGTTTGAGGGTGATGTGATTTTGGTGACCAAATTGGTCAGAGAGGTCCATATGAAAAATCAAGTTATTTCCTTCACTATTGTGTATCTATACTCCATTTCAAGCCAACAAACCTAGCTAAAGTCTAGTTCATAGAAGAACTTTGCGTAGCAGAAACATCATTCCATCAATTTTACATCAAAGGGAGTATTTGAGAAGAAGTATAACAAATTATTTTATCTGAAAAATGTAAAACGAAGTTGAGAAATAGTTTAAACCAAACGAAAAAAATCAATAGCTAAAACGTTCAAATAGAAATTAACAAGCATATTACATATACAATTAGACTAAGATACCTGGACACGCTTGGCTCGAACATAAGGGCCGTCACCAGAGGGAACCTTGTGAATGACATGGAAAGGCTCGCCGGTGTCACCCTTCCTCGAAGACATCTTCCAGCTTTCTCTCTCTCTCAAGGTCTTCATCTCTTACAGAGATCTCTTTGCGTGTACATTGTAAATCTTTCTATGCAAACCGAGTTGGGCGTACAAATCAATCAGTCAGCAGCTAGCCAATAGAACTCTACCACCTCTTTTGTTACAGAAGCAATACACAATTATTAGGCAGTGCACAATGTGTGGGCTATGTTCAAAATTGTCCCTGGAGGCAATGGCGTTTAGGTTCTTCTCTCGGCTGGTCCCTTTTTGCCAAGTCTTTGACATTACATTTATCTAATTACTGGATATCAGTTTGGTTAGACAAAGACACGGCAGTTGTACTTTTCTTGTCTAGACCAGGCAGTTATAATAGTACACCGGAAATCATGTACCCTTTAGTAGATGAAGATGCCGTGCTTTTAAGGAAAATAATGGATGAAGATGCGTGGCTAGTCGGGGCTTCGTGGACTTGGAAGGAGCACTGGTGGCAGCTTTGATCACCAAAATTCAATCGGAGTATAGGTTTGTGTGCCCAGTACAATGTGGCGTCAAGCTATCCTATGTGTTAAATGTGGACCTAAATGTGGGTCACGGAGCTGATAAATTCAATCTCTTTCAATGCCAGATCAGTTGAGCGTTATTGTCCCGGCTTAGGGCCTAAACTCAAAATTTGGAAGGTTTATCTGTTTCTGTGACCAAAATATGCGCATATATCCATGGCCAACACCATCGTTTAAGAGTGTCGAGGCTCGAGCTGATCTTTGTGATCATCGATATTGCTTTCCTGCTGTTCTTCTGGAACTGCCTCATGAGTCCCGTGGCCGGCTGGCTCCCAAGACTGCTGAATTGCTAAAACGCGTACCAATCCACCCTATTGTGCACGTTTCCAAGCATGTGCTATGGGCTTTATCTTAGAAATCAACCTGCCCCCTTCTAAAATGGTGGACCAATACCAGGCATTCATTGAACCTTCGTTTCTCTCGTGGCTTCGTTTAGAAGTATAAAAGAATTAGGGAAAGTCAATTAAGAGAAGTAAATGGATGGATTGTTAGGAGCTGCTTCTTTTTTCTTTGTCTAAATTGTGAGGAGCATTAATTGGTTGCCATCTTTCATGGCAGGGACGAGACTTCCCAACCATTACCGTTAGGCCCTGTAAGCTTCAATCATCGATGATGGGATGGGGGCCAACACGCACTGTATTATGTAACTGAAACGGTTCTTTCTATGAGGTAGACTTGAAATAATCCAACTTGTGTACTTGTTTGAAAAGATATACTCCCTTTGTCCAATGAAGCTAGCCTACGTTTTAAAAAATGCCGGTCATACATTACATGGCTGGATTTGTTCCCTCGAGACCACAAACTCAAAAAAGGAAGCAAACACTCTCTCTTTTTGCACGGTCCCAACACTAATAACTGTCACACATTTTGCAATTTAGAGTCCAGACGAGCTTCGTTTGTTGGAGGGAGTATAATTTTTTGGAACACGAAAAACGTCACCCATATGCCATGCAATAGTGTTACCCGCCACTGGGTAGTAAATGGATTGTAGAGAATACTCCCTCCGTCCTGAAATAAGTGCCACATTTTTAAAAAATGGGGAGTGTGGCAGGTATTGCAAGGTGAAGGGAGTAATATTTATTGTTAGAAAAAAGGGATGAATAGAATTTAGGTTGCGCTAACGTTCTCGTTTTCCTTTGCGGAATATTGCCAATCAGAATCTGCTGTAGGGTTATCACTGCCCCTAAACCCGAGTTAATTAGTGTCACATAATACAAATTGTGAAAACGAGAACGTATTAACAAAATTCTTTTCACATACGTATTAACAACGTTAATCTGCTGGCTGTACAAATATCATTTCCCAATTAACTCGGATGGCCTACACCTTTAACTTTTCGAGAGAATATGGGAAGAAATTTTGTTTCCCTAAGCCCTCTTTCCATCATCAAGATTGGTCCCACGCCATGGCCTGAAGGTCCAATGGCAGCAGATCAATACTTTTCGCGGAACACGACCTTAAAAGTTGGGGACATCACAACCGAACATTCTTCATCGATTCAACAACAAACGAATGATTAAGCGACGAACCAATCTCCACAAATTGGTCTTCTCATGGCGTTTCTTGTCATGATCAGTCTGGCTGACCGCTTCCTAAACTAGTAGAATGTGTATAGCATCCATGAAATGCATTCATAGATCGAATAGCAAATTTGAAGTCATTCAGAGATGGTTGTACCCTATCTTGCTCCCCTTCCCGCTCCCCTTCCCTCTCCATCGTGCTCACCATTAGGGCGAAGTGTCATTTGGTAGCACATTACTGGAAGGAAGGCGCTTCTATGTTGCTAGCATGGCCTCGGACAGGCTCCTCATCAGGAGAAACATATTCTTCCAAGGAGTTGACAAGGAAATACTAAGGCATTATACTCTAAAAAAAATTCCGGCGGCTAATCTTAGTTCCGACTCCAATGGCACAACGTGCTGAAGCAGACCCATTCATTGTCCCTCCGTTCCATATTAAGTGTCCTATTTGGCTGTTGAATGAGTAACCAAACAGGACACTTAACATTGGAGGTAGGGAGTTCGAAGTATACATTTCATTAGTTTTTTTTGGTAGACTAGTTGTTGTATTTTAACTCGTTGGCAAAACTCACCATTCCAAGTTACTATGTCCCGAGACGGATGAACTTTTCAAACAGAAGTATCCATTTCAGAAAAAGCTAAAAACTGGAACCTTAAACACGTCACTTCTCTCACTATCAAAAAGTATAGGCTTCTCCAAAGCAAAAAAATAGTTTATTGTTAAAATTTTGACTAGCCGCTTCACCCCTTATCACAATTTTGTTCAATATTTTTCAAAACTTTCACTGGATTAGCCAGGTTTATAAGTGCACAGATTAAGAAAATTGGATGCACAACCGGCAATGAACGCAAGAGGAATTAGAAGAAGAAGATATAAATACGGCAAACAAATAACTGCAAGTCCTATCCTAACCAGTAACTAACTACCTCTCTGGGTCTGAGATACTGACATAAGAGCAAATAAAAACCAACCAAAGCCTGCTCTTGCGCATCCAAACAAGTGAAAGAACCAAACATAACTATGACAGATTTCTTCGCTAGGTTTTACCCCATTAAACAAGTAAGCATTACCAACCTAACTCGCATTTTCCCATTGGCCTTGGTTTCTGGCTCCACCGCCTCTCCCACGTCCACCTCCCATCCTTGCCCGGCCTCTACCATATCCACGGCTGCTAAAACCCCTGCCTCTTTCATAGTCCCCTCCCTTGCCTCTTTCATAGCCCCCTAATCAGTCAAGAACACAAGTAATTTGTCAATACTGAGAAAGTTAATGCTCGTGCTTGACAGCAATTACACATGCAATTCATAGACACTTTTGCCCAAAAAACAAGACTATAAACCTCTGGTTCCATATTATTCAGGCATATGTAATGCAGCAAGCAGCAAGCAGCAATGGAAAGTTATGACCCTCAACATGATTTTGATCATGCAAATATCTAAACCCAACACCTTTTGACCGAATTCAAATATCAACAATTAAAAGATCTGGATCATTATTCAGATAAATGTATAATCGAAGTAAACTAACCCGAATATACCATTCACGCAGTGACTGAAAATTTTAGAAAGAAACAATGGCTGAACAGACCGAAAAAAAAATCAAGAGTACAGCTTCTACATATTGTGCAAAAATGCATAACGGTAAGTTGAGTACAAATATTGTGACAAGAAGCAGGACAATAAGTTGAGAGTATATTTCACAATGTTCAATTAAACTTTTAGCATGGTGGTGCTTTCTTTCAAGAAATTGCTTGTATTTTCCTCTAGTAATGATGCAGTTCCATTTTCTATAGTTTTAGCATGCCTTTGCAATCAATTACTCAAACTGCTTTCACAACTAAACATCTCCTTGGTCTACCATTTCCACTGAGGGACTGCAAAACACTCAATTAAAGCTTGATACCAAGCAGCAGTCAGTGTGCATTTTCGAAATATATACGATAATGTGATGACACCTACCACGATAACCATAATCTCCACCACGTCCACCACCACGGTTCCACCCATTATAGTTGTCGTTGTATCCATTTTCTGCAATGCAACAATTTAAGCAGTCATGACAAAATTAAGGTGCATAAATATGTAGAGTGATGAATAACGCAATTAAACTCAGAGTTTATTATGTGTAGGCACCTTGATTGTTTGTGTAATATCCTCCTCTTCCCCACCCTCTTCCTCTTCCCCTCCCTCTTCCGCGGCCACGCCCTCTTCCATATGAATCTACACAAAAATGCATAGTCAGAGGAAAGACAATTCAGAAATTTTTTATATACTAAAAAGCTGAGTTTTCTGTGCAACTGCTACCTTCGTTTGGACCAACAACTAGACCGGGGGCTTGCTTAAATTGCTGCTGCTGTTGCTGATTGTGTGGCTGCTGCTGCTGATATTGATAGGATTTTTGTTGTTCAGTATATAGTGGAGCTTGGTATCTAGCAAGGTTCACAATCATATACTTAACAAAAGAATAATGAGGACATATATACAATACATACTAACAATCAGTACGATAGCCTAAGGCCTAAGGCACGTAAATTACCCTGGAGAATTCTTGTTCAGTTCTTTTGTAGAGAGTGTGATTGAAATCATTGAAACATGGCGAGTCGTCTCCAAGCTGCATGAGGCCATTTCAACTTTAACACAAATTTCAAATTATTATGTTTGCAAAAGACATACTCCCTCCGGTCACTTTTAATTGAGACAATTAGCAAAATATGCGTACCAAAATTAAATGATACTGTCCCTATTTATTCTCCGGAGATGGAGATGATGGCCGCCCGGCAGTGACTCTAGGTCGAGGTCGAGGTGAGACACCTCCGCGATGAAAGGAACTCATTTGCTCGCTCAGAAAGCCTGGGTTTTTACTGTAGACCCACATCGGCCCACATCTCAATAAAATTGACCAATTATGTGACAGTCTCAATTAAAAGTGACTGGAGGGAGTATTTTTTTGTTTTTAACACTGGATAGTGAAGTGATTAACTTACGGTACGAGGCCCTCTTCAATAGGTTCCCAAACATCAGTTATGCTGGTTGAACTGACGGTAGTATCCTGATGCAATCTAGGAACTCTTTTCTGTTTTACACAATTCATATGCACGGACAAGGTGTTCACTGTTATTCTCAAGTATCAGGAAATTTTGCTATAGAAAGATATATTTATCAGAGGCCAACCTTTAATATCTCAGCAACAGCTACAGCTTTGCTTATTGCTTGTCCCATTGCCTTCAAAACAATCTCTGTCACTCTCTTTTCCTGTCAATTCAGCGCATCAACACATAAGCATAGGTCGAGCATTGAAAGTACAAAAGAGATCATAAAATGCACACTTAAAAATGAAACAGTATATATAACAAGCAAGAAGTGAAATGAGCATGATTGTCAATCAATACATCGCCCAATGTATTTAACATTAAAACAGAGCGAAGAGTAAGCAAGCATATATCTCACAATTTAGAGCCTATCATGGAAATGAAAGCCTACAGCAGTCTAGCCCGTTCATATATTCCTCTAATAAAGTGTAACTGACGCAGTGAACGTATTGGTTCTGATATTTTATTGATTAATACATCGCCCAATATGTGTAACATTAACACAGAGCATATAGTAAGAAAGAATTTATCTCACAATTTGGAGCCTGCCCTGAAAATGAGAGCAAATAGAGTTTGTCTCGTTCGTGAATTCCTCTAATAAAGTGTTACTGACACAATGAATGTATTGTCCTTCGGCTAAGCGACCTCTGTGCATGGATTAAAGACCATCACAAGTGCATTTTCAGCTAAGATTTTCATCACTACCCACCACAAGAGAACACCATCGCATGTCAAACAAAACCGAAAAACGCTAGCAATACATTTCATTAACTAAAATTGCAAAAGATGCCAGCAACACATGAGCTAGCAGCCTAGCACTACCAAAACCAGGGACAATGCATAAACCAGTTCAGAGCCCAGAATCAAAAGAAGTAATAGAATGAAAGAAAGGGGAACACCTGAAGGAGGCCGGTGGCATAGCTGATATAGTTCCTGATGAGGCCCTGGGAGGTGATACGGACCTCGTTCTCACTGATGGCCGTCTCGGGCCTTGGCTTCTCTACTCTCTGGTATCTGTCCATGATGCCTTGTAGAAGCTGGCTGGAGGGAGGGGAGGCAGAGGAAGAGCCCTCAAAGCAGAACGAGCGAGCTCAACCACAAACGTCGCCAGAAACCCTAGCAGCAGCAGCAGCAGCAGCTCCATCCGGAGATTTGACGACATTTAAAAACCAAACAAAGGCCAAAAGGCGCTTACCCATACTGGGCTCGATTGTACATGCATAATATGAAGCCAAATTGTATGGGCTTTTATGGGACCTCCATTGTCCAGACGACAACAATGAGGCGGCATGGGCCGAGTGGAGCTTGTCACACCAATTTGAGCCGATCAAATGTTCGACAAATGGCCAAATGGAGCTGGCACTGATTTATGAGCATGTCACCACTCACCACCACATTTTCAATACTCCTATTTTGAGTCATTAGAATTGCCTCCCCTACTTCTTAATGTTGTGAAATTTTAAGGGGCCTCAATATATGATGGGTCCTCTTTGCATCTGTATTCAGAGTCGTGGCCCCCTTCTATAAGGTGACAGTTGAGACCGTGGCACGATAGAGTATAATTGCAGTGCAATGTTGGTTAAATTAATGGACTTCTTAATTACTCTAAAGTCTAGATGCTTTAGATTATTAATTTATTATGCATGTACAAGTGAGATAATAGTTTAAATAAATTCTCCGCCAAAGTACATTTCTTCGTCACATTCGCATGCAATTATGTGATGCATTGTTACGAAATCGCAATCTGCGTTTAGTTTGGAAGAAGGTTGATTCGATTCTGTCTGAAGTTATATGGATGAATTTGCAAAAATTCGGGCCACACGACCAAAAATCAGATTTGGCCTAGAGATCACATTTTTGTATGGCTGCTTAGAGGTGAAATTGAAGACTCAAAACTCAAATGGCGCATGACATTTACGAGAGTGGGCGTCATAAAGCGATTATTTTCCCCTATTCCAAATATTTGGATTATTGGATAAAACTCGGTACTATTAGGAGAATTTGGAAGAATGATCATCAGACAAGATACTCAGAATTATGAAGAACATTCAGCGAAATTTGATGCCTCTTATTTGGTACAAGCCTCTTGATCTGATTTTAAAATTGACAGCTCCAAGAAGACTGATAGGGAAGGATGTAATGGGATCTGGAGGAGTAAAACACGAAACTCACTTCACGTACTACTTTATTAGTTTTGAGAATGCAACTTACAAACTACAAAATGATGCAGAATACACATGCGTACTCGGACATCACTTATTGACACCAATTAAGCCTTTCATAATCAACCTCTAGCCACGTTCCTTATTAAGTTGTATGTCCCATAGAAGACATGTAGCTGGAATTTGTGAAATTAACTCTAAATTAATCTGCTTCGAATGATCAAAAGTGAGATCTATGGCCCTCCCATGTCACCACCATAATCTCCACCTACGGTACTGCCACCATCACCAGCATAGCCGCTACCACCACCAAATCCTGACCCGCTACCCCCAGGACCCGTGCCACCACCTCCTCCGCCTCCACCACCGCCACCCCCCCACTCGACGCCCACCTGCAAGGCCTCCACCTACAGACCCAGTGCCACTACCAGACCCATAGCCTGATGCACTCCCACCTCCGGTCGAACTACCTCCGCCGCCGCCACCTCCGCCGCCGCCTGCTCGGAGGGGAGGTGGTGCGGTTTGCTCACGCGGAGGTCGTCCGGAGGCTGTAAGGGTGAGGAGAAGTAACAGGCAGGCACATGCTAGGATGAGTCGTGCCATTCTATAAGCAGTGGATAGATGAGGATCGACCACCTTGAGACAAGTCTCTTCGTGCATGGCAAATTTATAGTGCTGCATGCAAGCTCAAACGTACGTGGAAGATACATGACTGCTCTTCGTGTCCGTGTCGGTGCAAAACAATGATTCCCAAGACAACAAAAAAGAGAATTATCTCGAATAGAATCTGCGCAAAATGTGTGTCTGCACTAGAGCTTTGTTTGTCCATGGTGCATGATACATGACCCGGGACACCTAGGCATCCGTTTTTAATCTCGTGAATGTACGTACATATATGTCCTTGCCATATAAATTCTTTAAGCTACTCTCTCTAATATTGGAGGCCATAATGAACTAGTCTGAGAAGTGGAACTAAACACTCGCACAGGACGGATGTATATCCTCTATCACCATACAGAAAGCGCAGCAAAAGATGTTGTTAGGTAGTCAGAGCTATTCTAGTGATCTTGAGCTGGAGGAGACAACTTGCAAGAAATGCCATATTCAAAGTCGGCGCGGCCGTTATGCATCTTGACCAGGATACCCGGGTTCGAAGCGTTACATATATTGTCTAAAAATGACCACGTTTTGGCCAAAATGATACCCTTTCCTTCTTGGAAGTTTTGTATAAGGGGTGGAACGAGAATGTAAGTCTTCTGAAGGATCGAGAGGTATACATACAAATTACATGGGACGAAGGGAGTATACAATAGTATTCCACCCCACATTGCTATATACACAGTTGTAGAGTGCGGCTATGCTAGTCCACTACCAGTATGACCACTGGTTGTGCCTCACATGAGCCCGGAGTGCCATGGTAACTCGCTTGTGAGGCACTACCAGAGGATCTGATGCCTGCTCCTGTGCTACTTTTTCATGCGTGAGGGCGACCATTTCCATGCGCCTGCATGGATCATACGCCGTCCCATATTAATAGCTCCATTTGATTTTCTAAAATGAACCAATTTCAGTTCATTGTAAAAAAAAAAAAAAACAAATGGAGCAATAATGTGCATAGCACAGTTTTTTCTGCACCTATGGGCAAATTAGCATCTTCTTCTAGAAAGAGCACCTCTAATCAGGACAAGTTTAGGAGTGATCAAGCAGGTTCGACGCCATGGACTGGAGAATAAGATATGAGAGATGGTGATGTCGGGCAACGAATTTTCGTCCCATTTTGAGGATCTCTGCTACTCACCAAAAAGTTTCAAGTACCAGCCAGACCTGGTAAGCAAATTCGGGATTTGAAGTTTGATCGATGGCCGAAGGCGGGAAACATAGGATTGTTCTCAAGTTCCTCGTTCTCAAGTTTTTTTTCTTGTGGTTAACTCAATTCATAAGAGTTTTTGCTTAATTACTCCAATACTTATCCAAGGAGCCCTAGACTCTAGTAAAGCCGAAACTACTGCCAACTCCTTAGGAAGTGAACGAGAACCTCTTATGGATGCATGTGTAGAATTATAATCCGTCTTCGATCTATAGGTTGCAAAATTAATCTTATATTGATAAACTTATAAATTGGTCATTCCATATTGGTGATCCTAACTCCACATGAAAATTTTCGCGAAGTAGTAAAGCTGATCATTTGCTGTCTTCATCACTCACGAGAGAGAAGCTAGAGATCCCAACAATTTTTTGACAGAATATTTCACACTAAACTAAGAACCATGGATCAACTTCCAATACACAATTATCAGCGTGCGGCAACTAGCTGGTAAAGAATGTGTTAGTGAGCAGCCCAAAGAGTAACAAAGTTTTGGCGGAGTGCACACTTCAAGCAGCCATTCACTGAAATAGTAAACAAGTCTGAGCCTGTTTGGGCGACAAAGAAGTTTCACTACGTCAAATTTTTTTGAAGTTGGTAGGAATGGGTAGATACATAAGTTTGAAGACGGCCTACATTGGGAACCAATGGCTACTGCATCTTGGCGTTGCAACTTTCAAAGTAGATTCAGGCACTGAAATCCTAAGCCAATAGGCGGAGGAAGCCAACGTAGAAGTTAGAGCCGAGTTCTCACGTGAATAAACCAGCCATGAAATGCAGAGATTCCATCTGTAATCTCGACAACTTCCTCAACATTTTGTTCATACACACTCGTAGTGGAGATCATCAACACGCCCGTTGCCACCTCTATATAAACCCCTAAGCGTGGCTACACCATTGCACTCGTGTTCAAAACAACGGAAGAAGATGAAAGCTTCCAACCGATATTTCTTTCTTCTCTGCCTACTAGCTCTGCTCTCAGGACATGCAAGTAGCTCCAGACTACTAGTTGGTGGAAATGGCTATGGAGAAACAAAGGTCGAGTGCAAGCAAGGAAAAGGCAACCGTGCTGCCAAGGGAGGAAGAGATGGTGGCGCAGGGAATGGTGGAAGCCCTGGAGGGGGAAATGACGAATATGGTGGCTATGGTGGTCCTGGAGGTAATAATGGACAGGGAGGAGGAAGAGGCCAAGTTGCACCCGGAACTGGTGATCACGGTGGGAATGTTCCTTCAGTGTCCCATGGAGGAGGCAGTGGTGCCAAAGGAGGAGGTAGCTATGGCGGGCCTGGTGGTCGTGGTGGGCCTAGAGAAGGTGATTCTGGTGGGGCACCTGGGGCAGGAGGTGGCAATGGTGATACACCAGTATATGGAGGTGGAGGTGGTGGTGGTGGCGGAGGTCCAGGCAAAAGCATAAGAAGCGGCAGTGGAAGCGGAGGTAGCCCTGGTGGTGGTGAAGTTAACTGCCCACCACCACCAGTGGGCTCAGGTGCTGGAGGGAACAAGCCTCCTGTAGGCGGTGGTGGAGATGGTGGAGGGAAGGGTGGAGGATATGGATATGGAGGCGGCACAGGCGGGGGCTCCGGCCAGGGTGGTGGTTATGGTGTAGGCTTCGGAGGAGGGTATGGCCAAGGAGGGGGAGGGTTTGGAGGCGGCGGTGGCTATGGAGTCGGTGGTGGGCAAGGGGGAGGAATTGGCATTGGCTTTGGTGTTGGCGGGGGAGTGAGTGGAGGTGGTGGAAATATTCATGGACCATAGAGCTTTGCTAAAGGGAGGTTATTAGTAGGAGTTTGACCTCTAGGTATTATTGGGTAAAAAATTGATGTTAGATTGATTGCGTGCATCTTATATGTCTTATTATGTTGTTCCATAAACTCTCTTAGCATTATCCTGATGTTCTCTCATTAGGTATCTGTTAGCTATTAAGTCATGTTTGCAAGTTAGAGTGATTTAATCAAGTAATTAAAGTTTGACTTTCTTACATTTCTAGAAAAAAAGTTTTGACTTTCTTGAACTTTGCTATCTCATGATGTGAAAAGCGATTGCGTTTATCTTTTATTTTAAATGCAAACCCCCAAGAGGGGGGGGGGGGACAGATAAGGAGCCCGCTACAAACACACCGAGGCTGCGGGAAGCCACTTACAAACAACCTTGTGCACTCCAATCAAAGATACAAAAACCATTACATAATCAGGAGTTACACAACAAACACGTACGACCTAAACAAACCAAAGAGAAACGATAGCAGTGAATCAGTGAATCAAAGGATGTGTGTAGTGCAACTCCGGGAAGAAAAAGGCATCCAGTCCTATGGAAGACCGATTCGAGGAACCACTTAACTCTGGGGGTGTGTTTAATCTGGTTACGTGAAATTGCTAATTGTCACGTATTTCATATGAATTTGGTAGTTAAAGTGATATAACTTACACATTATATACTTTACCCTAACCTAAGAAACACCCATCAAAGTTCCAAAATTTTTAAATTTGCAGAAAAGAATGATTTATATTTTAAAATTTGTTGGTTGGCAACTAAAAAGTTTTCCACTGTGGATTTCATTTCCATAGGTGCAATTTTTTCTGCAACCATTAAGAGAGGGGCTCAGAAACTCCTATATGAAGAAAAAACCTAAAAAGGAAGTCTTTCATTTCAGGGGAAGCAATGGCTACCAAGGAGGAGGACGGTGGGGCAACCAAGCTCTAGCTCCACGGCGCTAGAGGGAGGAGGATCTGACACCGGAGAGGGAGAGGATCTGAGGGAGACGGTCCAAAAGGACAACCAGCACGTTCTCCCTCTCCCCCTATGGCAGCCCTCCCTTCCTCCGAGTCTCCGACATGTCGCCTCCGCCGTCACTCGAACACCGATCGTCACCTTTGCTCCGCCGTGGATCGGTTGTCGACTATCACCCGTCACTCCACCGTTTCAGTCGCTCGGTCGTCACCCACAATTCGTCGTCACAGTTACTGTAGCTCCGTCTCTGCCGTCACGGGGACGGTCCAAAAGGACAACTAAGGCAGAGGGAGCATCGGAGGATGATCAATTTGGGGACAACACGGGTGACTATCTCCCAATGTACTCTCCCGAGCCCGAGCTTGAGCCCTGTACTCAGAATTTCTAAATGACGCATCTGACTTATCATTTATAAATCTACACTTTCAAGTTTAAAATAGAGATTAGCAAATTCTCGCGGATTTGGGCGAAAATCTAAATTTCTAAAGAAAAGAAGAATCAAACAGTGGATTTGGCTTTTGGTCCCCCAAATCCAAATCTGTGTTACCAAACACAGCCTTAGGCTTTTCATATGTTACGGATTTGGGTTTTACTTCGACAGAGAGATTTATGCTTATGCATCTTAATAATTGAATTCAGCCCTTTTGGGGTTTCTTATGGAAATTAAGTTTTAACTTTTGGAAGACTCTTCACCACAAAACGTTTTAAAGTCTAGGAAAAAGGTGGCATTTAAAAGGTTAATGTGTGCTCCATTCCTCATTAATCGCCCTGCTTTCCCCAAAATGTGTACTGCTTTCGTGAGTGACAGCCGTCTCAGTTGCTCGGCCGTCACCCACGATCCGTCGTCACAGCTACTGTAGCTCCACCTCTGCCATCACAGGGACAGCCCAAAAAGATAACCAGGAGGGAGCATAAGAGGAGGATCAATTTGGGGACAACACGGGTGACATCTCCCTACGTACTCTCCCGAGCCCCGAGCCTGAGACCTGTACTCGGAATTTCTAAATGACGCCTCTGACTTATCATTTATAAATTTACACTTTCATAGGTCTTTATATACGACCTAGCGCCAACTTTCGGTTTCTCATATTACCCGGAATCTTTTTCTTTCTTCCATATGACCCAAAAAGTAGCCAAAATACCCTTAGTTTAGGAATAAGCACCCATGATCTATACATGAAATATGCATTTTATTATCTCCTAAACTTATGTTTCTGCTAATATTAGATTAGAATTTATGCTACTTTAATATAGTTTTTGGTTTTTGTAGGAAACAAGAGCAAAATGCAGAAATGGGGTGAAACGCGACTCTAATAATTGAATATTCATAACTTCAATTGCATATCTCTGATAGGACTGATTTAAGCTTCATATTAAAGTTCACGAAGTCAGCTTTCCAACGCCACTGACTGTTCACAATTTGGAGTTCTGAGCAAAAAGTTATGATCATTTGAAATATCTCACGCGAAAGAGACACGATTAAAGAGAAGAACCGTCAAGATGAGATTGGATGGATGAGATCGATACAACGGGTTTTGTTTAATAAAGAAAAAAAATAAAATAAAGAAATATGAACCGGTTCAGAGTCCGGTCCAGTTCAGTTAAAAGAAAAAAAAAAAGAAAACCGGCCCGAGCCAAAGCTCGGGCCTTTCGTTCCAGAACAGAGCGTTCGAGCTCTGCTCGAACGCTGGCGAAGGCTGGAACGGCAACGCGAGGCTGGACTGAGCGCCGACGAGGCCGCCGACGGAGAAGACGGCGAGACGGCGGCGATCTTGACGGTGACGGCGATGGAGATGACGGTGAGACTCGACGAGCGAAAAAAAGAAAAGAAAACAGAGCAAAAGACGCCTACGGCGAAGGGGCTGAGTTGGGCAAGTTCACGGTGGCCTGGGCGACGACGGCAAGGATCGCGACGGAGCACCGGAGTGGGCTGAGCTTCACCGGCGAGGATGGACTGGACGGCAGTGCTGACGGCGACGGAAAAACAGAAAAACAGAGTCGACTCCTATTCAAACTAGGAGTTTGATTTCATCTTCGATTGGGACTCGGATTTGGGCTCGATTTAAGTCAATAAGGACTTGAAGGAGGTCTATAAAAGAAGAACAGATGGGTGAAGAGAGGAGAGAGCTTGAACGGAGAGATTTCAGAGCTTGAACGGAGAAATTTCAGAGCTTTAACGGAGCCAAAGTCGCCGGAAAAACCAGAGCTTTTGGGTCGTCTGTTTGCCGGAATCCGGTGGCTTTGGGCCGGAAGAGAGAGAGAGAGAGAGGAAGAGCCGCCGGAGGAGAGGAAGAAAGGGTGCAAGTTTGGCCGGAAAAGGTGCTGATTTGCGAACTGCTACAGTGTTCTGCCATTTGCTACAGTAACTGCCGAACGGAGAAGACGATGAATAGTACCTGTGCGTGAACAGTGTTGCTACAGTGATTTTGAACAGTACTTTTTGGCGAATAGTGTAAAACTACTCCAACGAATTTACAGCGTTCTCCTTGTCCAATGGCCGGCTAAATCCTTGTCCAAGGCTTAAATGAAACCCGAGTAAATTAGTTGTATCGTTTTCTTTCATCTTAATCTTAATTTTACTTTGATTGGTGTATGAATCTTATTATAGAATCACTGTTAATTTATTGAGGTTTATTCTATGTGCTCGAGAGAGGCTAGAGTGAATTCTTGTTAATTTCAATCCGAGGAATACTTGCGTGTCCGAGAGGAACGTAAGTAGACTAAGGTGTTATAAAGGAATAAGATTTCATTGGTTTATGCTCGAGAGAGATAGATCACAGTTCCATATTTTGATTGCTTATGCGTTACGTCCGAGAGGAGAGCACAATATTTTGAATTGACAAGTATATGTATGAGAGGAATATACTAGCCAATCAGGAATTTATTCAAAAGAGAGAGACGATAAGCTAGTTTATTGTGTGGTGGATTCGAAGCCTTGGCACTTCTCCATATTAGTTAAAATCCATTTTAAAGTAGTTAAATTTTATTGCTTTCTCTAGATTAAATTAAACTGCAACTTTCTTTCAATTGAATTTGGTAAAATATTAGTCCATCGCTGAGGTTCGACAACCCTTTAATACTCACTGTAGTACAATTGCCTTGTGCACTTGTAAGGGTTTAATTTTAAACGATCAACCCACACTCTGTGTTTTTCCATATTATCCAGAATCTGAGGAGGTACCTGGAGAAACTCGTGTTCAGTCGGAGAAAAAGGTGTTCCGTCTGGCATCTCCGCCCATATCATCTCTGGCGCTAGCGCCATCCAAATTGGGAAAGGTAATCTTCGCGCAAAAAAGCGAGAAAACGAGCGGGGTGAAGGGATTTTGATGTAAGAGTAGCGATGAAGCCCTCCCAACTACAAAAATTAAGATCTACATATAAAGAAACACATAAAGATCACCCATTAGTGTTGGACCGCTCCTGGACATGAAATAAGAGGATAAAAATGTGCAAAATCATGAAATACTCATCGGCGAGTAACAAGTTCAATTTATATATCTTTCTGTGATCGTAATGAAGGGGAAGATGAGGAAAAAAAAGGAAGAACATAAAAAAAATGGGCAAAAATGGATGAAAAATGAGCGAGTTATCATATTTTAAAAATTCCTATTTTATCGTGTCGTCGAAGACACGAAAAATATTGACACGACTTGAATTGAGTCATGTCTTAGGCTTGAATATTTATCGTGTCTTCGACGACACGATAAAATGGGAATATTTAAAATGTCATAACTTGCTCATTTTTATCCATTTTTGCCATTTTTTTTGCATTCTTCCTTATTTTTCCGCATCTTCCACCTCATTAAGATATATTAGGATAAAAGAATAAGAAAAAATAAGAAGAAAGAAGAAAGTGGAAGCTCTTCGCCGGAAAGCTTCTATTTTTTCTTTCTTCCTATTTTTTCTTCTTCTTTCATCCTAATATATCTTTGTGAGGTAGAAGAGGATGAAAAATAAGGAAGAATGCAAAAAAAATAGCAAAAATGGATAAAAAATGTAACATCCGGAAAATTAGTAAGTATCTTAAAACTGAAATTTAACCCTCTTAACGTTTGAATTGATCGTATTGTGCCATGTGCAAATTTAAGTTGGTGAGAAGAGCTTTTCAACGCCACCAATTTTGTGTGATTTGGAATTCGGGGTAAAAAGATAAGGGAAATTGAATAAATACACCCGCAGATGCGATCGATCGCACTAAAACGATCGATCGGCATATGGAACACGATCGATCGGCTACGATCGGCGCCATCGCGTAGTTGGTAAACAGCGCAGGACGATCGATCGCCGTATTGGACGATCGATCGCCAGTTGCGGTTTGGCGAAATCCTAACTTATTTTGAGACGGATTTGATTGGGAAAGAGGCCATATCCTAACTAGACTTGTATTGCACGTTCCTAGGGTGATTTAGGGACTCTTCCATTGGTGGAAAGTGTCCAAGATATGGTAGAATTGGTTTGGGCAAAGATCTTCTAAAACTCTATATAAACCCATAGAGACTAGGCTTGTGCTTTTGAAAACTAAACCCTAGAACGTCCAGAGGCTTTTCTCCTCTCCTTCCCACGTTCATCCCTCTCTTAGAAGACTTCTTCTAGTGGGAATTGCTCAAGAGCTTGGATCGGGAGCTTTGAAGGAAGCGGAGGAGACGAACATCGCGTAGAAAGGCGACGTCTTTTGGTGATAAAGAGTAGGATGGTTTTTCCCTCTCTTCTTATTCTTTTCTCACATCATATGATGAGTGTTCTTACTGATTTCCTTGGAGTATTGCTTTGAATCTTGCGGGATTAATGATTTATGTCTTGTTTTCCATAAGTATTGCGATACATGCATATATGCCTTCATGCTTCATGTCTAGATGGTAAATCACATCAAAGTTGGATGCTTTATTAATTTTACAGAAGATAGAAGTTCTGATATTGCGTTGATTATCATGTCTAATGAATAAGTTTATGCCTTAATGATTGTCTTACTTAAATTATCTTAATTGAAAGACATTATGGTCTAAGGATGTGTTGTATGGGAAGAAACATGATAAAAGGGGAATCTTTTGGTAACTCTAGTTAATTCTAGGATCTGTAATTGATCTAGGAGGGGAGTACTATCATCTATAATGAGTATATTATCATCTATGAGTGGTACGGAATAAGATAATCAAAGTTTAATCCATGGAATGTCGTATCGGATATCGGTAAAATATCGGTCGGCCTAAGAGACGAAATATCGGAGATATATCGGAGATATTGCGTAAAAAAATATCGGTCGTCAAAAACTAGTTTTTATCATATATTTTCAAAATCTAACTTCTAAAATGAGTTATACTAATTTAAACAAAGAATAGATTTCAAAATATGCATAAAAGGATAGAAAACAAACATGAAAGTTTTTTTTTCCCAAAAAAAAAAAAAAAAAATTTTCAAAATTTTTTTTTTTTAAAAAATAATTTTTTTTTTCAAAAAAGGCCGATATATCGGTCCGAAACCGATATATCGCCGATATATCGGCGATATTTTGAAAAATTGGAAAAATCGATACTTAATGGTATCGGAGTATCGGTTTGTGTCCGATACCGATATATCGCCGATATATCGGCGAGCTGGCATTCCATGGTTTAATCATGTGTCTCACTTTCGGCCAGAACTATTTCTGCGCTGACAGTTGGCAGTAAATAATTCATAACTAATTCATATGATATCATAAAAATATAAAACTGGTAGGGTTAGAAACTAGACTCATAAGGGTACTCTCAGTAAAAATTTCAGAAGATAATCTTAACTGTACAGAGTCTGGGAGCCGCCGGAATGGAACTGTTGTACATAAGACAGTGAGCAGAAACTAAGTGAAAATACTAAGTACTTAAGTAAAACCACTTAATATGATGTGAAGATGGTATGACGTGTTAGTAACTATTACTAGACTATGTTCTTATGATTATCACAGTAAGGTTGGGTTATGGTTAATATGATAAATGGGGTAATACTTATGTCAAGAAAATCGTAACTGTGTATTTGAAGATAAAGCGTTTGTGTCGGTTTGAGGTTCCATTTGGAATCCAAATCATCTAGGACTCACTAATACCTTGTCTCTGATTTATATATTACGATAAGACCTATAAGAATTTCCATCTAGGGCTGAGCATGAACGACTGCCCGAAAGGAGGCAACATACGTACGTTAGATTGTTGACATTACGGAAGGTCTTCAGTCTCCGCCCATCGTGTCCGTAAGCACTGGTGGGGCCAGCATCCTAGACGCATGGCAGGGTTCCAAAAAGAGGACCCCTAGGGTGGTTCTGGTATAGTCACTTGCGGGTGATCGGTTCAACGAGCAGAAATTGTAAACTCCTTTCACTTAGATGTCTGGAGCCATTTGAAATGATTATCATTCTCTCCTTACTCATATGTGTAGTAGGAGCCTTATTGTTGTTTTCCCTACTTGCAAGTTGGAATTATTATCGACTAACCTTTCAGGTGTATAAATCCTTGGTTTAGTCCAGATGTTGCGGCATATTCATAAACCTTTGTTATTCTTATCCTATTCATACTGTTGTTTTAGTTCAGTGGGTTTTTACATCCTACTGAGTGTTTCTATGAAATACTCATGCATCCTCTGATGCAGGCGCAAATGGAATTTGAGATCAGGAAGTTGCAGTAGTGAAGCGATTGCAGGAGCCGTGAAGATTTAGAGCTTTTTATTATTTGCTTTGCTTATTTGATGCTTATGACATTTAATGGCAATTATGTGCCATAGATTTATAGGTTTATTTTATTTTGACTTTCTTAAATGGATTATCATTATTAAGTAAATTTCATTTCATAGTATTCATTAATGTTTGTATTTGTATTGCACTGATTATGGGCATGACCGATTACACATCCTTTTGAGATGATCGTAATTGGTGGTGAAATCGACTGTTCGGTCTCGCGCCCGAGATTCTTTACCTCCAAGTGTATATCATTGATTGGCTTCCGCACTCCGATCGAGGTATGGGATTCCGGGGCGTGACAAAAAATGTGCGAGTTATAACATTTTGAAAATTCCAGTAAAATCGTGTCGTCGAGTACACGACTTGAATTCATTTTGAAGTTGCTTTTTTGACAAGATGTCCTACATTTAAAATTTTGAAAAAAACAATTCATTCATTTTTCATCTGAAAAGTCATGAAGAATGTGTCCTTTACATTTGAAGTAAATTTCTAAGAGTTTAATTGTGACAACAGTGACTTACTGGAAGGCTTGTCAATTTATTTTCTCAATAAACACTTGAATGTGAGGGGCAGTGTGAATTGTTCAATACATCTATGTCACTGTCCCATTCAATGTTTGTATGAAGAAATATATCAATAGCAGGCTATGGCTCTGTTTGATTAGTACTTTTAGGAGTAGGAAATCCAAATTCTTGAAATGAATCTAGGTTTAAGAAATAAGGTGTTTGGTTGGCCAAAATTCACTTCATTTGATGAAGTTAGATCATGGTGGCACTTCATGTAATTTTTAAAAGAAGACAAAGGCATTTGATAACAAAAAACCTCATCATTAGCTTTTTAAAAAAAATACCCCTGTCATTTTTTGAAATTTACACCAAATGCCATCGAAAGAAGCTCTTCTGACTTCTTTTGGGAAATCTCCTCATGAGGAGATTTTCCAAAAGTAGCTGGATTCTTAAGAATCTAGCTTCTTTTTGGGCAACCAAACAGGGCCTATGTAGACTTTTCTGCCTATAAATATGCAATGCCTTATATTCAGTCTGATACAAAATCTTAATGCTACTCATGGCTTCTGCAACAACCCTTTTGAGACATCTCATATTAGCCTTAGTTACGGTTATTGCTTTGAGCAAGGGACCGGATGTCTCGAAGGAAGAATATTTCAAGAGGAAAAGGTACTTGAGTTTCATAAATAGGTCCTCTGTATAGAGCATCAAGGTAATTAAGCTTCATAATACATGTTCACATTTTCTCAACCTTCATCTTTTTACAATGTGTATAATGAATTAATCTATGTATTTGTTACTGCAGACCAAGCACAGACAAACTTTTGATTGTGTAGAAATGTACAGGCAGAATCACACGATCAAGGTTATCTTTTGATTTACTTGCCTTCAAATCATGCCTCACAACATTGTTATATGCGTTGTGACTAATACTAATGCTCATCAGAAGAGACCATCTTCCTTACCTCTAAGAATTAATGTTGCACCTTCATGGTAAGAAAAAATAGAAGCTTTCTGGTGAAGAGCTTCTACTTTATTCTTTCTTCTTTTTTTTTTCTTCTTTTATCCTAATATATCTTCATGAGGTGGAAGAGGAGGAAAAATAAGGAAGAACGTAAAAAAAAATGGGCAAAAACGGATAAAAAATGAGCGAGTTATGACATTTTGAAAATTCCAGGAAACTCGTGTCTATTTTTCTTCCTCTTCCACCTCATGAAGAGATATTAAGATGAAAGAAGAAGAAAAAATAAGAAAAAGGAAAAGTTAGAAGCTTTTCGGCGAAGAGCTTCCACTTTCTTCTTTCTTCTTTCTTCTTATTTTTTCTTATTCTTTTATCCTAATATATCTTAATGAGGTGGAAGAGAGGAAAAATAAGGAAGAACGCAAAAAAAAAGGGCAAAAACGGATAAAAATGAGCGAATTATGACATTTTAAACATTTCCATTTTATCATGTCGTCGAAGACACGATAAATATTCAAGTCGTGTCTTACAAGACACAACTCAATTCAAGTCGTGTTACTTGGATATTTTTCGTGTCTTTGACGACACGATAAAATAGGAATTTTCAAAATGTGACAACTCGCTCATTTTTTCATCCATTTTTACCCTTTTTTTGTGTTCTTCCTTATTTTTCCTCCACTTCCTCTTCATTAGGATCACAGAAAGATATATAAATTGAACTTGTTACTCATCGACGAGTATTTTACGTTTTTGTCCATTTTTATCCTCTTGTTTCATATCCAGGAGCGGTCCAACACCAATGGGTGATCTTTATATGTATTTCTTTACATGTAGATCTTAATTTTTGTAGTTGGGAGGGCTTCCCCGCTGCTCTTACATCAAAATCCCTTCATCCCGCTCGTTTTCTCGCTTTTTGGCGCGAAGATTACCTTTCCCGATTTAGACGGCGCCGGCGCCGGCGATGATATGGGCGGAGATGCCGAACAGAATGCCTTCTTCTCCGACTGAACACGAGTTTCTCCGAGTACCTCCTCAGATTCTGGGTAATATGAAAAAACACAAACTGTGGGTATTTATACCTAAACCTAAGGGTATTTTAGGTATTTTCTATGTCGATTCCTTGCTATATGGGAGTTCACTGGAAAAATCAGGTAATATGGGAAAACAAAAGTTGGCGCGGAAAAAACTCACACTTTCAAGTTTAATATGGAGATTCACGAATTCCTGTGGATTTGTGCAAAAACCTAAATTCTTAAAGAAAAGAAGAACCAAACAGTGGATTTGTCTTTTGGTCCCCCAATCCAAATCTGTGTTACCAAACACAGCCTTAGGTTTTTCATATGTTACGGATTTGGGTTTTACTTCAACAGAGAGATTTATACTTGAATGCATCTTAATAATTGAGTTCAGCCCTTTGTGGGGTTTCTTATGGAAATTAAGTTAACGTTTCAATGACTTCACCACAAAACGTTTTAAAGTCTAGGAAAAATGTGGCATTTAAGGGGCCGTTTAGATGGGATGTTTTGCAAAAGTGTAGCATCCAGGTATTTTATATATAAAAAAAATATGGATGTTACTGTGGATATCCAAAATCCAGTCTGGATGTTTTACAATAATCACCCTACTTTCTCCAAAATGAAGTAAAACTAAATCATTTTAAAAAATAATCTGACTATTAACATGGGACAGAGAGAACATGTTAGTAAAAACTATACCCACCACCACCAGTGTGGGGTGGAGGCTGGGCCTGACGGGCGGGAAAATGTAAACCTCGCTGGTGGTTTCGTTTGGAGTTTGAAGCCTAATCATTTATGAATAGCTGATGGCTCCAGTTTGTATTTATGAAGTGACCTCAAAAGAAGTGAGCTGCAGTACTTCATTAATGCAGCAAATGACTATACCATCTATTGTTCATTAATGCAGCTTCTACATCCCCGAAGTATTTTTTTTCTTTTCCTTTTTGCAAGCGAAAACACTTGATTAAAAGTCATATCCAGCAAAATGATCTCTTCTTTATACCTCGTATAAGTGAAGCATCAATCATCAGTGTAATTTCATACCGTTTGGGGCGTGATTATTGCAAAAATATCTAGACTGGATTTTGGATATCTACTATAGCATCCATGTGGATTTTTACATCCTGAGGTGTTTCAGCTGGATATATAAAATATCCAGATGATACAGTGTAGCAAAATATCTAGACAGGATGTTTTGCTTTTAATCTCGCCCCAAACGGCATCTCAACATATGATCATCAGCTGCCATAAGCCCATATGGAAGAGTTTCTAATGAAAACTGAAGCGTCACCTTATGAAGAGTTTCTAATGAAATATGTTGCAAAAGTTGACAGTAATAGAAGGTAAAGACCTGACCACTCCGCAACATTATCCCATTATCATTATCATTAATAGCCAGACTCACTGCAAAGTACAAAATGAAAATGTTGAGTTACATATCCAAAGCCTAAGCTTTAAGAATGCAAATCTCAGCTAGCATACATGACTGGAAGAGACAAATTAATAACCAAACTGAAGCATAACAAGCCCTAAGACCCATGACCGAAACCTACAACTGATTCACATAACAGAAGCACATCAAGGAAAAGGAAGAACACCACTACCAACACCACCACCTAAACCTGCACCTCCACCAGCGCCACCACCAACACTGCCTAGTCCTCCAACGCCGCCGACGCCACCTGCACCTCCAAGTCCTCCCAGACCACCGAGCCCACCTCCACCACCAACTCCACCGAGTCCACCAACTCCACCACCGATACCACCGAGAGTCGGGAAGGGGTTGCCTGAGACGCCGGCGAACCCACCGACTCCTCCATAGGTGACAAAGTTCTTCTCGTCCTTAAAGCTTGCATCGCTAGGGACTGACCTGCTGCTCACTTGAACAGCCAGGAGAGCAAGCAAGATCACCATGCAGAACTTCGCCATCTCTCTCTCTCTCTCTCTCTCTCTCTCTCTCTCTCTCACACACACACACACACACAACACACTATCTCCGAATGGCTGGCTGCCTTCAGGCTTTGCATTGTTGGTGTATATAAAGGAGCTGTGGTCTAATGGTGGGTGGGAGCTAGTTGAAAAATTAAATAGAAGGTAAATGCTACAATGGTTGCAGGCTCAGCCCTGACTTACATAACTTGATCTGTTGAAAAATAATGTAAATGGCAGAGATTACCAGACAAGAGGAGAAATTATTAGGTACGCATCGCATACGGGCTGATACACTGAAGTCTGGAAAAGAAAGCCATTAATCTAGCCTCAATTCTAATATCGTATTCTTGTTTCTTTGGTAAAAAATTCTTTTTAATACAATGGGTACATGATTCTAATTTCTTATTGGTCATGCATCTCCCAACATTTTTTACTATCGTCGATTTTAAATAGGATTTTTCATCTTACTCCCATTCTTATGCGAATCAAGTATCCGAATATACGGGTATATGTAATCACTCTGTATTTGATATACTTTACTTTGATAACATCATATCTTAAGTGTGCGCAAATCTGTATGTACTCTACTAAAAACCGAGGTGAAAGTTACTATTTACTTTATGAGGATGAGCTAAGAAGTCAGGGGCAGTAACTCAACTGACAATTTACAGCACACCAACTTAGCTATTTGAGGCCGATAGTCAATATTGCTTTAATTTCACCGGGGTGATGTGACTGCCCATGCCATACTAGTCCCTGAAGGCTGAAGCTCAGTTATTCGTGAACTAGTGCAGCTCTCTTGCAGTCTCGAGTCTCGACCAGGTTGCAAACTGAGTAACGAGCCTGATTAATGTGAAAGTAAAATGCTTTCTAATAAATAAAAAGTTTTCCTGATCTCCATGACTGAAGACCATCATCTTGATACATAAGGGTTCTTTCATGGTGCATAGATGCCTCCCTTGGTATATAGTTAATGAATTACCATGCGATGCATTCATAGCATGGTACCATGTTTTCTTTTTGGTAATTAGCCTCTGTTGATTAGCTGGAACTTGGGAGGGTACGTAGTATCTTGATTTTGTCAAAAAAAAGGTACCTTTGTGATCAAGCGGACAGAGTAAATCAGAGTACTGCGATAAGGTAGAGGATTAAGAAAATAGGAAAAAAAATTAGTGTTTAGGTAGGACAGTGGCGTTATTTTACATCATCCTACAATCCACTCAACAATATAATACAAATATCATAAAATACATATTAACCAATTAGGTAGCTACTTGATTCCTAACTATATGTCTAAAACCCACCTGATCCAGAATTTGCTCAAAAAAAAAGGGATACGTCACTGGCCGTAATGCTTAAACAAAGCCCTGACCTAGAGGCAAAAGAAAGGCCCTTAGCTCACCCTGTGTTTACTTCACTTTACATAACTCGTACACAATCAATATATTGAGTAGCACTACGACGAATATACTGAATACCACAAACAGTGGTTGCCAGTAATGCGTAAATCTATTTGAAAAAATAAAAAATTCATGTACTATCTACATACCAAATTTACATTGGTTGCCAGTATTGTGTAAAATGTATTCGGAAGTATAAAGAATTCATGTACTATCTACATACAGAATAGCATACAAAATAAATTTGTTCCCACTTCAAGCCATGATATATCTGAAAACGTAACAGAAAATGAAGTGAAATTCATAGTGGGAACGGGGGAAAAAAGGAACAAGAAAAAAGAAACCAACACGACCCTAGCCAAACTACTATGAGAGCTGGGCTCTTCATCAACATTTAAAGCCATGGCAAACAGACAAAACTATGATAAGGATCAAAGCAATGATGATGCCCAGCACAATCAGCTTTATTTTCATGTTCTGAAACCACATCCTTCTCCTAATCCTGGTACCTTGTGTCCGGAAATCCTGCGCCTGAAAGAAGGCATTAGAAGCTCCACAATACAACTTAGCCGAGAAACAAGTATAAATAATGCATGCTTCTGAGGAAGTTTTGTAAAGTTCTATACAGCTAGTGACACAAATACAAGATGTTATTAACGGGTTGTCAATGGGTTGCAGTATGGTGTCTTTTTCTTGGTAAAATAAAGTAAAGATAAACAAATCCCATCATATTAGCTTCATCAATGGGATAGATAATTAATACACATAAAAAAACTACTAGAATAGATTGATTCAAAATGCAGTAGTTAGGTTATACTGAAACAGGTGATAAGCTATTAACCTGAGAGCGCAGATTTTCTGTTTTGTCCACCATAAGTTCAATTTTCTCTCCACGGTCAAGAACCTGCAAAAAGATAAAGATCACATTACATGCTTACTACTAGAAAGACTGAACTCCCCCTGTATGCTACACAGATGCAAAAGGATAACATACAGAATCACCAAATCCCTTATCACCGAAAAGGTTTATTGAACCTTATGATTGAGATCAGTTACAAACCTTCTCTATATTTTCCATCATCACTCCTTTAACTTCAGACACCTGAGCCTTCACTTTTGCAAGTTTGCTAATCTCCTCAGGATGATCGACACAATATTGCATGTGCCCTTTTAACTTGGGCCTGAAATAACGAGAAAAAACATCACATATTTCAGTAACGTAAAAAAATAACAAAAAATTCTTGCATTCACCATGCGACATTCTGAATAGACTTACCCAAACTCTCTGTTAAGGCTGTTAGCAACAGCAGTTGCAGCTTTACCACCACTGTATCGCTGGTTGAAATCATCCTTGATCCTCTCCAAGAAAGCAATAGGAAGTTGCCTTCCAACTGACTCTACTGCAACAACACAATAGACTATCGCATGCAAGAAAAACCACACATAACAGTAAGTACGATTCGATCTTAATGGGAAACACATTAGTACCATAAGACAAATGAAGCAAGTTTTCTTAGAACATGAACTCTAAACCCTTATGCACTATTTAGACAAAGCATCTTTATTAACGCAAAGCTCCAACATAGCCTCAAAACTATGCTTCTGACAGTAGAGAGTTTACATTTGTACTCTCTTTCTCCCACTTTAATTGTCTGCAATTGGAAAATAACTTGTAGCATATTAATTGTCCTACTTCATGATATCCTTCTCATAGTAATTAGTAGATAGAGTAAAAAGGTTAGTGGACGGGGTGAAAAGGTTAATAAACTGGCTTTTTAAGTATTCCATTTCCAAAATGTGGACAACTTTATATGGTATGGAGGGAGCATGTTGCTAGGAAGGCCACCTGAAAACACTTGACAACAATGAGCTACTAAGTCCAGACACGTAGAATATCAACTACTAAATTATGCTGAAGCACCAAAGAGCTGGAAAATTCAACAATTATAGATTGCTTCAAAGACTAAAATAAGTTGGGCATTTTTTAATATGTGGTGACACTAGGAGAAACATATTGTCTCGAGTACTCCAACACAAGGAGTCATTCCATAAATGATGGTCAAGCAACACGTCCCAGAGCAAACTACCAATAACCGCTACCTATTACAAAATTCCCAAAAGAAAGAAACTAGTTCAAGTCAAGGCACAAAATGCAGCCACAACGGCAGAGCTCACACTCATACATCCTGAGATTGTCCTCAACAAAAATCTGACAAGTAGGTGAGCCGAACTACTCCCTCCATCCAATGAAGCATGTCGACATTTGAAAACGAGTTAACTTCATTGGATTACAAGGCTCGTACAAAACAAACAGAGCTTTTTAACGCTCTTCTGTGCTTTTGGTCACGAGGGAGCTCGGCCATGTAATAGTTGTTTTTTCCATGCAGACAGGCTTCATTGGACGGAGGGGAAAAAAAAAAATTTGAACACGCTTATCACATCCCCGTAGAAGTCATTAGTCGCAAAACAACTGTTGAGATTCATAAGTTCATACTCCCTCCGTCCGGAATTAGTATCACCATAAGGTTTTTCATAATGAACTAAAACCTAATGGTGATAATAATTCCGGACGGGGAGTACTCCCTTTTCCCTTTACCATCCCCCAAAGAACAGACAACAACCCACATGATTTCCTCACCAAGACCCAAATCCATCCAAACTTGCAAACACACAGAAAATTCACAAAAATTTCAAAAGCACCAAATCATTTAATCATTAACCCCATCAAAATCAGCCCAAAAAATCAACTTAACAATAGCATATTCACAGAAATCAAGTGGCAAGGGAATTTACCGAAGCCGTCGTGGACGAGGTAGTTGAAGGTATGGCCATCGCAGTTGTAGGTGAACTTGTTGTTGCTGGCGGGGAGCTTCTGCAGGCACTGAGCTGCGACGCCGGTGAAGTTGCCGGTAAACTCCGTGTACTCGGCCAGGACCACCGTCCCCCGCGCCACGAAGCAGTAGATCAACGACTGCTGCCCCATCCACCCTACCAATTCCCTATTCCAATCTCGGATTTCAACGAACGCAAAAGATCGTAGATGTTCTCCTTCTGCGTTTTCTGGAAAAGAAATACGAGGAAGGGTTTTGGAGGGGACTGGGGCACTTGATACTCAACTGCCCTTGCTTTTCTTTGAAACTTCCACTGTTTTCAGTGAAAGACGTCGAAAGAACTATGGGCATAATCGGAAAGTTGCGGATTGCGGTGCTTCCCGGAAGCTCGGTGGAAATGTTATGTGCGCTCGCGCTGAGGCCGCTCGCCTGGCTGTCTCGATGAGGAGGGCGGAGACCGGCGTGGTGGCACGTGACCCGCTCATCGTGGCGATAGTGCGGCGAGCGGTTGTCGGAGGCGGCCGTAAGTAGCATTCTAGAAAGGATGACGGAAACACCGGCGCACTCAACCGCGTCGAGGGGGGCACCTGACTTTGGAGGTGTGCGACTAGTCGGCCCAGCCGCGGTGGTCAATACTTTACCAACATGTCCAGATAGAAGAGGGTTCATAATTTTAATTTCGTTTAAAGTTCAGCATGCAAGACTGCAGTTTTGTTGTTCATCATGTATACTAACCAAACCTTGTGCTTTTTTTTGTACAATATCCATATGAAATACTTAAATATTGAAGAGATTTTGATGCGTTCCACTTCTAATAAGAAAGAGAAACACGGGTTCCAAATTCCAATGGTTCTTCAACGGAAGCAAGCCTCCTAACGGGCAAAGTCTAAATTACTGTTAATATGTGCTCTTATTGTATTAAGGATAATCTCTGCGTATCTTTGCAAATATGATAATAAAATTGTTAGTAGAAGTGTTGATGATCGAATTAAGCAAATCGCTTTGTCTTTAAGACAGAATTCGCCCTCCTTACGGTGCTTAAGACTCTTGGGCGCCCTCCTTACGTACTGTAGGAGCACCTCCAACATAGTACATGCGGCGAACCACAGTATGGAATACTTTCAAAGAAAGCAAGAAGGGGAAGAAGATGAAATCTAGAAATCTGTATTTGCAGAAAACCATTTTCCATGAAGACAATATTTTCTATTCAAACGAATGCGTCCTGACCCAATAAAACCAAAACAAATGAATTTGTCCTAAAAATAATTGTCTTGTTGACTAGACCCGGCCAGACAGCGGCACGTGTGTGGGTTAGCCCACCTAGGTGCATGGGTCTAATATGTTTCTCCCCCATAAAAGTGGGGTGGCCCAAAGGCTTAACTTGAAAAGCCTAAATTATGCCTTATATACCAACAATATCACTTTCTTCTAATCGATGTGAGACTATTCACTCTTTTAACCAATTCACATATGTGATTCTCATTCAAAACAAAGTGGCCTCTATGCCCACTTCTAACAATTACAACATAATCAAGATCCTCCATTAATTGTAATTTAGTGCATATTTATATCACTTTTACAAATATAAGTAACAAACCTCTCACGTCTACAGTAACTGTATCAATAAATGCCCACGGAACTTCCTAACACATTGTAGTAACTAACTACTACTGGTTTGCCTATGTAATTTGCATTACATATTTATATAGCCATATAGACTAGGTACGTGACAGATTTATTTTCATGGACATCTATTTACAAGTTAAAGTCTCGTGAGGCACCTAATATGTCATCTGCAATGCAACCCGGACTAAGCTCTATGGGTATAGGCTTTGTTCATGCCCTTGCAATTCTGTTCGCTAGTTCGTTTGAAAGGAGCACTATGTATTAAACTAGCAAGGAGTTCGTAAGTTGTCTCTTTTGGAGACATCCGATAAGGATGTCGTTACTTTTTTTTTCTCTTTTGGCATCAAGGAGCTCGTCAATTTTTTAACATAGTGTTGTACACCTTGTTACAAAGTAAGAAGGTAATAATTTCCAAAAAGTTAAAGGTAATAAGGTTCCCTAGTTGCTTACGTTATGAATATACCTTGTAACCAGATGCTCGCATTGCACTTAGAGACAAACTGCATATAAGACTTCCCACACGATTATTATCAACTAAAGAATTATTGTATATATAACCGTATCCAGTTCTCCCCCTTTCTATTTTTTGTTCTACCGAAGTAGTGAATCCTTGCCAATCCAGCCTTCATCGGGCTAGTTGGGTATATCTCCGTTGTGGGAGAGGGCTAAGGATTGTATTCCATCGGCACACAAGCTGAGTATTACCAATAAAAACTAGTAGTATATCCCTGGCTGCTAAAGCTAACTGTTCACAACTTTTCCATGAACAGAATGATACTAATCAATTACCTCAAAAAAAGAAAAAACTGCCATCAATATAAAAAATCACATTGTTATAGAAAACATCTAGAATCGTATTCGGCAAAACACATAAGTGTCAACACAACAAGAACTGATAGATAAAAAGAATTTATACTTGTTGAGTAGGGATATAGGCAAATAGCCAAGTAAACGACAATGGCGGCAAGGCTGAAGAGTGCGGCGAGCTGAAAGGTGGGCAGAGGTGGAGGGGCGGCAATTACAAGTTCAAAATTTGAAGGTGATTGTGAGATTTTGATATCAAATTAGGGGTGTATTGTTCATTTGAAAGTAGATGTCCTTGTTGCATTGAAAGTATAGCATAAAATTTTGATAATTTAACCCTTATAAATATCCTTAATGATAGCTGCCACGCATGCAAACTATCTTCAAGCTCCCGACCGAAAACACAAAATAACTTTCATGGATTTGCAACTACTAATCTAAGATGCAAAGAAAACAAAAAAAAATTACTTCCTCCTTCCGATGAAGCTTGTTTGCATTACAAAATGCGTAAAATTTATTAAACTCTACTCTCCCTCTCCCTGTCTATTTGGACTTGAACCTGTCTTTTTCAAATCCAGACAAGCTTCATTGCACAAAAGAGTACTACGCTACAATAATCCTCTCGCCTAGTCGCCAATAACTTGTTAATGTGGCTTTGCAAAGCAAAAAGATTAAAAAGGAAAACAAAAAAATTCAAAAACCCGCATAAAAAGGACCGTTGGCGGGAAAGAGATGGCACGATTCTCCCGGCAAGTGGCCGTTATCCCACTATGAGCGCCAGCTTGACACGTAGCTACCGAGCCCTGTAAGTAGAGTTAACTAATAATCATGGTCAGGCCACCAGAGTTAAACTCCTGCCTCACGATATAAAAAGCATCCCGCCATTCTTACCGGAAATCATCTCTCCATTTCAAAATTCAAGTGCACCCATCTCCAGCTCCGACTCCCATTTTGAATCTCAGAAAGGAAAAATGGTCAGAAAATGGCCAAAATCCTCTGCTCGATCCAAATCTCCTCTCTTCTGAGCTCTGATTCATGCATTTTGCTGCTGTTTCCTTTCTCCATTTCTCCAATCTCCGCTTTTCTCTAAATTTTGTTGTCGTTGTGATCTGCTACTGCTAGGTTGTAGCTCAGAAGGTGAAAGAAGCTGAAATCACGGAGCAGGATTCGCTGCTTCTGGTAGTTTCCCATCACATTGCTTGTCTGTGATTTGTGGTAGCTCAGAAGGTGTAAAATGCAGTCGAATTTGGCGTAAATATGATATGCTTCTTCTTCGTAGAGTTTTTTGTGGACTTAGCCAAAATCTAGATCTGAACTTGAATATTGCTGCTACATTGAGTTGAACGTTTTGTCTTTGGGTACAATAACTTGAGATACCATCATATTTGCAATTAATTGATTTCTCCAAATTTTATCACGAAATTGATTGTCGTTTGTTTGAATATGTAGGTATAATTTTAATAAAACTCGTCTGTATACTACATTGTGGAGTTGTTTGCTCTGATTCCGTTTGAAATTTGAAAATCACATTCAGTCGCCTCTTTTTTCTGTGATATTGCACTTGCCAGATCTGGATAATGAATGAGTATAGAGTTTGAGATGTGGCGGGTTTTTGCATAATCAACTGATATGGTTGGGATCATTTTTGTTTTGAAATGCTGTTGTGACGGACAGACGAGGAACCTGCTTCGGATTGCCATCTTCAACATCAGCTATATCAGAGGCCTTTTTCCAGAAAAGTATTTCAATGACAAATCTGTTCCAGCTCTTGGTTAGTTCATCTTTTTAATCATTCTTTACCGTGTCAAAATGCCTTAAATTCGCTAAGGGTATTTGGAGCCTTCCTAACAGACATGAAAATCAAGAAGCTGATGCCAATGGATGCTGAATCACGCAGGCTAATTGACTGGATGGAAAAAGGTACTTACAGTGTGAGAACTTAGGATTTGCTAGTGAAAAAATTTTGGATGCTAAATGATGTCTCTGGAAATTGGTTGACAACAATTCTTTTAGATGCACTGAAAAGAGAGTATGAATGGTTATTCCGATCTATTTGCCCACTTTACTTTTGTGAGGACTGACTGGTGAATAAGTAATACCATGTGTTCCCAAATCCGAGCTCGTGGGCATAAAGGCCATTAAATTCTTTTTGAATTTTATTGGCTTTATCTTCAGTAGCTAATTATCAGCATACGATGACAATGTTTGCTGTTGAAAACATCAATATACAAACCTGATCATAGATTGATGAGGAAAGTCCAATCCAGTCTTTGTCATTTTATTTGCTTCACCGGCTGTAAGCTTGAAAAACATTTTCTTCATTGTATATGGGAATACGAATGTTGCTGCTAATAGAATTGAATCCACATGTGTCGTTTTTATTTATCTGTTTGAAGTTGCGTTAAATTTAACATGCCACTAGCCTATTTAATCACTCTGATTGTTTACTTTGTTTTTGTTTGTCTATTCAGGTGTCTACGATGCACTGCAGAAAAAGTATCTAAAAACACTTCTCTTTTGCATATGCGAGTCTGCCGAAGGTCCAATGATCGAGGAGTATGCCTGTAAGTTGTCTAATACATTATTCAGGATATTAAGCCTCAGCTACGTGAATTTTTTTTCGCTAATTGCTTCTACGACTCTGCATGGCTTGTTAAATTTTCCATTGGACATGAACAAGCATGAGAATCTTCTAGTAGTACATACATACGTGAAATGTATGGAAGAAAGTAATTCGGACATATTATATGAACCAAGTCCAGGTTACATGCTACAGTGTTCCTTGTTATTGGAGTTCTTTCTTATTAGTCAATTGTGTTATCATGTTAAGTATAATTAAAATTCCAAACTACCTCTCTATGTGAAAATTCTTTAGTGTACCAGATGCCCTTTTATTCCTATTATCCCATGCATCATAAATTGCATTTTTATTGTGCCTTTTGTTTCTTCCTTGTAATATTCATTTCAGTTTCTAGCATAAAATTAACTATCAAAGCAAAATTCGTGGACAGTTTCTTTCAGTTATCCTAGCGTAGAGACTGATGAGGTGTCCATGAACATAACTCGTAACAAAAGGCAAGGAGGCACATTCAAGTCTAAAACAATGGAGATAACTCCAAGTCAAATGAGGTATTGAATCGACCAATGATAAGCGAATTCTAGGTGTCAGGAATCCCTTTCTTCTTGAGTTGCTGAAATTTGAAATTTCCAGGAGTTCTGCCTGCAAAATGATTAGAACTCTGGTTCAGCTTATGAAAACTCTAGACTGCATGCCGGATGAGGTAAGTGGAAAATGCTTAATTATCAGTCTTATCGGGTTTTTTTTGCGGTTACATCATGAATCAACTCCCCTCCCACTTCCCCCCTCGCCCCCACCCCACTACGTCCCCAAGGTGCTGCAGGTAAGAGCAAGGCTCGAACCCGGGACCTCTCCATTACCAGGAAGAGGCCCTATCACTGCGCCAATTGGTGGTCCACAGCAGTCTTATCTGTTAGGTTTCTAATTGTTTGTACTATATTCTTTCTACAGCGTACTATCTTGATGAAGCTGCTCTACTATGATGACATAACGGTGTGTACTCTCTTCCTTCCTTACATTTTTTCAGTCTTTTTGTTCCATGTCGTGGCAAAGCTTTTTTAATATAACTGCAACTTGCTGATTGTATACATGCGTGATTCACTTTATGCTTTGTATGGTGAATTCATAGAAAAAATGGCTGTGAAAGTGCCTAACATTAATTTACATAGATGAAAAGATGTACAAACTATTGTTGGTTATGGGGTTATCTAATGATTTTTGTTCCCTTTTCCCACGTCCAGTCTTGTTCCATGGACATTGTCAACTAATTATTCAGTCAGATTTAAATTGATTGGTATTTTCTTCTCGAGTAAAATATATAATTTTTGTCTATGGGGAATGCAGCCACCTGATTATGAGCCTCCTTTCTTCAGAAGCTGCTCAGAACAAGAAGCAAATGTTACTTGGATGAAAAATCCTTTGAAAATGGAAGTGGGAAATGTAAACAGCAAACATATTTTATTAGCTCTCAAGGTAAAGTCATGATCTTTTAATGGTTTATCTTTTTTCACTTTTGCTTGAAAAGCGCCTGCTACAGGTCAAGAGTGTACTTGATCCCTGTGAGGACGAGAATGAGGATATGGAAGATGACGTGAGCTTAGGAGAAGATTCAGCACAAGAAGATGATTCTGACTCTAGTTATAGCGAGGTAAAGTGAATTATCATGGCAATTAAAGGCCAAAAAATATTAGGAAAAAAGCATGTTGAGTTAACTACATCTAGTAGTTCAAAATAAATAGACCTTGTATGGCTTGTGGCCCCATCCTTCTGCTTTGTAATTTAAAGATTAAAAGAAGAAGAAGTGCATTGTCTCATTTATAAACCTTCTTGAAAGTGTTAATTACGGCTTTTTTTCTCCATTCATCTGTATCTTCATTGTTTCAATTTAAACTAAATATAGCACGGGAATTTGTGATGTTTTACAGAAGCAACATGCTCAAGAAGATCAGTACATTATGATGCCTATTGGTAACCTTTATGTCTCTTTCCTTCTTTATTTATATATTCGTTGTTGTTTTTGTGAGGAAGGTTATTAAGCTTTTGTCAGGTAAAAATCGGTCACTAGAAAACAATGGTGGAGCTTCTGAAGGTCTGTAATAATAAATATATTGTTTAATCCAGTTAATATCCGTGATCGATTCAATGATTTCATGTTGCACTCCTACAGATGACACACAAGACCCTGAGCAAGATGAAGGGAATTTGGTTTCAGTGAGAGAATGGATTGCTAGTAGGCACACAGATACTGTAGATATAGCTGATATTCTGTCGAATTTCCATGATATTTCTGTGGTAATTCTTGTGCTTGGCATCGAAAATCAGTTACTCTATCTATCTTAACAGAGATTTTCGTTCACATGTTTTTATTTCTGCCACTGTCATCCAACCATGGAATGTCGTATCGGATATCGGTAAAATATCGGTCGGCCAAAGAGACGAAATATCGGAGATATATCGGAGATATTGTGTAAAAAAATATCGGTAGTCAAAAACTAGTTTTTACCGTATTTTTTCACAATCTAACTTCTAAAATGAGTTATACTAATTTAAACAAAGATTAAATTTCAAAATATGCATATTAGGATAGAAAACAAACATGAAAGGTTTTTTTTTCAAAAAAAAAAAAAAAAAAATTTGAAAAAAAAATTTTTAATTCAAAAAATACCGATAGACCGATATATTGCCGATATTTGGAATTTTTTAAGAAATCGATATTAATTGGTATCGATGTATCGGTTTATGGCCGATACCGATATATCGGCGAGATGCTTTTCCATGCATCCAACATAGGATGGTCCCTTGGAAGTCCTTTAAAATGAAGTGAATTGCTTCTATTGAAATTGGGCCTGGTAGTTACGCTTGTGCAGAGCTAATTATATACTTTTTTCATAATTTTGCAGGTGTTAATTGAAGGTAAAGGTGGAAAACTGTCTGCGTGAATACTGATTCTCTATCCCAAGAGGGAAAACATTCCAACTGCTTCACCTCATTTATATATGCCCTTATACCTGCACTATGTTGGAGAGGGTTAATTTTTGTACATAGTTAAACACTTCTCCTATGTCTTCACTGTTAGGAGACGTGATTATGTGCATCAATTTAGCTATCTTTGACATGAAATGTTCATATGATCTATGTACGAATTTAATGTTTTTTATCTTCTGTGCTCTCATTTCAGAAATTGTGGAGAAACTCATAAAAGAAGGGCTTCTGATTGTAGTTGGGAAAGATACTTACAAAATTAATAGGACAAAGGTAGCAAATTTAAGTGCTTGCTCTTGCTTCTCACTCAGTGTTTGCAGTTCTTTTTCCAAACGTATTGACAAGAATCACTAATTTCAGAAGCCTGATTGCGAAATGGCTGATGTTAAAGAAGAGGTGGATCTGGCTGAACCAGTACAAGGAGAAAAAACTTCTAAAGATGGCGAAGAAGACCACATGTACATGAAGGTGAGTAACTTCCAGGAAAACGAAAATCATTTGTTCCAGGTTTCTTGTTGGTCATTACTGTGTAATGATCTATGAGATCAAATGAAACTACCACTGCAGGCATTGTATCATGCCCTTCCTTTAGAATATGTGACGGTTACAAAGCTGCAAAGGAAGCTGAAGGGGAGCACTAGCCTCTACACTGTGCGGAAATTGATCGATAAGATGACATTTGAGGGCTTTTTGGAGGTCAAAAGCAACGGAAAACTTGGTCAGTGCTAGTTTAGTTTTGCAATGACTCACCAACAATATTTATTATTCTTTATGCTTGCCAAACTGAAAGCCATAGGATTGTCTTCAGGCAAGCGCGTAATTCGTTCAGAAGCATCTAGCAGAAAACTTGAAGAAGTCAAGAGAGCTTTAGAGATGGTAATGGCTCTGAATTGTGGGGCGAGTGAGACTAACCTTAAAACAATGAGTTAGAGACAAGTATATAATTGGCAAAACAAGATAGCTGACTCGATACTTTGTTTTATGCATTATTATGACCAGGAGCTGGAAACTAACGGCAATACAGTGGCAAAATACAATCTGATGGCACCTTCATCTGGTTTGTGGAACTAACACTTTCTTTCTTTCATTTCATGGCATGTAGGGTCTTATTCTTGTAGGTCTGGGTTTCTTAATGAACCCATCGCATTATATATAGCAATGCAGAGCATAATGCAGATAGGCTTTTTTTTAATTTTGTGATTCATTTTACGAGTTTGAGAATTCCGTCTGACTCACTTTAGAGGTGGCGTGGACTGGAAAACTAGCATTCTCAGAATTTTCATAAAGTTATTTTTTTCTTGAGAAATAAGGTAGCAAAGAAAACGATGAGTCCATCTGCGGAGCCCTCCGTTCTATTGGGTCGGATATAACTCGTACATTGGGGAAATACACGACCAATAGCGGCCAGACTCCATGCGCTAAGAGCAAAAGTCCTGGGAACACTCCATTGAGCAAAGCGCAGGTCAGTAGGTTACACTTTTTTCATAGTTCTCCAGAGTGATACAAAATTAGTGATGTTATAACATGGACACCTACCCATCAGTGGCATAAAGAGGAATTTCGTCAATGTCGCATCTGATTTTCATTTTTAATCACTTTCAACGGGTCAATTACCAACAAAAAGGATTGATTTTCTGTGTAAAATAGCAGCCAATAGCTTCTAGAGAGAGTGTCGCACCAGTTGCTAATGCGCAGGGCATAGCAGCACAAAATACCACCAATGGCAGTCGCTCCACGCAGGAGAAACACTTTAAGAGAGCAAGCATGGTAAGCATTCTTTGGATCCTTTTCTGCATAATTCCTGCTATATGATGTCTTATTATACGGGTTCCACTGGTGCATCTCGAGCTTGCGTATTGCTTTTAATTATTAATTTTATGTCCAATTGTCTTTAGAAAGAGTAAGATCCACTAGTAAGCAAAAAGATTAAAGTCCAGGGATTAACAATGTTCAGCGATTAAATGCATTAGAAATAAGAGTCCTAGACCCCTTCTGCTAGACAACCTGCAAGGACAGTGGCTTTTTGCAAGAAATCAACCTTTTTTTGATTGAAGAAATGAAACATGTTCAGTTGTTTACTTGGACGGCATGCTACTTGAAGTTATAACGATGCCAACTGCGAACTAATGTTTTGAGAGAGTTGCAGAGCGTCAGAGGTCCATCACCACCACCACCACCACCACTAACATTGGCATTTGTTGACTGTTTGATCTTTTGTCTTAGATGGGACAGGAGTGAATATGCCTGATAAAATTAGCTATTCCATGTTTGCAGGTCAAGGACCCTATCCCTCAGTTAGTGAAACGTTTGAAAGCTCATGCAGCATCTTAATGTGTCAAAGATGATTCCTGGGAGGATGCGTCATATCTCATGCATGCATTCCGTATATTACAAAACACAGTATTACAGTAAAAAAAAAAAAGAAAGAAGAAAAGTAGTTGCTTCAATCTTGTCTGTAAATGGTGAAACTCGAAAAGCAATGCATTTTACGTTAGGAAAATATAAATATAGAATTGCCTTTTCAAATTTGAGGTGGATCCTATCAGCAATTTTTTGGGAGAAATATTCCGTAAATTTGAGGTGAATCAGTTGTATCTGAGTCACAGATAGTCAATGTAGCAAAAACAAGAATTGAGATCAGGCTCAGTGCAGAGATAAAGACAAAGAAAGATTCTACTCCCTATCTATTAAAAGTGACCGGAGGGAGTACCTGATTGGCAATTTATGATACTGCTATACTAGTGGAGAGTTCATTCTATGATACGTAAAATTACGACACCGTACTACCTTGATGTTAGTGTTTTTTTTTTGTATTCTCTACCTCATTTGGATGCTTCGCAAGTGTATCTAGCTATTTGCTATTTTCCTCGATATATCAATTTACCACTCGTGAATCAATAGCAAAAAATTTATCACTCGTGATTATGCCCTGTTATCTTGGTTGCTAGAAAAAGCTTGGCCATTTCACTAAATGAAATGGTAAACAAAATTTGATCGGTGACGAAATGGAAAGTTTAACGAACTTATCTATCTACATCTTAAGTTTCCTAGCCTCTGGGTGATAAATGAACAAACGACCATGCTTCATGCTGCATTCGTCCATAAACAGATCAACGTTAATGGCCTTAACTAAGGGGCCGTTTGGGGCGTGATTATTGCAAAAACATCCAGACTGGATTTTGGATATCTACTCTAGCATCCATGTGGATTTTTACATCCAGCTGAAACACGTCTGAGGTGTTTCAGGTGGATATATAAAATATCCAGATGCTACAGTATAGCAAAACATCCCGTGCTTTTAATCACGCCCCAAACGGCCCAACCTCCTCTTCAGTGATTATTCCCTCGAACCCGTGGTATGGATTGAAGCAGAAGAGAGAAATTTTCCTTTTCGTCTCTTCATAGCTCCAACCTCCAGCCCAAGACCGATATAAAGTGCTATATTGAGTCCATGTCCATGAGGCCCATTAAGACCAAATGAAAATGGGCTCGGCTACTAGAACTTCCTTTTCCTTGTTCCTCCTCCTCCTCCTCCTCCTCTCCGGCCGCCGCTGCCGGCATCGGCGAGGATTCCAGTTGAATCACCGACGCGCCGCCACCCTGACGACCCGCCTTGCTACTACTTCACTCTCTACCAGGCAACAGTTGCTGTGAAATATAGACGGGATTTCAAATTGCGAGCGCGGTTCCTCTTTCTGCTGCCTTTTTTAGATCATCTGAAATTTCAAGTCGCCGAAGCTCTACATAGCTTCTTCGGCAATCCCGCGACATGGCTTCCAAGCAAATGGAGGAAATCCAAAAGAAGTTAGCTCGGCTGAACTATCCCAGGGCGAATGCCAATGCTCAGTCGCTCCTTTTCGCCGGCGTGGAGAGATACGGCCTCCTCGAGTGGCTCTTTTTCAGGTGCCCCGACGGATTTAAGTTAACACCTCCTTTCAAATTGTATCATATGTTACTTTCGTTTCAGTACTTGATAGTTTGTTCCTAAGGCTATTCCTAAATTTGGTAATGTGTCCGACGGCAAGCGAGATGTTATATATCATACTGAATTTTAGTACCAAACATTCATTTGTGTCATGTTGCTGAATGCTGAGTGGAGGCTTTGAAGATATTCGGCCGTGATGCTACTAGGTATTGCTAACAGATCTTTTGTGTATTTGATAGACTTTTGGGTGATAAATCTCCTTTCACGCAACAAAGTTTGCAAGGTGATGGCGCGGATAGAGATGAAGAGACAACTCGTATACTATGTAATAAACTTGTTACATTTGAAATTACCAGTTTTTTTAAATGAGATACTACCGCATTCAGTAATATGAAAATGAAGCATAGACAGATGATGATCTCATCTGTGTTCTTTTTGGTTGGAGCATAAGATTCATATGCTATTTTTCCTGTAGATGCATTTATTTACCTTCTTCAGCTTGGTTAGGGTTGAATAAATGCTTTAATCTTCAATGCCATTCTGTTTTATATTGTGTAGTTGAGTTGTCACTTAAAATAAGTTCTCAATTTTGATGCTAAGTGATATTTGGAAGAAGGGAAGATAGAAAATTCATAACAGGATCCGATACTGAAACCATCTAAGAGAACTAGTTAAACTGCACGTGCTGCTACGATTGCACAATCTGTACTGCTCTGTGTGTGGAATTAGTAGTATATTTGGTTTTCTGAAATGAACTAAGATCAGTGCATTTTGGAAAACCAGATGCGTCTACTGATTCCGGATGGAGGGAGTACTTTTTTCTATAATTTACACAACCCGTACTATTATTAAGTACCATTATCATCTCTCCAATTGTGAATATCTCATATAATATATGTACAATAATGGCCATTATAATATGTACTTCTATCATTATTACTTAGAAGAGTAATACAATATGAAATTCTCTCAAGAGGTTGAATTGGACTCTTGACAACGTATAAGGGGCCGTTTGGGGCGTGATTATTGCAAAAATATCCAGACTGGATATTGGATATATACTGTAGCATCCATGTGGATTTTTACATCCAGCTGAAACACCTCAGGAGGTGTTTCAGCTGGATATATAAAATATCCAGATGCTACAATGTAGCAAAACATCCCATCTGGATGTTTTGCTTTTAATCACGCCCCAAACGGCCCCTTAGTAGGATTACTTATTAAGCAGAGGACTAACAAACGGTATTTTTGGGAGCTCACTTGAATTTATCCCTTCATTCCCTTTTACTTTTAATGGTTGTAAATGTAAGGTTGCTTCGAGTTGGAAAGATCAAGTCTCCTTTACACTTAGTAGAAATGCATTGTTTGTGGTGTTTATTCCTGTTAAAGAATAATCACTTGCCTGATGTATGCAGATTTGGCCGAAATAGCAAGTTTTCTAGGTATCACACCTTCAGTTGATCCTGAAGCCATCCAGGTAAGTTGCATGATCCTCCGTAAATCTAAAGAGGTTGAAGTTTTGAATATATAGAGTTGTACAACTCTAAACTTAAATGCAAGTTTTGTTTATTGTGTTAATGCCACTGATTTTAGGGACGTGGTAGTTATGAAGACCGAGCAGAAATGCTTCGCCTTATTGTGGATCTTGTGGAGGCAAGTTGCTATGCTGATAATCCAGAGTGGAGGTTGAGATTATTTTCTTTGTATTTGCTGTGATACATTTCCCTCCATTGTGGTTTTCATTATTCCCATTTTCTGGGGATGACTATGTGTGGAATTAAGATTTTATATCGATTAAGATCATGATACTCACATATTTGTGCGTTAATGGCTGTAGTAATTTTCAAATAAAAGATTTCCATTTTGATATATTAGAACACTATGTCTTGTATTTTTCATTCAAGTTGCTGTTCAGTGTTGACGAACAGGTTTCAAAGGACATACAACTTTTAGATTCCATTGCTGAGAAACAAGCTCTAGTATTTTCTGAGGAGTGCAAGCTCTTCCCAGCAGATGTACAGATTCAGTCTATGTATCCTCTGTAAGTATATTGTTTTAACCTCTTGGCTAGGACCTTCATTTGCAATACATATTTGGTTTGTCAAAACAAGCACATTCTTTGAGTTGATATTCTATCACCGGCTGAAGGCAGATAGTTAGGTTATTAATTTTGTCGCTAGAAGCAGGAAAAGAGAAAAATGGAGATACCTATGTGTATTTCGTTGTGAGCTTCCTTCAGAATTGGGGGTTTGATCAATAAAACATTACTCTGTGGTTTACATGTCTAATTTGGCGAATATAACTCCTAACTTCTTACAGTAGAGCTGCATGACATGAAAATTATCAATTGGTGCTTAGAACGTAGTTTATTTGTAGTATACCAGAACATTTTATCTGGAAACAAGACAGCTACCTTAAATATCTGAGGAAGTCCTTTACAATCTTTGATTGATATCGATATGCGCATACTCTTTTTTTTTCATACAGTGCAAACTTATGGGCGGAATTTTTGTGCTATTAAAAGCCTTATGGCAGCAGAGTCTTGATCATGCAAAGTGAAATGAAGTAAAGGTCCAATCAAATCTCCAGATTTTGGGATCTCTGTGTCAAACTATTTACCGAACTTGAGAAGATGTTTTCAAAAGAGTACCACAAGAAGTCAATATTTAATTAATTTTTACTTTTTCAGTGCTTACGTTACCAGTTATTTGCCTTAAGGAAATGAAAAAATCATTTAAAAGAACTATGACAGTTAACTTACTGTTGTAATAGAACTATTTATAGTAAATGCTTAAAGCTTAAACAATTGGCCCGATACCCTATTAGTAAACTACAAACTCCAAATTAAAATAATTATAGCCCAAAGAGTGAACTCAAGACACTTATATATGTAAATGTTTAGTGTTCAGGCCCCTAAAATCAAATATTTTTTTCAGCAATAGACACTTCATCACGAAAAGGCTGAACTACATATGCCAATTTGAAACTTGGGATGCTATAAGCTAGGAGTTAAAGACTTATATAAATTTTTACGACATATCCTGCAAACATAACTCAACCACCAGGCATTCCAGTTTTACTGTGGCATTAATTCTGCTGTTGTTTTTTCTATGCATTTGGGAGCTTCTTTTTTGTTGCAATCTTAAATAGAAAATTCTATGTAATCATTGTTGGACTTTCGTACTTCTTTCTGGTTAAGATCGTTGTGCAAGTTTGTATTACAAAAGACGATAAAGATAATGCAGGAATTTATTGATGTTCATATAGCTCTGGCATGTTGAGTTACATTTTTCATGAGAGGTGAATTCTGTGGTTATATTCGTTGTTTTAATGGTGAAAATGAAATTGTAAGACTTTGGTAGTAAAGTGCAACTCAACAAAAAATATTGAGACTGCTTGTGCGTAGACATGTGAATACTTCTCCCGTGCTGTTTTTTATTGCGTAAACTCAAGTTCCCTTCAATAGAAACCTGTGAAGACATTCTCTTATGCAAGCTTTTATAGAGTAAAATTAAGTTCCCTTCAATAGAAACTTGTGCTATAACTGAATTGGAGAGATAATTTACAATACTAAATTGAGAGCACAAAACCACACTTTGACGGAGCTTGCACTATATTTGGAAGTGCTGCTTTGGTTTGACAAGATGATGTGAGGATATTGTTTTTAAGCTATGGTTTCAGTGTGATGAAGAAAAGATTGTATGTTAATATCTCCATTTGACTTTTCCAATTAATTTTTTTCTTGGGATTCAGACTAAATCAGCTTTTAGAAGATATTATTCATTTGCAGGAATACACGGGACTTATATTTGGAATCTATTTATCTAATATCGCAAGTTGTATGATTATGAATTAGGATATTGTGCTGGACTGGTCAAATGGGTAATGAAACCCTAATGAACCTGGAGTACAATTAACTAATCTGGGTGTTGCTAAGCCACCCTTCTTTTTTAGTTACAATCTTGGATTGTATTTATAAAAAAATATTTATTTACAATTGGTGATTGCCTATTAAATGTAAACTCAATCTTCTATATGTAATGAGTATGAGATAGTTAATTTCATAAACAAAAAGGGCAACCTAGTGTCCAAAAAGGAAAGACAAATTCAGAATCAGTTTTCAAAATCTAGTAATCACCCTATTTGTGAACTTCACACAGAAGCAAATGAGATATTTCATGCATTTTCATTTAGAAGCAATACAACGGAATGATTATTTATCCTTGTAGAAAACCGCATGTGCAGGCCTGATATTGCTGAGTTGGAATCAAAGCTTGCGGATCACAGGAAGAAATTATCAAGCCTGCAGCAAATGGTTGAAGAATTGGCTTCCAAGGTTTGTCTTATACCGTGCATAATTTTTGACATCTTAGTATGAACATTGTGGCTTAATGAATCTTTATCTGTATGTTTTCTAAATTTGATTTAAATTTATCATCACTTTTGGAAAAAGATTGCCTTATGCGGAGTTTTAATATTTATATTCAACCTCAAATTGTGTTTGACTTTTGGTTTTAGTCACTGAAGCTGCTGATTACCTCCTTGATTTACTTCTATATTTGGCTCCCTTTTCTCTGTCCAACCCCTCAAGAGGCATAGCTATGAATGCTTTGCACATACTTCCCATTGTGTTTACATCTGAAAATTCCATCTCCTTTGTCTTCTTCCCTGATATCTGTGAATATTTGTCTGTCTGCTTTTGAAAACACTTAAAACATGAGTTGTTTATTTAGGGCATTTTCATTCGGGGTTTGCATGTTGGAGGATTTTCCATGTGCACTATGGAGGGTATATTTTTTTTAGTCCTTTGTCTTCATGACTACTCATAATTTTGGCTCTCTGTTGTATATGTAGTATGCTTATAACCCTGACGAAGAATATGGTGAGGCACAATCCAAGCTGCAGGCCCAGTTAGAAACTTTTCTGCAAACTGCAAAGTCGTTCAATTTGATATATAACAAGGTAATGCTTATAATTGTTTCCAGTGTCTGTAATTCTCTAACATTGTTCTGTGCCCTCTATTGTATGATTTCCAATTATAACATGTTTTTTACTAACTTGTTGAGGTCACATTTTGGCTTTCGATTTTGTAACTTATATTCCTCCGGAGTCACAAGTTAGATTTGGTAGCATATATTGACGTAAACCAGTGTGATGTTGAAGTGTCACTTGACTTCGCAAAAGTGTTTGAGTTGTTCTACTTTACTTTCTTGTTCAAAATTCTGGTGGCACTTTCTGTATCATGCAATTCCAACCTCTGTTAACTTGTAGGAAATTCGTTCTTGGACAAGCATGATGGAGGTTCCTCAGCTACATGGATTTGGTCCTGCAGCTAACCGCCTGCTGGAGGCATACGAAATGCTAAAAAAGGTGTTCCTGGTGTTTTCACTTATTTCTTGTAGCTCCCACTTATCTCGTGAAACTATAAACCGCCTCTCGTTTCTCCAAAATAATAGGATACAGTTTTGCATTCTTCAATTCTCTGCATCCAGATCCATGCTTTGGATGCACTTTGAAAACTAATTTAGCCTTTTGCTTTGAAAAGTCCATTCTGACTGTTAAAATAAACTATGCCAGTTTCTACAAGACTTGGAAAGCCTTCGAGTGTCACATGCAGCTGTGGCAGTTGGGTCAGAGTTGTCCTTGGAGGGGCCATCCTCTTCAGTGATGAAAATCATTGCAGAATGTGAATCAGCAATGACATTTTTGAATCGTGATCTTGGAATTCTTTCGACTTCCATAGCAAGGGAACAAGGTGAAAGGTTGAGTTTATAGCAACAGCTGAGATCCTGTCTTAGAATTCAACGCAGAAAGACACTCGTTTTCTTGAAGCCAAGGAAGCTTTATTAAGTACTGGTTCTACCAAAGATAGATTATCGTAACAGAATGCTGATCACTAAGGGCTGATGTATCTTTAACGCTAAGACATTGAGATGTGCACGGGGGTGAACTTGAAGCACAGGAAAACTAATAGAAGAATGACTACATTATGACTGTCACACATTTGCGACTGTAAACTTGCCAGGTTTATTTTTTTCTTCACCAAATTTTGTTGTGTTGGAACAGGTGCATTGGCGTAATGACCATCTTGTGCTTAAGAATTGTACAAACTATGAAGTTGTAGATAAAAATTTCCCACTGGAATGTTGCCAAAAAAAAGTATGGACTGTGGAAACTGCTTTTCCTTTTATGTAGAGCCAAATTTAAAAAGAAGGTATGAAAAGAAAAGGTGCATACATGGTAGAATCTAAGATAGACTAGATAATGCCTCTTGCCCTATGAGAAGCTGGAATGAGGATGATGGACGTGATTTTCTTTGACATAATTAGAACGAGGATGACATTGCTGACAGTGGGCACAGTGACAATGAGGCTGCGAGTAGGGACCGGCAGAGAGCATATCCGTAGTGTGGTCCTTGATGCATCATTGAGCTGATTAATCAGCAGTCATGTCCCTTAACTAACTAACAAGCATATGTGAGGGATAGGGTGAGGAATGAGGGAAGGCCCACCATTCTTAATTTGTTCCGTAGAAAGGTGTGCCCTTTTGGTAGTGTTGACGGTGACAAAATGCAGCCTCTTGCTCTCCTCCCAATAACAAGCCTATGTCCTCATACAATGCCATTGAGCCAGCCACAGGCCACTGTTGTATGTGTCTCAATGAGGACAGATTCTAAAGAGGGAAAACTCAGGCGTGGTGTACAATTTGTGGGCCGGTAAATGTCGGGCTGCTAGTGGGCTCGAACATCGCGTGGGCCAATCGCAACTCTGGCGGATCGGCTGAGAGATTCGTCGACATCGATATCCATCCATCTACATCTTGAAACTTGAAAGGGATGTACTCGCATTGTGGGTCCGTGTGGCTTTTCTCCTTTTCAAAAAGTGGGGAATGTAAATTTGAGTGTCATTGAGATTTAATGGTTTAACAAGAACATAAAATTTAGTGGTTCAACGGGCAAATGATTACCTCCTTTCCACATTAGAGTACACTTTCCAATGCTTTAAAATGTGACTGTAATGCGGATCCAACCATAATTAAGTTTTTGGTTTCCGTAACGGTCATGCTTACCAAGTCCTCTTTTCCTGCAATAGGGCCTTAAACTAATTTTAATTAATATTTTGAGAGTCAAATTATGTATTGGCTCAAATTACGAGCTGACAATATGTACATCTCAATTTTCAGATAATATTGCTATAAAAACTAAACATATTAATGCTTTAAACATATAAATGACACCGGATTCATGCAATATAATACATGTTGACAGTCGCATTAAACTGAAAAATTATTTTCTGAACTTGTTAATTAAATGCAGATTTCGAGGCAACGTTCTGTGAGCCTAGGAAATTGCTGAGGAATAACTCCCATGACAACTCTATAATGTTTGCATTTCCCTATTTATCAATTTATTCATTTTGTTCCTCCTCCAAAAAGGCATTATGATTTAGGCTTTTATGCTACTTGATCAACTTGCCACTGTTAAAATATGACTTCGAATCTTAAACCTTTAAAGGCATCCCACTTTAATCAGACGTCGATCCACTTTTATTTCCACCTTCAAATATGTCTTTGATAATGAGGCAATCCATAAACTCAGCTGTCGACTTCCTCATTGAAAGCATCCCATTCCTGAAGCAGCTACTGACAAATAGTCATTCTTTACAGTGTAGGCCAATAATAAATGCTCTCCAAATGTATCTAAAATTTATTACTTCAAAGTTCAAACCATAAGGTGAGTTCACTTATATAATACACGGGCACACTTGCCTATGTATAAAACTCCGAAGTTGAACTAACAATTCTTTCTTTGTTTAACCAACCTGTTTTGAAGAACGATTGGAAGCAGTGACATGCTAATTAAGGTCACAACAATAGTCTTACTTATTACCATTCATTTAGCAAGAGGACTCATGAAGTGTAGTGTACGTGCATGGAGCCAAGGACTAGGTAGGATGCAGAACGTATAGCTTACACGCTCAAAAGTAGAGTAGACAATGATACATTTTCAAGTCGATGGTGCAAGTTGCCTACTATTTGCTCAACGTGGAGGCCATGATTTCATGTGCCCAAAACGGCCAACGAGGGCCATGCATGCATGCATGAATATGATATGATGGTTTCCCATTAAACGATGGAGAGGTGGTCCTCTCTTTCGATGACAGGACCTTGTAACAAGAACCAATCAATGCTCTTGTTTTATCCAGTATATGCAAAACATTGATGCATTTTATTTAATGAAACAAAGCACTTGATAGTTGTACCAAAAAAAACACCGATAGTTAATGATGCATCATATGAAGTTAACAACCATCCTGTGCTGCTGTGCCAGCGTTCTCGACAGCCAAGATCAAGACGCTACTGAAGAACGTGAAGGAAGAAAGCGGAAACAATGTAGCCAATAATGGCTTTTGTCCTCGCGCATTGGGGATGGCTCCAAACTTCTAGCTACTTGTTAAAAGCCTTGCAGCCTTGCTTATGCATATCTAACTGAATAATTGCTATAGACAATAGGTGTCATATTCATCCTTTCTCACATTCATGACTGACTTCTGTATATGCGCGAGTTTAGAGTCGATATATAAGACGGGTTACTCGAATTAACATAATTATCATCAACCTAAATCAAGTAGATGGAAGACGTTATCAACAGCCAGCATGCCAAAAACTAGGAAAGGTGATTGTTAATTTACCAAAAGTAGCAGTGCTAATGCTTAATTACCCAAAAGAACTATCAAAATGTGAAAGGACAGCATTGTGGTGATAGCTGTGGTGATAATTAAGAACCTTTTAGACTAGCAGCCAAATTCACTCATCCCACCACATATAGAAAACTAGATGACTCACCCACTTATGGACCTAATTTCCTTTGTTTCTTCGGCCATGTCCCACCTTCACGTGATTTATCTATCCCTTGCTTTCTCATCTATCATTATGACACAAATGAAATAGAAGGGAGAAGTGTGGTTGTTGTGCTCTTTCTCTTTGTAATTCCCAACTTTTGAAGACTTTTTCTTCCTTAATTGTCAAGGTTATCACCTTTCTACAGTAGATTTAGGTCCTAATATGGCAATTAGGTTTATGACATATATGATTCAACAGTGGGACCTCTCTCACAATGAGGAGATCTAAACAGCCCAAAGTAAGGGTACGTAGATTGGTGGTAGAATTAATATTAATATTGTCGAAATATGAAACAAACTATTGAATGTTAAAACGTCTTGGATTTAAATGGTGTTCACGTTTGTGTTCCCGACAATTATGACAGCAAATTTTAATAATGTTGCATTATATATATATATATATATATATATATATATATATTCCCTCCATTCGGAATTAGTATGTGGCCATACCAAATCTCCTATATGAATTGAAAAGTACTTGTCCTTTATGAATTGTTCTATTTGCTGTTTTTCCTTCCCATAGTAATTAGTGAGACGTAATCAGCTGGTGAAGTTTTGCCTGCATAGCCGATGGTGTAGCTTTGCCAACACAGGAAATCGATGATGCATGCATTAGCACATGGACTTCACGCAAGAAATGTGATGTTGCGTGAGATCCATCCGCTAAATGCTAATACATGTTCCATCGATCGATTTCCTATGATGTCTACGCCAGCGAAGCTTCACCAGCTAATCACTACTCTTAATTATCAGATGGAGTAAAAAAGTTCAGGCCCACCATCCTTTGGCGGGTTCGTGTGATCTCTCCCAGGCGTGGGTTAGGTCCCAGATCAAATGTCATTGGCTCACTGCATCTTACCTATCCAAAGAAAAAAAGTTAGAGGATGGAGTAAGAAAGGTTGGTGGATTTGCTTCCTAAGTATCACATTTTTCGAATATAGACAATTAACAAGGGATGGAGTATTTGCTATTCAATTTCCCAAGTCCTGGCAACTTAAAGATACTACTCCCTCGGTCCGAAAAATAGGTCCAGTTCATTTTATCATGTCCGAAAGCATAGGTACAATTTAGCTCATTTCTCAGACCTATAGGTTTAGTGTTTGCTTATTAGATTCTTTTTTTTTTGACACATTGCTTATATTAGATTCAATTCTCCAAACACTGTAGCTATCTTTTCGAAAGGAGGGAGCATTATATAGCAAAGGATATCTCACAAATATTGGTCACAATTGGCCACTGGGGCTTGTGTAATGTGTCGTCCATCACACTCACAAGTCAATGGGCCTGGCCTCTGTTGCTTTTGACCTTTTTGATCCCGGTGGGCAGTGGACCTCTACACCCTTCAATTTCAAGTTTCAACCAACCCCAACGGACCTGGTAACCCTAGATGGATCGTACCTTCAGTATGTCTCCTAAGTGTCCAGTAGTTCATGTGGCATGTCACTTGCACCAGTTGCTAACCTTTTTTTAGAACGTTCATGGGTCCCTCACACATGCATCTATCAAAGTCCTTGTAATTCTGGGTTGGGACCATCACCTTATTTAGAAACAATCCCATCATTAATTTAAATAACCCAATGTTGATAGATAAAACCCATTTCATTTAACAGAAAAGGAGACAGAGCTTGGGGACTCAGGACAAGTACACATGCAAGCTGGCCGTCTTAGCCGCCATGCAGACAGGGCACATCCGGGACGTCGAGTCGCATTCGCTACATAGGCAGAGATGCCGGCAAGGCAGTGCCAGCACCGACGCCGCCTTGCGCCGACACCTTCTACAGAAGCCCTCCTTCTCCCTACCCTGTCCTTCACAGTGGCATGAAGAGGCGTCCTCCGCCTCCGCCTCGCTGCTGTCCCCGCCTCCCTCCCTCGCCTGCGCCGCATCAAGGTCCCGCTGCAACGACGCCACCTCCGCCTCGTTCGTCTGGGCCAGCGCCTTCCACGTCTGGCCCTCTGCAAGGAGTAGCCTCACCCGCTCCTCCAGCGCTATGTTCTTCCGAAAAATGGCCTCCAGCTCTTCCTCCTTGCCGCGGAGGATCCGCTGCACCCCTCCCTCCACCGCCCGGAGCAGGCTGCCCCAGTACTTTCGCCGTTTCTGTTCCACTTCTGCCCTCACCTTCTCCGTCTGCAAAGTCGAGTAAAAAATAAGGAATGTCGTATTAGATATAGGTAAAAGGTGGACAAAGAGACAAAATATCATAAATATATCGGAGATATTACCATGTATTTTTATAATATAATTTTTAAAATAAGTGATACTAATTTAGACAAGCATAAATTTTAAAATATATATAAAAATATATATATATAATTTAAAATATATATTTGTATTTTAAATCCGTATCCTTCTACTTGACATAGGATAGAAAACAAATGGGAAAGTTGATTATTTTTTAAAAAAAATTAATTAATTATTTTTATAATATCGACGATATTTTAAAAAAACTTCAAAATCAATATTACAAAAAATCATTTTATTAGTTGAAGCCTACGATATATCGGCGATATATTGCCGAATGAAACTTTCAATGGTAAAAAACCCACTTCAATGAGGGTATCAACGTCATTCCATCACTAGTGCACTCCGGTTCTACGGTGCACTCTTGTGGCCCACGAGTAAACATGTAATTAAGGGTGCGTTAGGCAACCTTGATTTAGATTTAGAGGTGTGATTTTTTAAATCCCGTCATTTAAAGAATCTCGTGGGATTTTGTAAATGACAGGGTATTGCCTGTCATTTTGAGCGACCCTCTTTTAAGTTATAATAAGAATCACGTCATTCTGGGGTGAGATTTTGGGGAAGAATCAAATCTCACCCAAAAATGAGTTGCTAAACTCAAGATTTAGACAAATCACGTGATTCTTAAAATCACAGGGTCTAAATCCACGTTGCCAAACGCACCATAAGAGATTTTGATTTTCTGACTCTAATTTAATTATCACAAATAGTCCAAGATTAAAGCATCAACCCTTGACATAGAACCCCCACTCTCTTGACCATCTACATGGATTATATCTCGATTTAACCGATGTATATGCTGTGCTGATTGGTGGTAAGATACACGGTGCTCTAAGAGGTTGGTTGCCCTGCTCCTTCAAGTCAGATCCTAAAGACATGACACCCTTTGTTGCCACAAAAAAAAAAGATTATGAAAAGATCAAATTAAAAAGAGGGAAAGGGACAGAAGGGGTGGTGGGGGCATTTAAGCTCCGGTGAGAATGAGAGGAGCCGTTTAAATGAGTGGAGCCAAGCGCACCAAATCTTGGTGCCGAGATCACGCCCCTGCCGTGACTCTTGACAATTTCCTCTTAGTCTTATAATTTAAGCATTTGATTGCCAATTAATCACCCCCTAATCTCCTTCTTAATTAAGAAATGAGAACTAGAAGCTGCATTGGTGTGGTTTGGCAGCTCTGACCTGCGTGAGGACGAGAAGGTCCAATTCTTGGAGTTCCTTGTGCATCCTCCCGACGATATCACCACCAACAAAGGAAGAAGAGCCCGCCGGGCAGCAGCATCCATTCCCGTCGGTGAACCCATATTCTGCAACATGTGCGGCTACGCCTGTTGTTAATCTGTTGCTGCTCATCCATGGGGTGGATGTTGTTGTTGGCCCCCATTCATCTTCTCTCCCTCGTTTCCTCGACGCCTCACCCAGCTGGTGGCCATTGCCATTTGTAGTGATAATCGTCCCAGCTTCACAATAAGATAATGATACGGGACAAATACCTGCAGCGCATGCATGTAAAGCATTGTTGCAAAACTGAAAATCTGAGGATTGGACCGAAGAAAAATAGGGAAGAAGGCCGGTGAGAAACAACACCTGGCTCGATGAGCTGATTGACAACATAGTTGGGGTAGGAAACTCTGTCAGCTGCTTGAAGAAAGGTACCTTCACATGACATTTGGATGCCACCGGCCACCGTCTGGTAAGGTACAGGAAAGTCAATAGCTGTCTGGGCCATTGACGGATTGACGGTTGTAGAAGAGTTGTACTGCTGGGCGTGTAAGAACATGGAACTGTACTTGTACAGAAAGACACTAGAAGAACAAGAACAAGAAGAAAGCCAGCAATTAGATTAGTTAACAAGGAAAAAGGAGAGGGAGATCGACCATGAGAAGGATAGGAAAGGAAGGGGAAGAGATGGAAGGTGGTTGAGTATGGGTGGGTTTTAGAAGGGAGGGGTGAGGGGTCAGGAACTTTTCGTGCGCCATGATTTTCGTGGGTGCTTCGTGCTTGCGACGGCGTTGGAGCTTCATTTCCAACACAACAACGCCCCTGGCCAAAGAAACGCTCCCTTCTTTGGCTGACATGGGGACACACGTACATGTGTATTGCATTAATCCTGTTGTACATCAATCCCAGCTCACCGATATTGGATAGCTTTATGCTCCCTCTGTCTTGTATTAACAGTTCTATTTGGTCATCCAAAATGAAAGAACTGATTTTAGAACTATTAATTTGGAACGAAAGTCGTAAATTTGTCCTTGCACTTTATTATATTCAATGGGCCACATTTTTGTTTTTTATCTGGATCAACTAAGAAAGCACTTGAATAGTTTGCACAGGATCTAAACATCAATTACTTTTTCAAGTAGCCAAGATAGATATGTTAATGAACCAGAATCTAATTATATATTCATGTTGGGGCAATGCATATATATATATATAGGCATTGTACGAGCCTAGAAAATTAATGGGGTATGCTTTATATCGTATAATAGTTGGAACTTGAGAGGCAGTAAAACATAGTGTGCTAGGCAGTAGGCACACATGTAATAATGCTATTATAGATGATTATAATAAAGGAGAAGATAGGTTATGATAAGTGGATTACAATGGGGATGGTAATGGGTGTGGCGGTAATGCTTGTCACTTAAGCTTGTAGTCTTTCTTTTTTTTATTTATCAAAAGGCATATCCCTTTTTCTTTCTCTTTCCCTGTATTAAGGAAATGTAAGTATTGGCATCATGACTTTCTGAATCATCCAACTAGGTAAGCCATGCACTACTACCCTTGCATTCTCATGCATATCACATGGGTTCCCGAGTGCATGTCATTTATTGTTTCCTTACTGAAAAACATTTAACGGTTATTATATATGTACAGCATAAGTGATTTTCACTTGTAGTCGAGAGAGATGCAAGGTTGTAAAAACTGACCGGTCATCGACTCGGAATTCTTGGTGAGTAGATTCAACCCGGTTGACGTCCCCTGTATTCTTAACCAGATTTCCTACTTTAATGTCACTTTCCAATTTATATGTCAATTAGGTTAGGTAATTGTTCCTTTCAAATTCCAAAAATGGCGTCCCACATTAAAAGCATGTCTAACTCACTTTCCTGGACCATGCTTCAAACAATTCGGAACCGGACCTTTTAGATAAAGCTGAACCAAACTGCACTTTTGATTAGCCAGACATGATATTTTCATGCATGAACCAAACCATCTCTTCTTCTCCAATTCACGATCGTTCTGAACACAGTGGTTGCACATCCCGACCGCCACCGCTAGGAGAAGCTATGTGCCAGATCTGATCGCCGTCGAGGGGTGTCTCTGGCGGCATTGATTCCGTTTCCGGAGGTTTCACCGCGAGGTTGGGCTTCCGTCAAGGCTGACCCCCTTTTCCAGTTGTTCGTGGTCGCTGGCCGGAGTTCAACCAAGACTGAAGGCCCTGCCTTTCTGTTTCTCTAGCGATCATGCATTGCAAAACTAGTAATTGCACCATTCGTCCATCACCACTCCGAGAGGGGCTGGCGGAATCGATCGCCATCTAATTTGATGGAGTTCATCAATGAAGCAGAGACATATATAACGGGAATGGGTTTTTTGTCTTCCGTGTGAACCAGAGCACCGCTCTCGCAGCTGGCAGATTCCAGGGTGTTCATGGCGTGGTCCTTCCTGACGTGAACAGTATTAGACTATGGAACCTTTTTGTTGTTGAAACGTTTATGTGACTTTGCCGTTGCTCAATCCTCCATCGTTACTAGTAATATTGGTTTTGAGCATGGTTTTAAAAATTGGGCCCGCCCGGCCGGTTCGACCCAGTTCGACCGAGCGGATTAAACGGGATTATCGACCTGGCCGACCCCACTCTAAAAAAACCTCCTAGCTCCGGTCGAACGGCCGGCCGGTCTGGTTTTTAAAATCATGCTCTGATCTCAACGACCTTTTCTATTGTTGGGACTTCTGTTTTGTTTTCCGATAAAGAGCATTTATGGTTTTTGGTTTGCTCAATCGAAGTTCGAACTTTGCAGCGAATATACCATGGACAAACTATTTTCTTCTTCTACTGAGCTCTGGCAGTAGTTCTCTGGTACGTAATTCATACATGTTTAGATCCATGCCTAACACATGATCCTTTTGGCGCATCTTGCCTACCAATATTACTACATGACCCATCATCTATCACTTATCTCTTCCTGTCCCAGACAGGCCACTGCCTTGAATGCCACCCATATGAATGACTTCGACATTTCCTATTTTTCTACGGTTCTTCTTCTCTGCTTTTGAATCTGGTTATGTGTTTGCACCTTTTATTTTAGCGAAATAATTAAATATAAGTCACTTTTACTTTAAGATTATATTCTTGCCTAAGTGGAAGTCCACTCATCCCTTAGCACCATCTTCACATTTTTAGGTTCTTTTGCCCCACCTCATATACCATATAGGCCATGAAGAGAGAATTTTCCCTCCCTTTTTCACAAATTATCTTCTCCCTTCTTTGTGCAAGGAATATGCAGTGATATGATCATCCCACCAGGCAGGACACACTTCACCTAATTTTCAAAAAAAGAAAAAGGTGTAAAAAAGTATCATTATACACTCCCAAATCAGATTTTAAAAGGCTAGTCAAGAATCAGACCAAGTTTACTAAAAGGTTTTTCATGTGTCGAATCACCACCAATTTCTTGTTAAATGTTAGGCTGGGCTGCGGGACATCAAGTCATAGTGCCTGTTGCTATCTATGTAGAATCGAGTTAACGTGTGTTATGGCCTATGGGTCCAAATTTAGATGCCACTCGGACGTCTTTCCAGTGCAACAGTAGCCCAACATTTTTCAGAACCTGCATGAGGGTACAAATTTCTTTTTCTTTTTTGTTTTTTTTTTGTTTTTTATGAACTTTAGGGTACAAGTTGGGCACCGACGAATATAAACAGGCACATCTTATATCCTTAACAGGTATGGTGTCACGAATATCTGAGAATGTTCGTTATTATTCTTCAAATCTCACCAGATCACCAAGTATGAGAAGGTGCACCACTGAAGCATCTAAGTGCATGTCCCGTTCAAATCTGGTCAGGAATTACGGCAACTCAACTAGCTCTAGCTGAGTCTAGCCTCTAGCCACTGCACGGCTTCTCTTTGGTGGGTGGCTCGAGTGTCTACCAGACATACAACATTGGCTAGCATTGCCAATGCTCTTAGTTTAGTTAGACTTAAATGTTGTTTATGATTACACTCCTAAAGTGAGGTGCATAATCAAATTACATGAAATTTTGAGTATCACCCATTTTATACTAATATTTTTATTGAATTTGACGTTTTGTCATTGAACTAGAGCTAGACACTTAACAGAGCATATTCATTTCAGTTAGATATCACTCCGTCGAACAGAATCTGTACAAGATGCATTCAAAGGTTTAATGTACTAAACAATAAATTTAACAGCGGAACAACTATAAATAGATCATACGGCAAAGAAAGTTTAATTTACTTCCACTAGGAACAAAGCTTTTACAGGGTGATTGGGTGTCAACTGTTAGCAACAACAAACTTAAAACAGCAGAGTCAAATCATTGAGGATAGCAACTTAAGAGTGATTCTACGCCTCTCCCATGTCTAATCACACCCCTTTTCACAAATTCAAACAGAAGATTTTTTTTGTGTAACAGAAAAGTTAGAAGTAAAGCTCCGCCATACATAATATAGTGTGTTATTTTGGAGGCTTCAAAAGTTCCTTATATTATTTGTTGAAGGATGCAACCACCAAATATCTTAACAAAAAGATATTTTTCCTACTTAAAAAATAGAAAGAACAACCGAAGGTCACTCATTTTTGTTAAGTATCTATCTCCAAATTGACTGCAACAAATTCCGCTTTTGAATCCGACAATTGTTTTTTAATGTGTTTTGACAGTTTAATATTTGTGGTAACATTTTTGTTCAGTTACTAGACAAACAAATCTGAGAAGCAATTCCTAGGAAAATCAAATCTGTAGGGAAAAATCAACCAACCATATGAGACTGCAAACCAACCACAACACGACCTCCATTAATATCCAAAAGAAGATCCTAAAATAATGATTTTAAGTTGCAAGGTTGTTGGCAAATATTAATTCAATTGAGAATGAATAGATAAAACAGCTAAATAAAAAACATATAAACATGTTGACTTACTTGAAGTCTACAACAAACTCTTTCAGAGCCGCTAATCAAAGCTTCTTAAAATGATGAGGTTACTAATATTCTTCTCTCCAGTAAGGACCTGAAAGTTGGGAGTAGATGATAACAAGGAAAGATCAACTCTTTTTTGCGTTCTTCCCCCACATATATCACAAGTAACTCACTCAAACTGAAGATGAAACTTAGACACCACTCCACTCCACGTTCATCTTCTGGCTTTTTGCTTAACTTTCCTTGTTACATAAGTTAGTCTCATACTACACAAAGAGGGCTGACAGGTAAATAAGTGAACCATAGACTTTCACAATTAAGCAATACAAAAAATGGAACAAGCTCAACATCATTTAATTTTTTTTCATAAAAGGACAAAATTTCACAGAATATCCTTTCATCGCAGAATGGAAGCACCAAAATAATTGCTTATACAAAAGTAAATTCGTATAAATTTATTGAAAACTTATAACGAATAATTTATCTTTTACCATACAGTTGGACTCGAGACTATTTATTGCAGTAACCTAGTACTATTTCCAACCTGATAAAAAAACCATTTCCAACTTTTTCTATAAAGAAAGAAAGAGAGAATTGGTGGCCTAATTCATGGAAAGGTAGCAAGAGAATCCTCTTGCCATTCCATCAATTGGATTCTTATAAGTTAGTCCTCAGCTTAAGAACTGGACTGACACTTCGCGTCAATGTTCGCATTGTCACAAACTCCTCAGCCGCAGAAGGATGGATGCCCACCTGATATGTAAGAACAATTATTAACCTTGGACCACAAAGGTTTAAGCAAAAACGAAAACAAAATTGCAATCAAGGAAATACGGATCTTCCAATCACTTCTCATGAATTCATTGGAAGATCAAATTATTTTTATTTAAAAACAAAATTTGTATGATAGGCAACAGCTTAACAATGGCTATGATAGTGTTAAACAGTGCAATCTGATGCTTATACCAAAGCAATCATGAACTACACTTCCAAGTGTAAATATTTAACGCGTGAAGAGGTAAAGAAAGAACTCAGCTTACCGTGCTATCAAACTGGGCCTTAGTGGCTCCGCACTTGAGGGCAACAGCAAGACCCTAATGAAACAGCAGAAATCATTATTAGCAGGGGAAAAACGAAATGCAGCATTCACTGTCTTCATCCATCAAAAAGTCAAATGTCAATGTCTTCATCCATAAAATGGTAAAATGTCAATAGCCTTGGGGAGGACATGGATAGTTCTTAAATCCGCAACCTCAATGCTTCTTTCCAAAAAGAAATTGAAAACACATTTATCTCACTGCGTTGTGCAGAGAATGAATATAATCCTTTGGGTCAGATCAAATTATAACTAATTAGTACCAGCAAATCTGAATTTTGAAAAAGTTTATTGGCGTACCATACGCATATAAATAAGAATGATTTTCTCCCTAAAATAAAATATTTAAAAGGCTTCCTTTCAAACCTTTCTGAATATATTTCAAACCACTTAAGCCAATGGGAAATGCATTACATTGAACCAAAGCAGGAGGCTTCAATTCTCAGGTGCCACAATCTTAAATTGCAAAAGAAAAAACATTAACTAATTAAACAAATTTACTCATGCCCTTTTTCATATATTAGAAGTTGTTGATCAAAATAGAAATTACGCAGCAGTAGTTCAGCAAGCAGTACCTGCATAATTTCAGGTGCATCAGGACCGCTCATGGATGCACCTAAGACTTTGTCAGTCTCAGCTTCAACAACAAGCTTCATGACTGTCTTTTCTTGCCTTCTGAAGTGATAAAGAGGAAAAAACAATAGTAAAACCACAATAAACTGGAAACAGGTAAAAAATTCAAAGTTTAGGAAACACAGAAGGAACAAGAAATTCAAAGTTCAGGAAATACAGAAGGAACAAAACTTACCCAGAGATGGTGTTCTTCATTGGGTTGAAACTAGATGTAAAAATCAGAATGTCACCATTTGCTTGATCCACAGCTTGCTGCTCACTAAGACCAACCACAGAAAGAGGTGGGATGCTACAAATAACAAAATAACGATTTTCATAGTCATATCAAACTGCATAATAGAAACGAAATCTACTACCAGCTGCAATCAATTATTAGGGGAAAAAATGTTTAGACTACTTACTAGTAACTATACAAACAAAATAGTCACCAATATAGTCTCAAGTCCCAGCATTATTACTTAAAGACACTTAGTCTCAACATTATTGCTTATAGACACTAGTCTCATCATGAATGTGCATTGCGTTGGTATTGGCATATGCAAAGAAGACCAATAGATGTCCCCGTGAGAAGATTAGAAGGGATGCAGGTAAATGATGTCAAAAAAGGGAGAGGGAGACCTAAGGGAACTTGGATGGAGTTAATAAAAAATTATCTTACAACAGAGTTGGCACAAAAGAGGCCTGAATGGAGGCATAAGATCCATGTCGCCGACCCCAAATAGTTGGGAAAAGGCGCTACTTGATTATGATTATGATTATGAAATATATACAAGCAACAAAAAAAAATTCATCGTCCTCTACCAAAAAATTAGCACAATGTACCAAATACATGAAAACATGATTTTGTAAGCAATGCAGGAGAAGTATCATACCAAAACACAGCACAAGGAACATTATCGTAGTCTGGTTTTGTTGGTTGTCCGCCAAATACAGTTTTCTGCAAGCATGATATAAGATAATATAAGGTTTTCCGCATTTGATTTCTCAAAACAAACAAATACGTAATAGAGCAACCACGTCAAACAGTGTTTCTTCAATTCAGCCCATTATAAAATAAATACCGAGAAGCATGTCCCTTCCATTAAGGCAACCGGGGTAAGATTGATCCGGTTGGTAACATCACCAACAGCCCAGATACTAGGAACAGTGGTCCGAGAGTATTCATCCACCTAAAAATTAAAACCACAAAAACATATCACTGATGTATAAACACTTTTGGAGGGATCTTCATGAGTTTAAACTACAAATTTAAGTGTAACTGTAATTACTTCATAAAGTACAAACATGAAAATTCTCTTCCTGGATTAAGTAATTATAACAATGTAATAAATAATGCAGTCGGTTCTCTTCTTCTTATGTGAGCTTGCAATGCATATACCACAGGTGAAGGAAGAAGCTTAAACATCAGAATTTTTTCATGCTTACAATGAAGGGAAGACTAATAAGTTTAAAATCAAACTGAAAGAAAAAAGCAAAGAAAAACCTTCACTGCCCCACTCTGGTCAAGTTCAACCCCAACAGCTTCCAGGTTCAACCTATTACTGTTTGGAAGTCGACCTGTAACATAAGGAATACGTATCAAGAGCTGCTTCCAGAATTCCAAAAGTGACCTTGATTTTCTGTGTCACCAAGGCTATTATTTTCTGTCCCCAATTCTTTTTCACTACATTTTCTACACTCTCTATAAATGAAACAAAGGGTCGGAAGAATAACAAGTGGATAGAAGAATCAACAATGCTTAAGCCTTAAACCCCAACCTCCCATCTCCACATGGCTAATAGATTTTGTTACTTATCAACTACTGAAAACCAATCAAAGGTCAACCACTATATACGCATTCCAAGCCAACCCTCATTCCACTAAAGTTAAAACCAAGAACTGAAGCACAACTAGACCTGCCCAAAAATAGGCAATAGGTTTGAATTGCAATTATCATGAACCTCCAGCTCCTATTTGAACCAAAATCTCTTGAACTCTTCCAACTACTTGACAGCGGTTGCATTAACAACAACCACCACCTCCACCAACACCAAACAGGAAAAAAAAAAAAGAAGAAAAGACTAAAGAGAGCAAATAATAAATTCAGTACCGGTGGCAAACATTACAACATCTGCAATCAATTCTTCCCCTTGATCAGTCCGAACTTGTATACCATTATCAGTTTTGATCAACTGTCAAACAGAATTAACAGTAGCTGAGCATACACATTATTGGTAAGAAATTTTTAAGAGATGATCATGAGGCATAATGAACCTCTGACAAATTGGTCTTTGGATGCACTTTGATCCCCCTTCCTTCCAGATTTCTTGCAACTACAGATCTCATTTCATCATCAAAACCTCTACAAAGGTACAAAAGGTAACATCAAGATCATGAAGCAACAGTGAGAAACCTCGTATGTTATTCAAAGTAAACTACAGTCTTAAAGAACCCTGGAATAGATACTTCGTTACCATAGAAAAGTATACATTATTGGAGCTGCTCAAGCATATATCTCAATTGCTTTGTCTCTACAAAACCCTATTCAAACAAGATCATATGGAAGCAATAATCTTCTCCCTGAGCCATCAAACCTGCCCTTGAGCAGAAAAAAAATACTCCCTCAGTCCAATGAAGGCTGTCTCATTTAATAAGAAACGCATTCATCATTACATAGCTGACTTTGCTCCCTCACGACCAAAAAAACACGAAAGAGGAGAGTAAAACTCCGTTTTTTGTATGAGTCATCGAGTTCAATAAATCACTCATTTCCAAATGCAGTCAGGCTCCATTGGACAAGGGAGTATCAAACATGTGCCACACGTGCTAGCCCAGACATCCTTCATAATTAGTACAAACATATTCCTCAGACACTATGCTAATACACAAAAGGCTCCATCGAAATGGTTGACTTTGTACAACAACAAAAAAATTGACTGCAAGGAGTTAAGAAAAAAAATGCAAGAATACTGAACAAACCTCAGTGGAAGTTCCTTTCTGTAAAAAAGGTCAACAGAAGCACCCATGCCACGCCATATTGATGCAAACTCAACTGCAATATACCTAGAAAAAAGATATAATAAACTCATGAACCACAACATAGAATACTTGTAACTAATTATTATAAAAAAAATATCATACTTGTAACTGACTTCGAATGGGAGAAACTTTTTAAAAAAGAAGCTTACCCTCCGCCAAGGATCACAGCACGTTTGGGCAACTCCTCCAAACTCAAAGCTTCATCAGAGGTAATGCCCAGTTCCTACAATAGTATAGATGGAGAAAGCAAAAAACGAATAAGCAAACAAAGGTTTCCAGAAAAATGAAGATCTAAACAATAAATAAGCAACTTACATTTCCAGGAATATTTACTCGCTGAGCTCGACTGCCCGTTGCTATCAAGATATGCTTTGCTGAATAAGTGTGCTTAGTACCATCTGGTTCTATCAACTCAACAGCATGGGGACCCACCACTTTCCCCTCTGCTTCGAAAAGTGTTACACCAGCATTCGCCAACATCCGCTTGTATATCCCATTCAACCTTGTAATTTCCTGTGTCTGTGATATTGACAGAAAGAAGCATCATGGAAAATTAGATGAAGTCAGGTATCAGGAACATCAGTAGCAGAATCTGACAGATAATGAACCAAACTGGGTACCTGTTAACACAGTGTTCTGTCTCACCTAGACTGCTTTCCAGTGGGTATACGAGCATATTTACCCACTGGAAAAATCAAAAGGTCCCAACCATTTCAAAGCAATAAGTTTGTAGATATTTTTTCACTGTCCACCTCTTACCAGCCCTCCCCTCTTTCAATCTGCGTGCTTAGTTTTTTACCTTCTCTTGGTACATAGTCTATTGCTTTAGCTAAGCTCACTTTTTTTTTCCTTTTTCTATTCCCTCTTTTCTTATTTCTAAATATAAAGGGCCAAGATGCCCACTGTGATACAACATCTAGGCTGGCCAACCAGAGCCCTGAACCGAAGTCCAGGACCAGATTGCCATCACAAAATTAGATTTGCATATGGATGACTTAACAAAAAAGGTTTACTTGCAGCCAGACAGCCTCTCTTCTGTCAAAGTGTAAATGCCAATTCTAAAATAAAAAAGTTGAGTCACAACGAAACCAATGGGAATACTGAAACACTACATTCAAAGGATTAGGTAGAACATAAACCTTTGTGACTATCTCAATATTCAAAACTGCACAGTTTGTTAGCTAGCAATTGATCTTTCCCGCCCCTTCTTCCCCCCAGAAGTACTTCATTCAGTTAAATAGGTCAGCCAACCTCTGGCTCTGGAACCTAGTCTGTCAACAAACAGCTTCATTGGGGAAATTCACCCACAAGGCAACCCCCCCCCCCCCCAACCCCCCACAGGGAATGGATAAATCTCTCGGCAGACCCATTATAGAAAGTAAGAAGAAGATCTCTCAATATTATTAAATTTCTGAAAAGTCCAACACTAGTTTTAGACAATCAAACCTTCTTGTGAAGAAGTTTCTTCCAATCAAAGCCAATTTGCTCAGGTAGTTCCCAACCGAAATTTCTAGCATCCTACATACAGCATTGTGTGTCAAACCACAGTATTATGCACCAAAAAGAAAATAAAACCACAGTATAGCATAGATAAGCAAATCTTACTATTACCAAGGGTTACTGATAAACACCAAGAAACATAAAGATGCACATGTTAAAATAATATTGTTGCATATCGATGAATGACTATAAAATAAAAGGTCAGGTTCTGTATACTGAAGGATAGATGGTTTAGTCTAAAAAACTTATGTGGTTGTTTTTAAAGACCTGCAACACATTTGATATTTCATTACGCTATATAAACCTCCCAGTTCTGTGCAAACCTCAAGAATAAACAAAGACGTAAATAATACAGCTCAATCAGAAAAGTCTCTGAACATACATATCATGCTAATATGTAAATAAAAATTAAGTAACATAGCCAGCATTCACCTCAAATTCACCTTGAAATGCTCCTCCATACACTAATATCTTTTTAGGAACACAGCCGCGTATAACACACCTAATGTATCAGATCAAGTCATCATATGCAGTTAAACAAAAAGTTATAGCAAGAAACTCCATAGCTTATCAATAGGTCGATCATACTTTAGATAAAATTTCGAACATGAATTAAAGTAATATGTTCAGATTTTCAGAAGATCCTTCGAAAATGTTGTGCTCAGGTAACATATAATGATACAAGTAGACCTTTTATAGGAAAGGGGTAAAACATTATAATAGGAAATTATAAAATGGCTTACGTTCCACCAACACCTCCTATCACATCGGAACTGATGGGATGAAAGGGGAGCTCACAAATAGCGACCTACAAATGCAAAGATGTTAGAGATAAAGCAAGCACCAAAGTGTAAAAATGAGAAAAAAGTAGAACAGACAGAAAAATATATGAAATTGAAATAGCAAAAGAAGAGACCAATGTCATGCTATTACCACAGGTCAGAAGTGCAACGGGAAGTTATTATTTCCCAAGCAAAAATGAACCGACGGCATAAGTTGACATTTTTTCTCCGTTGAAATTGGGAAAAATGAAAACTGCTGGGAATATAAGCAAGGAATGGCATACGATACTATCATGATTATCATGCAACAAAGAATTGTCCGACCACATTAGAAATCCATGAATTCCATGTAGAACTTCAGAACTGACTATCTCTGAGAGTCAAGCTCTATTGAAAGACTTATAAGTCCTCATGGTAAGAAACTTAGAAGAGCAACAAAAATTACAAGACGCACATAGGCCTTATCAACATTGCAAAAATTTACCCAAAAAAAAACATTGCAAAACATTTTAGCCAACTAATGACATTCACATTCTACTTCATCCGCCCCATATTAAGTGTCTAACTTTCATTTTTGAAAAACAAACATAACGCTAATTATGGGGCATATGTAGATAATAACTACGTAAATGAATTCTAATAGGAATATGGTATATGTAGGAAGTGCTCCCAGGTCTGGATAACATACATAATTCCTCATTAGAAAAGCACAAACAATACAAACAAGTCATGATCATTGTTTTTTTACTGACTTCAGCTTCGTGAATGAAGAATATCTTAGTCTAAAGAAAACAAGAAAAGGTTTCTGCGACTTAACACCGGAAGCTTCGTACAACGAATACTAGGATAACTGTGAACAAAAGCAAAACAGAGCAGCATGTGTTGGGGCTTTTCCCTACTCATGTGAGACCCATGGTTGTTGGGCTTCCCTCTATGTGGAGAGGCCCACTACTTGACTCATTTTGAAGTTAAGTACAATTTGCTAAAACAAGGAGGGACTTAAGGGGCTGTTTGGATCGTGGATTTTTCATTGTGGATGTTTTGGATTTTTCACGATCCAAACAGCCCCTAAGTAGAGTGTATTCGTAGTGGATTTTGTCTCTGAACCTGGCGGATTTGGTTGTTGCCTTAGCGGTGAACCACGTTAAATTTGTGTGACATGCTTCTTTGTTAATTTAGCTTTGTGTGTGTAGTAACTTGTGCATCCAACTTAGTGGAGGTGTAGAAGACTCACGTCATTGAGGATTTGGAGTAGTATGTGGTTGATCTAGCTCAAAAGAGGAAAAATGTGCAGTTTTTCCAACAACATGATCTTAAGAATTGCCATAATACCTTAGCGCCAAAGGCAGCAGAAGTCCTGGAGGCACGGACGCCCCCACTTCCAGCTCCAATGACAAACAGATCGAAGTCGAACTGAAGTGGCTCCTCCGTGGAACTACTCACCTCGCCGTCAATCAGCATCTTTCTCGCCATGCTCCACTAACTATCAACAAGAGATTACCAAAACCCGCCCATGCATACCAAAAGCATATGATCATATCAGTTCAAAAAAAAATGAAAATATACCACATCAAACAGTAATATCAGATCAACCTCAAGCAATAAATTCCCAACTACGAATGCACATGATCAGAATTCAAAAAAGAGTTAAAGAAAGACATGGAAAGAATGAAAAGCATACCACGGATAAGGATGAGATGAATTGTGGGAGGAAATGATGGGGATGGATTTGAAGGAGACTGTCGGAGACGAAGCACTGAAGGCTGGGAAGCCGCACAGGGAGGGGGAGAAGAGGAGGGAAGGGGACCTGGTCCAATTTCCAATATGGGAAATGTAAGAAGCCTCGATTTGGGATGTTATTACAAATCCGCCTTCTGACCAACGGCCCAGGAGGACGACTTGGACACGCACCGTTGACCACATGGACATGGAAGGCTAAATGATCATCGTATATACACACATCACACATGATCTCATCAAATCGCTCTGCCTGTGAATCTGGACTCCTTTCAGTTCAAGATGGTTTTCTGCTAGGAGGATTCTTCTTTATAAAATTTCTGCTAGTATTTGAAAGGGCCACCAAAGATTGGTAATGACTAATGACTGAAGACTTCATGCATATTTGATTTTACTCGTGCATATTACTTTAGTTGAGATAGGCGCATCGGGTATTGTACAGAAAAATGCACTTGAACTGGCCATGTTGTAATTTTAACATAAAAAATTATTTATATTTTAATTATTAAATTTCTAGCAATTGAAGCATCAACGGGGTGGTGGCGCAGTTGGCTAGCGCGTAGGTCTCATAGCTTAAGAGTTATCCTGAGGTCGAGAGTTCGAGCCTCTCTCACCCCATTCACCTTTTTTTTTTTTGTCCCATCTTGGACCGGTTCGCAATAAAAATTTAAAGAACCGAGCCGAGGACCGCCAGTCTGACGAAAAAGAACGAGCCAATGAGGCCAGCGAGCAATGGCGGGGAGAGCGGCCAAGGCGGCGGTGGCTGACTACCAGTATCCATGGCGGGAGAAGCTGTACAAGTACAAGGACGAGCTCTCCAATGGCGTCTGGGGGGCTAATGGGAGCTTGGCTCCTGAAAGCCGCTCGGTCTCAGCGGCGCTCGCCTCCGCCAAGAGGTCTTGTTTTCTGGAGAGTACGACTCTTATCTCCCTTCTTCTTATTTTTAGCAACTTCAATATGGTGCTCAATGCTGTTTCTGGGATTTGGATGATGACATTTGCTCAGGGACTGGCCGCGCGATCCGGAGAGGAAGGAGATGAGGGAGAAGAGGAAGGGGCGTAAATGCGACCGTATTTCTGCACAAAAGTGCGTTATGATTATAACTAGAGTATTCAATTTGGTGTCTTTACTTGAAAAGTATGGTTGAGTTATCGTTACTACAAAATTACAAATGTTATGGTGTCGATTTCAGGAGGGCGAATATTGCGGAGTTGATGATGAAAATGCCGGACATGCTACTGGACTACAAGGTAATTTTCGATCTTTGTTTGAAGGTTTTATTTGTCTGATCTTCACCCGTTGTTTCTGATTTCATAATTTAGTACACGGAAAGTAGCTTTTTTTTTCCTTTGCAGGAAGGAAGTTGGGACATTTGTTTTGGAGAATGAATTAAGATATCCATGACTTTGATCGAGTGATAATGCAACCATTTATATCCTTTTTCTCTGTTTTTGTTCGCTTAGATTGGCAAAAGTCTATTGTAAAACTTTTGTTTTGCTTCCCTGAAATTGTTGACATCTACTTCTATTAAAGATAAAAGCAATCTGGAAATATAGTCTCTGTCCTGAGTTTAGTCTTAAGCACTTTAACCCAGTTGGATTGCTTACAAAATAGGGCTCTGTTTAAATCTCTAGTCAAGGTTCATTCTGCGTGTGTAATGATGCTTTCATCATAAACTTAAGGTAGTTTTGAGATTATGAAAGCTTCAGTAAGAATTACTATGTACCTTAGGATCCTCTCTTATTATACGGATTAAAGGCTTTGTATAATTGGAATTATAGGTACTTCAATAGTACAAAATATACTTGCGTTTGATTAAAATGACTGCACACAAAAATTTTGAGAATGCCAATGTAGAACATGGTAGGTAGTTGCCATAGAGTTAGGGACATGATATTTTCAGTTAAAATAGGACAAACACTTAGAAGCAAAAGCGATGATGTTTCCAACTGTTATTGGACTTCAGGAATATCTAAGTGTATGCCAATATTTGGGCAACTTGTTGAGTTTTGTCAATTGATTATCATACAATGCACAAAATTTTCAGTTGATGTTTTTAGCTGTAATCAAGAATCCAGAATACTGGTTCTAGTAGGTTTCCCTTATGCTAGGAGCAGTATTTTATCAACATAAGATATGTTTGCTTGGTGATATGGGATTCTAATAGTATATATTTCTCCCCATATTCTTATCATAATAAGGTTTTGATATAGATGTTTGAGACTAGTATTTCACATTTGGTTAGTCTAAAGAGATGAAACAAAATATGAGGAGGTGAATCTGATTATATTGTTAACAGGACTGAAAGGAAAGCATCAAGGCACATGCTTATAATGTAAAAATTTCCACAAAAGTACTGTTATGTTGTCCAAAATGTTAGTATGACCAGGACCTCCATTGTAATCTATTTTCTAGAATTGCTTATTTTTCTTTTGCCTGGCAGCAAAGGATGCTGGTTGGTTAGTACCGTCTCCAAAAGGGTGGGTTATACTCACTACTGACGATGACTTCCGACTGCTAGGCTAAGATGAAATCTATAGCATGAAGAAGTAGAACTCCAGTATCTAGTCCTGCTGCCAAAGGGGGGGGAGGAGGAGGAGGAGGAGGGGTAAAAGGGAAGTTCAAAGGAGTGGGGCTCTGAAATATACTCCCTTAAATGGAGGGTCCACAAATTATCTGACCAATTAGGCTGAGACCACAGCGTTTCAGTTTCTTAAGGTGTGGAATTTCATCTATGACAATCTATGGGGTTCACATCTTGTATAACTTCCTCATACACCACCTATTTGGTATCTGACATCTGAAATTACATTCTTGTTTTCTGAAAGTTTACTTTATTTCTGTGTATGTGAGCATTTGCTAGTCTGTGTAGCATCTGAAACTGCCCATCCATATAATTCTTTCCTAATATTTTATCATTGATGTAAAAACTAGCATATTGCATGCAACCGTGGAAACATCTACTTCACTAATTGCTACTCTATACTGTTGGTGCATTTGCGTGGTCTTGCTTCGAATGCGATCAACATACACACAGTGTCTGCAAATTCTATTGGACTATGAACTCCTTCATACGTTCATAGTTTGGACATAAGATCACTTGGTCATATATATGCTCAAGAGATCACCATAGCCAATTAACGTTGTACTATCTTCTTGGATGGCCCTTTCTTTTGCCCCACCTAGCCAGTTAATTTTGCAATTCTCATCCTGAAATATTTCAGTTCTAATTTGTTTTTCATAATATTAGTTCTACTACGTTGCTAATCAGTTCCATCAAAGCAGTTAAATGCTTATTCACTGATCAGCGGAGGCAGCTTTAATAATCCTGCTTCAGTGTTAGCATTTTTTATCACGATAAAAAAAGAACAATTCTTTAATCTCTACTTGTTGTTCAACTGAGGACAACCTGAAATTCAGCAATACGACTTTGTATTAGGGAATACGAATGAGAAAATAACAGGTTTGTTAAGTAAGTCCTTCCACTCTTTTAACTGAGGACTTCATCTCGCATCAATATACTTCTTTACAAGAATTTGAGATCCCAAGTTCATAACCTGAGACGCTCAAGAAATTACCAATAGTAGAATTAAAAACAAGAGCAACGCAAAGAAAAAGTCCTCTTTCCTAGTACAGAAACAAAAAAGAAGGTAATCAATGACCGTCTTTCCCATGCTCTGTTTTCGGCCTGATCTCAACACCTTCGATAATAAGCCCCCTCTTCCAGTTCCCACCTTTGATCTCCATCAAACTCATCTCCACTTCTCCATCCTCATTGTAGAACTCTCCGAACTCAATTTCCAGCCAGCCATCGCCTCTGGTTCGTGGAACCTGTCCATCATCCACAGAAACTACCGGGGGTGGAAACCTACGCCAACGGTGATGGCGGTGGAAAACATCCCGAGTACGCCGACTTTGTCCATTATAGGTTTGCAAATGAGCAGATTTGCTGGATGTATGGTTTCCTAATTTAACAGAGAGCTCAGCAGGAGGCATTTCGAGCCCAAATGCATCAGGAAGGATCGTTAGCACAAGATACGCAACGTAAGTTGTTTTAGGAGACAACATCCGAGTGTTAAATTTGCCTTTAACGTCCAACCAACAAACGTTTAATAGCTCGGCAACTTCCGAGAACCTGCCAGGATAAGACTGCAATTTCAGTCCAAACTCATTCAATATTTTCAATTTCATAAAGAGAAACAAACAGAAGAAATTAAATGAAAAATTATCTGAACATGGTTAATTCATATTTGTCACAAAGTCACAAGGAATCAAAAACTATTTCTTCCCCTCACCATCTACAACCACCAACCATCATTCAAGTCCTTTGAGAAGAAAAATTGTAACACCATAAAAATTACACCGAGGGTGCAGCAATGGAAATCATGCATATTATTTTAGTTAAATTCCACATCCCCATATTAGAGAAATGCGTGTTTCAGGTATCACAGTAGTGATCATACTAATGATTTTAGAACTCTGTATAAGCCAAATGCTACCACACTTCAGAAAATTAAGAAAAAAAAGTAGCAAGTGACGCAGATAGAACCATCGAAGCAAATAAGAAAAGATCTGCCACTCTAGCCTTAGTCAGGATCGTAGGATCTCTCTGTCCTGCGCGAGGTCTTAGGGTGTAGAAGAGCATTGGCATACACTATAACAATTCGCGAATCTTATCTATCAACAAAAAAAAATTACCTTGATTCAGGTAATGAAATCCACCTCCAATACATTTCAGTATCTCCCCATACAATTGAAAGTTCTCTTGCAGATATCATGTAGCACTTCTTCCCACTTGATTTCTCCAACCAAAAGCTCTGTCACAACAAGTGTAAGTAATTGTTAAAAACAATCAAACAGGGGGGGATGATCAACAGAGCCATAAATGTGACTACTTTACAACCAAAACAACTTCTAATTTACAATTTTAATCATTACACCAACATAGCCACAAATCTCAACTATCTGTATTTTTCTTAAGGATAAAAAAGTACAATTAATTATCTAATTATCCAAAAAACAAGTGAAATTTAATTATCCAAAAAACCACATTTTTAAAAAAATGTTGCGTCCAAAATCACTGTAGAAGCCTCTTCCCGCGCTGACGTCAATCGGGAAGGCTTGATTAGTGATATTACCGTTTTACCCTGGTCGAGAAGAAGAGAGTGGCAGAAGCGGAAGTAGAGCTCCTTCTTGGACGAGAACTGCAGCGGCGAAGCCGCCCGCGCGAGGATATCCTTGTAATCCTCAGGCAAGAACCTCTCCCAGACGGCGTCCGACTCAGAAGCGGACCGGAATCCGGCCGAGGCCACGGACAAGCGGCAGGCGTCGCGGGGCGACGTGAAGGAGATCGCGTGCGAAATGCAGCCCTCCGGCAATCCGCAGAAATCCATTTTTTCTGAATCTAAAGAAGCCAAGATCACAAGCAGAAAACCAAGAAGTGTGTGGAAAGGGGATTTGCAGGGAAAGGCATATTTATAGGCGGAATTTGGGATCGGAAAGACGGGAAACGCTTCGTCGCTAAGCTTCCGACTTCGTCGTCAACGCCTGGCTGGAACGAGCACGATACCGTCTTTGGGGGCGGGGGGGTGCGCGTGACGTGTCGCGTGTATATATGCACGTGCTGGTAACTGCAAAGGACGTGGCAGGGGCCCACCGGATAGAGAGGTTTCGGCCATTGGATTGATTTTGCAACTAACTTAACGGTAGCCCGGGGATGGGACATTGAAAGGAAGTATTGATTGTGAGACTCTCTCCGTCTTACTTTAATTGTCTAGATTGGGGATCAGAAATGAAGGGAATGTAGTTCATTTTGGATATGCAATCAGGCAATTATTGTGGGAGAGAGGGAGTATAGATGATGAATTGGATAGGGAAAAGGCAATTGTTACTTAAGATTTCATGTGCTGGAAAGATCGGGTCTGATTGCCCATGAAGTGCCCCACTCAGACTCACTTGGATTCTTTACTTTGCCTTCCTTTTCTGAAAGATTAAAAAGCCTTGATCGAAGGCTCCTTGGAGTTCTTTTTTTTGTGAATTAATCATCGAGTAAAGGTGGTTTCCATGCTATTGATTCTTTTGTATATTTTTTTTCTTGAATTAAAGGCCAATTTTGCGAACATTGAAGATGATATGTGCCTCTTGTGTCAGGCGTGAGCCGAGACACGGAGGCCGGGTGAGTGATTCAAATCTCCCTGCTTCCTGTATTAAGGCACCCTCGGTGCACAGTCGCGTGTGAGCCGTGGCACATAATAACGGGACACTATTTCTAAGTATTTTGACTGTTAAAGATGATTACTGTTTATTTTAATAATACAAAAAAAAAAGATGATTACTGCCAAATTTACACTGCAGTTTTATGGGTCTTCTTGCGCATTGCTCTATTAAAAAGCCCTTTTGCTTTATTTTTCACTAGACTAGAACTAAATTGATATAAGCTCGAATAATTCATTGCAAGTTTGTTGAGAATCAATCAAATGAATTTGTTTTTATTCGATAACAAGTCTACAAATTATCATTCTCTGTAGACTTTTTTGCATGAATTCCACCAGCATTTTCTTCCTGATCACTTTCACCTCCACTTCCACTCCAATTGGCATCACTCCCACTACTACTTCCACCACTTCTGTCAGATCTGGTGCCTCTTGAGCTTGACTCCCACTCCTTGGCCTCCGCAACAGCTCTCTGACGCTCCCGGGCGCTCTCCTCTGCCAGCTTCCGTCGATGGTCGTCTCTATCATGACGCTTTTCTTCAAGAGGTGCAGGATCAGTTGGTGGTTTAGTGGGAGTCACCCCCCTGCTGGTTATTTCTGTGGCTGGGGCTATACTAAGAAAACTAAGAGCTGTGACTACATCCGCAATCAAGGGCCGGACAGAAGCTTCTTCTTGGAGGCACATGGCTGCAACAGCAACTGCTTGGTTGAGAGCTTTCACTGGGAAGCCCCCTTTTAGTAGGGGATCAGCCAACTCTGGGAATCTCTTTGGGTCTTTGAAAATAGGCTGTGCCTGTTTAACATGATATAATTTCAAATATTTAGGGAAATACACTGCCTTTGGCTGAATGCAAATTAGAATAAATAAGTTAAGACATGAGGATCTAAATTTTTAGAGCAATACAATGCCATAGGCTGAATGTGAATTAAAATAAATAAGTTGTCATGTGCTTATGCCTTAAGAAACAGTTGTTCTCTCAACTATGTATCCACCCTATTCCGGTATAAACTGGAGAGACAAGTAAGACTCCTTTCCAAGTTTAATTCATGCTTTAAATGCGAAGGTTTCAAAATTGAAACTATCTCTATTGAGTGCTATCACGGATCTTAAACAGTCCTCGGGAGAAAGAAAGGAAATCGTACCCAAGTGACCAAATTTTGTTCATTATTTGGTCTAGTGGTGTCAATGGCCCTTTTCCCAGTTATCAGTTCCAACAGAACAACTCCAAAGCTGTAAACATCTGACTTCAGTGTGAGCTGACCAGTTCTTGCATATTCAGGCGCACAGTAACCATAGGTACCCATAACCCTTGACGATACATGCAGCCTATCTCCGTCTGGTCCCAGTTTAGCGAGCCCAAAGTCAGAGAGTTTGGGATTGAATTTTTCGTCAAGTAAAATGTTAGATGATTTCAAATCGCGGTAGATGACTGGTGGGTTCGCCTTGTCATGAAGATACTCCAAGCCTCTAGCGGCACCTGTTGCTATTTTCATTCTAGTGTACCAGTCCAATGCTTTCTTGTCCGGAGCAACTTCTGCAAATAAACATTAGATGGGCAGATCAATGAAAAGCAATGACACAAAACAAAATATCACAAACTTTCTACCAGATAGAGTGGTCTGCTTGATAGCAAAAAGTCGCAATTCTTGTTACAAAAAAAAAATCATAATTCTGTTATCATGATCATTAAAATTTAATGCTTTAAGCATCACAAGCATCCCTCAGATTAAATTGAATTAGCAATGAAAGAACAGTGAATAAATGGTATTCAAATCTTTTTATTGCTCTAACCAATCACACATACAAATGATACCAAAGATGAGGATTGCAACAAAATGTAAATTTGTGATTATCGTTTTAAATAACCAAATGATTAGTGATTGTCTGTACCAAGCAAATGATCATCCAAGGAGCCTAATGGCATGAACTCGTGCACCAGCAACCTTTGAATTCCATCTGCACAATAGCCTATGAGATTGACCAAATTTTCATGGTGTAGGAGGCTCAGCATCAGAACTTCAACCAGAAACTCCCTGTTTCCTTGCAGCCCATTTCTGTCAAGTTGCTTGATAGCCACAAACTGTCCATGATATAGTCGCATGAGCGAATATGATTTTCGTAGGAGTCTAAGGGAAGTACATCATATATACCTGGCTGTTCTCAAGGCATCCCTTGTAAACTCTTCCAAAGCCTCCTTCACCTAATAGGAATTCAGGCCGGAAATTTTCTGTTGCAGCAGCAAGCTCACGGAATGTGAAAGCCTGGGCATCAATATTGCCATTTCCAATATTTGCTTTCTTTGCATCATCAGCTTTAGTTTTCTGTTTTGATTTTTCTGCAGGCAAATATATTATAAGCAACAATGCTTGTACGATCTACATATCAACCATTTAAATGACGTTGTCAGATTAAGTAATATGCTAGTTCTTATGCCCAATCCGACTGAACAAATGAGACGGAGAGCCATTCTTTTATTTGAAAGGTGGTAGAAGAGAAGGATCAAGGATCCAATATGTTCATCATCAGTAACATCGTTATTACTTGTAGTAAAACCTAAAACTAGTCTTGAATGAGATGCCTTTGTAAGATATTAAGTTTAAGAGTGCTGGTTAGCTACATAAAAAACAAAATTTCAGAGAACTGTCAGCATGCTTTATAGTATTTCTCAGAGGAATTTAAATATTTGTTTGAAAATTAGAGATAGAAGTAGTGTTCATTTAAACCTGAATGTAAATGAAAGAGCCCCTCTGATAACTATTAAACAGCTGATTATCATATGAATGCAATTCCCGTAGACACATAACGGCCTAACTGTCTAATGCGAGTCATTAGAAGGCCTGTAAAAACCAAACAGAAAACCCTCTATATGCCAATTCCTTTCTCCGCATTTTGGCTAAGATCAAGTGTAGTATATGTTCCTATCCAGGGAGGTTAGTCGTTGTGGGTTTCAAAGTGAAATCCTTGAATTTTAGAATTTGGAGGTAGTCAATCAGGATATTGAATGACAAATTCACAATCTCACGTTAGTCAATTAGAATTTACAGGTTGGGATTCAAATTTATAATACAGAGTTATTAGTCAAAGGTAACCAAAATTTTGGCACTGTAGTTTTAACGTAAAATAGAGATTTTAGACTTCCTCCTCCACATGTGGTATTCTAAAGTTCTCCAAGCTAGGGCAAAAAGTGTCGGGCATTCGGGCTCTCTCTTCTTCGTCTCAACGTCTCCACTCCCCCACCGACCCTTGTCATCACCGCACCCCTTGGCAGTCGCCTTCGCCGTTCCGCCTCCATCTTGTCCACCAATGGACACTTGTCCGCCGTTACCCTCCGGCGATCCCTTTCCACCGCCGCCGCCATGGTCTCCGCCACCATCGACAACATGCCCTTGGCCGTCGCCGCCGTGCCTTGGCCTGTCAATTGCTGCCCCTATGACCGTCGCCAGTCCACCTCTGCCTCCAGTAAGACACCTCATGCCTCGACTTCTATAGCTACAATGAAGATTCATTGCAGCCAAGCTATGGTGGAGGAGGTGGGCAAGGTGGGAAGGGCATGTTGCTTGTATTGAAGAAAAAAGCTTGAAAAGGTGGTGAATTTATTTGAAATTCTAAAGCTGAAACCCAGGATTCTAGAAATACAATATTGAAAAATTCTGAATATTTCTTAATTTGGAAACTTAAATCCAGGAATTTGGTATGTGCTCTATAATTCCATATTTGGATTCAGAATTAGAAAATCTGGAACGACTGACTCCCTGATCAGTTTTTTTATTAAATCCCTCTATTTTCCATAAATGCATGAACCGACTTGCACAACATTCATATATTACAAGGAAAATAAAGAATCAAGTGTAAAAAGATGAAAAAATGATGATAATCGTAACAACGTACCAGCTGATTTCATCCCTGCATTATGTCTTGCATGTGGCAAAGGATTCTGCAGCTTCCGCACGTCATCCCTCAGCGCATGTCCCCTTACCGAAAATGAGAAGCATGGAAAACAATTCATATCTAAGGAGCCAGCCTAGAAGACCTTCTTGTAATTCTTCTTACTATCAGAACCAATTAATTGCCATTCGATTACATAGTCTTATCGGGAACCACTAAATGCTCGTAAACTCGTTGAGACACCATTTAACAATGTACAATAAAAATGCTAAAAAACTCAACACAGGGGGGGATGAGCTGGGGGAAGCCCAAAGAGTCAAGAGAGCACAAGAGAGATTAGATGATTCAGAATGAGAAAATGAAGCAATGGAAGCCAACCATGCCCTGGGAATGAAAAAGGTGGAAGGAGAGGCTGTTGGGGCTGTTGTCATGGCATGGGCGAAGGAGGAGGAATTTGGAGGTGTCTAAATGGAGGAGATGGAGAGCCAAGTTTCCGGGGCAAAGAGAGTTTACAGGCTATGAGAATCCAAGGAAAGGTCTGGTTGGTTATGTGGAGAGAAGAAATAGCATAGCCTGCCACCTACACCAACATTCCACTTCAATCCAGCTCCCCAGATTCCATCTCCCCTCCTTTACCTCATCATCATCATGTATCACCAACTAGTGCCAGATTTCGGAATGTACTTTTGGAAATGCGAAACGACTTTAGACTTGGTTCAAATTCCAACAGAGGTGGGAAGGCGTAAGGTTGGGTCTCAGTGGAAGGAAATTATGTTCGGTATATGAACCAATTTTCCAAGCGACCCGGCCGGTTCAACCCTAACATATAAACCGGCCTCTGAGTTATCACTGAATTTCCCATCTGGCCTATCTCACAATCAAATCCCTATTCTCGGAGGAGACAATGGTGCTGTTTGGTTGGGAATTTTTAATGAATTTGAGTCTTAATTGTCACGCCCCAAAATTTCCGGCCTTGTCGGAGTGCGGAAGACTTTTTTTTTTTATGAGTATGTTTGAGGCTAGAAACCCTGAGATATGACCGAATACTCGAACATCCCATCTAATACATCACCATGAATAGATGTGTACTCGACATAACACAACTGACTCTTTAAATAATATCATTAACACATATGACATGAGAACTTAACTTTCTTAAATTAATCTATAATACAAGTCATCTAAAATAACTAAAAATCAAAATCATTAAAATGCTTTAGCCAACATGCCAATAATATTAACACTAAATTTAAAATAATAAAGATAGCTTTATCTTCCACAATTGTCTTCGAGTCTTCTATTATCTGCACTTGCCATAGCTATATTTTCTTCATGCCTGCATCAGAGAATGCATGAGTATTCCGAAGAAATACCCAGTAGGATGCAAAAACTCACAAGAACATAATATACAATATAGGACAAAGAGTAGAGTTTAATATGAGACAGTTGAAGAATCAAGAATATTTGAACTGAGCAACAAGAATTCCATTACAAGAGGAAATAACAACATCAATGAAGATCCTAAACATCTAAAGTGTAAGGAGAGAAATTACTATAATCCAAGATTCCGAACATCAACGATTCCTGACTCTCAAGTATAGACAATAAATTATACAACTCCAAACAAATACCGGTATAAGGAGAGAATGGTCAAAATACTAAAGGCTCCAAGCATCTATAGTGCAAGGAGTTACAATTTTTGCTCGCTGAATTTACCAACCCCGTATGGTAAAATATACCAGAACATGCTAGAGGTTCTCCCTTTGGAACCCAGCCACGCGTCTAGGCATGTTGGCCCCATCCGTGCTTACGTGCACAATGAGCGGAGACTGCAGACCGTCCGTAATATCATACAGTCTAAACGTACGTATTTGCCTCCTTTCGGGCAATAAGGAATCAAAATTTCATAAATATCGGAGGTCACGCTGGACCTAGCAATGGCTCGTGAGCATACTATATCACGCCCCGAAATTCCATACCTCGATCGGAGTGCAGAAGCCAACCAATGAGATACAAATTGAGGTAGAGATCCCAGGCACGAGACCGAACAGTCGATTTTCCAACCGATTACGATCATCTCAAAAGGACGTGTAACCAATTATGCCCACAATCAGTGTAATACAATAATAGACATCAATGAATACTATGAAATGAATTTACTTAATAATAATCCATTTAAGAAAGTCAAATAAAATAAACCTATAAGTCTATGGCACACAATTGCCAATAATGTTATAAGCATCAATAAAAGCAAAGCAAATAACTAAATCATCTTTAATCTCTTCTCGGCGCCTGCAATCCGCCATTCCACTACCGCACTTCCTGATCTCACTTTTCAATTGCGCCTGCATCAGAGAATGCATGAGTATTTCATAGAAACACTCAGTAGGATGTAAAAACCTACTGAATTAAAACAAGCAGTATGAAGAGAATAAGAATAACAAAGGTTATAGACATTCCACAACATCTAAACTTAACCAAGGTCTATACACTTGCAAGGTTAGTTAACAACAATTCCAACTTGCAAGTATAGGAAAACATCAAAAGGTCTCCGAACAAATATATGTGTAAGGAGAGAATAGCAATCATATCAAAGGCTCCAGACATCTAAAGTGAAAGGAGTTACAATTTCTGCTCGCTAACCTGGTCGCTCGCAAGTGACTAAAATAATATACTAGAACCACCCTAGGGGTCCTCTCTTTGGAACCCTGCCATGCGTCTAGGATGCTGGCCCCACCAGTGCTTACGGACACGATGGGCGGAGACTGAGTACCTTCTGTAATGTCCACAATCTAACGTACGTATAGTGCCTCCCTTCGGCCAGTATGGAATCGCAATTTCATAAATATAAGTGACCTCGCAAGATCTAGCAATGGCTTAATTGAGCATACTATGAAACCACCATGGGGAGAGTCTCGCAAGGTCTCCAGTGGAAGAAACAATCATGTAATCAATATGAGCAATATCTCAAAGGAATAGAGGTCACAACACTCTAAGATCATAAGATATCTCTTACCAGAATAGACTCTCTCAAGGAGCATGGATAGAAGTATCAAAGTCTTTGGTCAACACATAACTCACTCATTGGAGTAACATAGAATAACAAGACAACCCAAACACTTCGAATAATAACAACTCACCCAAGGAGTAACATACAATCAATACATACCTTTCATGCTCAGCCCTAGATAGGAATTCTTCATTCGCATTAGAGTTTTATAATACAAATATCAGAGATGAGAAATTAAAGAATTCTTAGATGATTTGAATTCCAAGTAGAATATCAAACCGACATCAACGCCTTTAAAATAGATAGTTATGAATCACTTGCTCAAATGATTATCCCTCCTAATTAGATTACTTCTAACCCAATTCTTACTGTGATATTCTATAAGTATATAGTTCGATTGCTGGTATTGATATATTAATCATTATCATATCATATTACATGATGTTATTTGTATACTTAATATTTTCTCTCAGTTTCAGCTCACTGCCTCCTGCACAACAGTCCTCTTCCGACGACTACTGTGCTCTGTACAGTAAGACCTAACCTCTGAAATTTTTATTGATAATACCCTCGTGAGTCTAGTTTCTAACCCCACTGAGTTTATATTTTTCCGATTTTATGATGCACTACGCATAGAAATATTGACACAATTTGTTCATCTCGCAAGAATCCAAACAATAACTAAGGTGTTGAATCAAAACACTTGTCAAAAGCATATATAGTCAAAAGAGAGAAGAGGAGAAAAACCATCCTACTTAATCCTCCAAAGATCTCGCTTTTCTACTCGTTACTCGTCTCTTCCGCTCCTTCCAAAGCTCCCGCTCCAAGCTCTCGCAAACTCCCACAAGAATAAGCCTCCAAGGAGATGGGTGAACGTGGGAAGGAGAAGGGAAAAGTCTCTGGATGTTCTAGGGTTAGCACAAGCCAATTCTCTAATGTTTATATAGAGTTGGGGGAGAATCCATTCTCAAACTAATCTTCTAAATCATGGACACTTTCAACCAATGGGAAGGCTTCACAATCCTCCTAGAGACGTGCAAAACAAGTCCAATTGGGATTTGGTATCTTTCCCAAGCAAATCCACCCCAAAGATAAGCTAGAAATCGCAAAACCGCAACCGGCGATCGATCGTCGTATTGCCGATCGATCGCTTTTACACTACCGCGTTACAGCCGATCGATCGCCATTATTGCTGATCGATTGCTTTACGCGAAACAAAACATTCACAAATCACAGTAACTACGATCGATCGTTTTGGTAAGGCGTCGATCGGTTCAAGCTTGCCGATCGATCGGTTCTTATGGCGATCGATCGCAGTCACGTTCAATCAAAATTCAAATTCTCATATCTTTTTACTCCGAACTCTAAATCGCGCATAATAGGTGGCGTTGGAAAGCTCTTCTCACCAACTTTAATTTCCACAAGGGAAAACACGACCAAATAAAATATTAAGAGGGTCAAATTTGGGTTTTAAAATACTTACTAATTTTTTGGGTGTTACATATGATTCCACCTCAGAGAGATCTTTATAAAATCTTTGGTGGAGAAATAATCCAATACATATTTGAGAAATCTTTTGCAAGGCAGAGGTTACGATACTCTGAGATTCAAGGTATCTTTTACCAATGGTTGACTCACCAAAAGAGTACTAATGAGATTTCCATATCTCGATCAGCAGACAGCTTGTAAAAGAGTATCAATGAGATCTTAATATCTCAATGAACAAGAGACTCACGAAAAGAATACAATAGAGATTTCAACAACGACCATGTTACGCATGCCAAGATAAGACTCATGGAGAAAGACTTGATCAATAATTGCCTTTCAAGACTCCAAAAAAACTCAAGTTATATCATGAAGAATATCAAGTTCTGGTTTTAAAGAAGACGTGACTCAAACAGACTCAATAACAGGTCAACTGAAGTTTCTCAAACGAATGGAAGTGCATTGGTCAAATAGAAATAGATGGTTCGGTTTCCAATTGGAAACACGAATCGAGTTAATATCACCAGTGGAACATATAAGACTTGACGAATGCCAAACCACTCACCATTAGCCCGTGATACTATAGTATTATACTTAGTCCATCCTACTGTAATATTACTTAAAGTCTGGTATAACACATATAAAGTTCTTAGTATACTTATTATAGCATAGGCTATTACTTTGATAAAGTTTTCCCAACCTTTACCATAATTACAGTGTTCTATTTTTACATATTAGTCAACTTTCGACCCTTACCAACGTCAAAACCGAAGGAATTAGACTCTGAAAATTTTATTGTGATTATTCCTATGTGTCTAGTTTACAACCCAACAAACGACATATTTTTATGATTTTTATATAATTAGTTAAAAATATTTTACTGAAGGTTGTCAGTGCAGAAACAGTTCTGGCCGCGACCCTTAATCATAGTTTTAATCAAATTGTGAATGTGTTTACCCCATAATCCGTTTACTAATACATAGTATACTTGAATATCTTCCATATCTTACTTATTCCAGAACTTTATTAGGTCTGATATGTCATAATACTTACAAGGATTGGGGTGTACTTTCATTCTCTTAATTCATCTCACACACATACCCATTTTTTCTAGTTGAATTATGCAAATTGGACAACTAATTAAGGACGGACCAACACACAAGGTCATAGAACTGACTTGACACAAACGCTCCATCGAACAACCAGTAGGTTCATGACACCAATTTATAAAGTATATTCTAGTTATAATCCCCTTTAGTTCCTATTAATGAACATCATCAACTATTAAAGACTTATACTGAGGAAGTTGCCATAATTCCATGATGAACTAGGACAATAAAATTTGGACAGTAATGTTAGAGACCAAAATAACACAAGGAAGCTTCAAATAGGACTCCAAATAATTCAAACTTCTCATCATTGGGCTAGCATGTATAACAATTACGATTGGAACATCAAGGTTCACACGATTGAGCAACAACACGTAATAACTAGATAATTCAAAAGATTGGTACTTAGCGATTGACTCTCATGAAGATTCACAATCATAAATCAATATATTGACACAAGAAGCACTTGAACAAGGTATGAAATTCAAATCCAAGAGTGTGGGAAAAATCATCCTACCCGGTCCAAACGTAGTATCTTCTTGCTTCCTCGCGAAGGCTTTTGATTCTCCTACACGATGCCACCCTTTAGCGCTTCGATCGTTGACTCTTGAGATGAAGGAAAATGTGTAAAGCTTGCTGGAACAAAGGAGAAGGAGAAAGTCTTGGGACGTTCACAAAGGAATTTGGCTTGAAAAATACCAGCCAACCCTCTCTCTTGTGCTTATATAGACCCAAAACCTACTACAACTAGGATATCTCCAAATCAAGACTCCTTCTTAATCCAAACTCTCACTACCAATTAAAAGCTCTCCCTTATTAGTAAGGGACGTTCAACCATGTTAATCCATTGGGTTGTTAAGATTTTGTGGTATTTTATTAAGATACTAATCATATTTCAAGTCTATCTCCTACTATAACTAGGGAAATTGCCAAATCTTTCCTTGCTTTACTTGGACGTCCCAAACAATTACTTGCCTACTTTTGATTAGCTGATGTTGATATCCAATTTGGTATGGACGTCCAACACATTGGTTTCCTCATTTAATTAGGATTTCAAATCTCTAATAAGATTCGTTCACTATCTTAATCCTAATTACAGCACATTGTCATACGCGTAACAGTCCAATTTCGACTCTTCCCACGGTCAGTACATTTGGAATTAGACTCTGAAATTTTTATTGGAGTTATCCATATGAGTCTAGTTTCTAACCCCACTAATTTTATATTTTTCTGATTTTTATAAAATTAGTTATGAATTATTTACTATAGAATGTCGACACAGAAATAGTACTGGCCGAACTTACAATCTTAATCATACTTTACATATCTCGTTCAAAACTAAGAAACAACCTATCTAGGCCAACCAACTAGACGTCCCCTTCCTATTGGTTGATTAAAAAGTGAAATATTTATCTCTTTTTAATTAAGATTTATCTTCCCTAATTATTCAACTGAACTGATACTTCTCGATCCTCCGCGATACTTACCATATTTACCACTATTAGGTCAAATCGTAGATTTTGCTCCAAGATTTACTCCCACCATCCGAAGATCATCTTATGGCAAGGTTACCCACGTTCATAAATCACCCATGGGCCAGTGCCACGTGGCTCAGCGCCCAAGTCCTGCGTCTTGGCTTGAGTCCTATGCGCACAGGTCTCTGAGGTCCCGTGGTTGCACTACTCGTTATACTAACACGCGTGCATCACTAACCACACATCAAAACCAAATTCACTTTACTAATTAAGAATAATCCACTGAACACATGCCCTGACGCCTGGCCCCACTCCTGACCCTGGCGCCAGGCTGGCCTCAGCGCTAGGTTGTGTCCAACGCCAGGACTAACCCTCGCGTCCTGGTTTTCTACTACTATTAGCCATGAGATTAACAAATTATATCACATCATTAAATCAAATAACACATCAAAACACATCGCATAACCAGAAATCAAATCAAGAAATGAAACTTTTCTATTTTAGGCCAGTTTCCTAAAACAGATACCTTTAGTTAACGTACCAATTTTCTGGGTGTTACATTAATTAATAGAGAATTTATTTAGGCTGAATTGATGTAAAATGAGACTGTTGTTTGATTGATAAATTGAAAATTCACAATTCATTCTTAGGGCCTGTTTGGTTGCAGTTCTGCAAGAAGCATAAGCAAAATATGGGCAAGAGAAGTGTTATTGGCTTTTAGCAGAATTTGGGAAAGTGAAATGTGTTTGGTTAGGTTTTGGGAAACAAAAATCAATGCAGGGTAAATTTTTTAATTTTATGAGTTATAGGGGCAGCATTGACATTTTTTGCACGTTTTCACTATGGGAATCTGTAAAAAATTGTTGGCATAACTTTCCCTTGATCCCCAAAATAGGAATATTCTCTTATTATTCCCTATTTTTTACTTCTCAATCTACACCACTACACATTTTGTTTTCCCAAAAAATCATTGATTCATTGCAACCAAACGGGATTCTCTTTCCCGAATGGGAAATCTTTAGCTGTGAGTGTTATCAAGAATTTTGGGGGTGCTAGAAAATATCACTCCTTAATATTTACTTGTATGAACCCGAGGGGATTGGCAATAGTGTAGAATGGTTTAGAGAACGATAGTCCTGCCCTCTCTTGTTCAAGATGCTCCTCATTATTAAAAAAAATCATAACAAAATGCACCATCATAGCATTACTTTTAACCATTAGTTTCTCAATTCTCCTATGGCTATATGGATTTATACATCTCGAGTAAAGTTGCCATAATTTTTCATATGCAATCACGCCGCGGACAAGAAACCATATCCAAGTCCGGATCTGGACCCCTCCACGGACACGAAGATCATCACGGCTTTTTGTACATAGCGGTGCGACACACGTGTGGCTCATGAGAAAAACAGAAAGCTGTGCGGCCATTTTCTAATCCAATCACGAGTTGATCCACGCGGACCCCACTTTAAATCCTCACCGTTGATCGCACATGATATTTCCCGCATAAAAACCAGTTAATCCCGTCCCTTGCCATGCTCGCCCGCTCTCTTTCTTCCAGAACAGTTGTGGAATTTGCTGAATCCTGGATAGGGAGGAAGCTGCTTCTCTCCGGACCATTTCTGGAGCTCTAGGGCTAGGGCTTGGCCTTCTGGAAGAAGAAGATCGTAATCGAGGATGGCTCAAGCTGTGGAGGAATGGTACAAGCAGATGCCCTTCATCACCCGATCCTACCTCACCGCCGCCGTCATCACTTCCGTCGGCTGCTCGCTCGAGGTCTGATTTCCTTCCTTCTTTCTCTTCTTTGTATGTATTCTCGACTAGTTCTTTGCCCTTTCAATAAGAAATTTGAATAATTTTGCATTTTTTGTTCAATAGATCCCCATTTCTTTAGTTCCTCTTTTTCATTTATCTTTCTTGTTGAGCTGATTGTGTGATTCATGTGAGTATTGGAACACTAATGTTGGACTAATATTTTTTTTTTGATAATTGAATGGACTTTAATAATTTATTCCACATTTTTTTGTTCTAATAAATTCCCATTTCTTTAGTTCCTCTTCTTTCATCCATTTTTCTTGTTGAGCTGATTGTGTGATGTTGTGTATATTGGAACACAAATATTGGGCTGTAGTGGGACTTTTCATCTTTCTGCGATATTACAATGAAACCATTTTGATTTGGGGATTTTTGTATACCCTTTGTGCGAGAAAAATAGGTACAGTTCCCTTTTTTATGTGTTCGAAAACTCAGCCACAGAGGACTTGTCCCACTTGTGTCTGTCTGTCTGTCTCCACTGTGACTTAAAAAAACCATTTTTGCACAATGTACCTATCTTTTTCGGACGGAGGGAGTATGCTGTTGATTTCGGGGTTGTATGTACTGTTGACACTGCCCGGTTTATCTTTTCGTTGCCGCTCTGTGTTCTTTTGCATTTTTGTTGCCATGGTGCAGAAGGAAATGCAGGGATTTTATGCCATACGTGTTTGTCGACTTTATTGTTTTGCAGATAATATCTCCGTATCACTTGTACCTGAACCCAAAACGGATATTCGAGCATTATGAATTCTGGCGTCTGATAACGAACTTTTTGTACTTCAGGAAAATAGGTATATACTGAATTCTTTTTATTTATTTTTGGATAATTGTATATATATATATATACTGAATTCTTTTGCTTTGCATTTTATTTGCTCGCAATGTAAAATGCACTAGTGGTACGATTGAAACTGGTGCATAATTTAATTATGTAAACGACTTTATGTGGGTATCTGATTACAATCTTAAACTTAAAGTTACAATCTGGTGTACCATATAAAGAGTTGAGCTGCACAGTTTTAATAACTTCTTTTTTTGGGTAATTCATGCTCTGAATAACTTATCTGACCCGCTCTTTGTATGTTGAAGCCTGCAAATATTATATTTCCTCTGTCCCATATTAATAACTACATTTGGAAAAAATTTGTATCCCATATTAGTTGCTCCATTTGGCTCAATTTAAGTGGATAGGTACTTAAAAAATCATCCCACAAGCTTCTTACAAACCATCTGCGAGCTTAGCTTGTGAGATGACTTGTAAGAAGCTTGTGAGTTACTTTTTTTAGTAGCCAGCCAATATTCTACCATTCTCTTAGCTGTAGTTACGTCCCACAATTCACTAAAAATGACAATTTCCAAATGTATCTATTAATATGGAACAAATGGAGTATGAAGATTAGTGAGAATGACGTTTCCAGCAAGTTGCATTAGTTGGGTTTACATCCATCAAATTGAGAAAGATATTTGACTATTAATATATTGTAGAAAGAAAGTCCTCCTTGTATGTCGAATCTGTCACTTGAATAAGTCAGAAAGCATAACAATCCTCCTAATTGTCAAAAGGCACCCTAAATGTGCCTTGTGGCATGGCCAAGGGGACCCGTTGAACCTTTATTGTGTGGCATCATGCTAAAGATCCGTTATGGGCAACCCTGTCTTTGTAGTTGAAAGGCACTATCATTTTGAACTTGGCGCTGTTTTATATGATGATTTTACTTGAGCTTCCGATGCTCTCAATTTTTATGTAAGTTGAATTATAAATTATGCAATTGTCTTTTGCAGACTTAGACTTTCTTTTTCATATGTTTTTCCTTGCCCGATACTGCAAGCTACTTGAGGAGAACTCATTTAGGGGCCGGACTGCTGATTTCTTTTACATGCTGTTATTTGGTGCCACTGTTTTGACTGGAACAGTTTTTATCGGTGTGATGGTGCCTTATTTGTCAGAATCTTTTGCAAGTATAATTTTCCTCAGCAATTCCCTAACATTCATGATGGTTAGTATGTCTGTACAAAATTTCCACCTTTTCATTCATAGTATAAGGGTTGATCTCAGTAACATCTGCCTGACCGTGATCCTATCTTGCAGGTTTATGTGTGGAGCAAGCAAAACCCTTATATTCACATGAGTTTTCTAGGTCTTTTCACTTTTACTGCTGCCCATCTTCCTTGGGTGAGTGAAGAGTGTGCTAAACTTCTAATTTTCTTTCTATTTCTCATTATTGTGTAAACTTAATTGGGCATGCTAAGTACTCGTATAAAAGTTGTTATTTATATATATATATATAAAAATGTTATTTATGAACCAAGTGAAATTGGACAGAAGCATGTTTGTTATAAGTTTGTAACACACTGCTAATAATACAATGAGGTTTATAGTTTGTACCAGGATTAGGCTTATACTTTGTGGCAGGATTGGTTTCAAAGAAGCATCTCATTAAGACACACGTTCTTTTACCTGTCCATTAGGCAAACCATGAAGCTTATGACTTTACTCTTTGCACCAGGTTCTTCTCGGGTTCTCCCTTCTTGTTGGCAGCAGTGTTTGGGTGGATTTACTGGTAAGTTGGTTAGCTTAGAAATCCTTCTCATATCTTTTCTATTCTATTCAGGGGGGGAGAGGAGGGGGGATTCTTTTGCTATAATTAACTGCTTAATTGTTCTGTTGGTATTGGTACTTTTAAGTTAAATCTTCAGTGGCTTCTAACAAGTATCTGTACTTTTAAGTTGACCTTTGAGTGATAAGATATAGGTTCAGTGTTTTCTTCCAGATGAATATTAACATTTGGTACCTCATATGGAAACTAAATTTGGGGTTGAAGAGAAAGAAACACCGGGATGTGTCCTGAGTCTATTGACATATACAATATGATTCCTTTACCGTGTAAATGTGGACATTCAACCATTACATTCTCTAGGATTTTCCGGTCATGGTCTCCTCTATGCATGATCATCATTTTTCAATTATGAACATGTTACCACGAGTAGTGAAGCTGCCTTCCTTGTCAAATGCTTATGGGCTTATTGGTGGCATCCACACTTATTACTTGTTAAAACTTAAAAGTTGATCCGAATACCTACTGAGTTGTGTGATATATTGCTTGTCAAATGGTACAGGGGATGATTGCTGGTCATGCATATTTCTTTTTAGAAGAAGTGTATCCACGTATGACAGGTCGTCGCCCACTAAAGACTCCAAGTTTTATAAAATCTTTGTTTGCTGACGATTCTGTTGTGGTGGCACGGCCAGTGGATGTGAGGTTTGCTCCTCCAGTGCAGGAACTTCACCACGATTAGCAAGTAATGATACTTTATGAGGCGGTTCTGAGTAAAAAAAAAAACAATCAGAGTGCCAACAATTTTAACTCTTACAATCAAGTTCTGTCGTTTGGTAGGTCTACCTGTTTGATTTCAGTTTGTATGAATTGTGTCTTGCCATGCTTTGTTAAGTAATCTGCTGTACATATTTTCCTGAGATGTAAGTGTATACCAAAGGTACCAACCAAAAAGAAAAAGTGTATACCAAGTTCAGAATCAAGTTTCATTTTCCTGAGATGTAAATCCGCAGGGTTCTAACTTTTAAACACCTGAATTTCTTTTTCCTGTTAGCAACATTGTAATTTATTTTTCCAATTCGTAGTAGTTTATGTACAAGGTAGAGTTATACATGAAAAAAAGGGCCAATCATCTTAAGACATGGCTTGTGATTTTCCATACAGGATATGAAGAATATAAAAGTTGCATCAAATTAAACATGGGCCCGTAAAGTAGGTGTTAGATGCATTTAGTCTTCGTAACCCTTGCAAAAATGTGGGACTGCAGCAGGATCATCTGCACCTGTTGGTATCCTCAATTTGAGTGGCTGGGAACCTTGGAATTAATGACAAATAGTGGTTGTGTATTCAATAAAAATCACTATTTTCCTGAACGGAGCTATTGATGGATGTGGTTTTACTTTCCAACCACTAGGCTAAACGATGTGACCCAATTGCACCTGATTACAAAGGTCGTTTCCACCGTTTTTCTTTCTCATTTGAATTTGAACATTATCGATCTGAGACTGCATCTGAACATTATCGATCCTTTAACATGTGCACCCTCTTTGCAGTGAAGCTCGTCTGCATTTCAAATGTTGCCGGTCGTAAATTACATGGCAGAATTTGCTCCATCAATACCAAAAACACTATAGAGGAAGCGAAAACTCTCTTTGTACGGGCACAACAATAACTTTCACTCATTTGGCTCAATCATAGTCAAAATATGATATTTTGACGTGTATTGACCATTGATTTAGTACTTGTTTGTTGTTACCCACTACAAATATGGTAGCAGAAGAAAGCAAGTGAATTCAATCCCATTCGATAGCAAGTGGGTACAATGTGTCACAAGCCACAACACAACCAAAGATACCCATGACCATGATTCCTTTCCTTCCTTCGAGAGGGCATCTATGTCCAGGCGACTTCATTTTTTTTTTCATCTAAAATGGTGATATGATAGACCATCAATCATTGCAGAGTGAAAGAAGCATCCATCGACTTCAAAATCACTCTCTCTTTTGTTGGGTTTACAAATCTCTCTCTTTTTCGCGTCTTGGTTGTTACATTCGTCTTGTGCCATTCATTTCTCTCTACTAGTTTACCACTTTCATCTCTTCCATATGGATAATGCCTCAAACTTTTACCTTGCAAAGTCTGTATGTTTCTGTTTCTCTTCTCTAATCCACATAATTCTGTTAGAATTACTTACAGGAGGAGCAAGGATGACAGTACAAATACTACAAATTGCAGGTGCCAGGGGAAGGTAACAAGGAAAGTCCAGTGTCAAAAGACACGGCTGATCGAATTGATCAATGCTAGCAATAGACATGCATGTCGCAAGATTGGCATGGCAAGTCATGTCACAAACTTAATAATTGTAGGGCCTGCTATACATTTTCAACGACAAGCTAAAGCTGGCAGATATGTGTTGGACGCGGCACCCATGTTCATTAAAAGGGAAAGGCCGGCCAGTAGAAGATGACAAAACATATGACATGGAGTTCTGTATTTTGATTAGTTCTACACAATTGATCAATGCTGACAACGTCTCATTCTTATTACAGAGAGATCAGGCTTACAAATTCTAGTCCAACTGTACAACACGTTATGTTGTTATCTCGGCATTCTTTACATTGTAAATGGAAGCATGTTTGCTGTAAGTTAAAAACAATTTACTCTTTAATACCTTGAAAGTTAAATGTAAATGAGGATATTTTGAGGATGATTATACTTTGGATACCAAGTCACCACCAAGCTTTGATAGCCAAGTTAGCATTAGGTATATTGAAATGTCAAAATATCCAAGAATTTAATGATTTTCTTAACACCTATAATTAATCTTGCTTGGGAAAAACTCTCTCTTAGGGGCCGTTTGGTTCGTGATTAATCCAAAATATCCATAGTGAAAAATCTATTTTCACTATTCATTTCCGGATTTTTCACTGTGGATGTCTGAAACACGTCTCAGCTGAAAGTGAAAAAAATAGGAAATAAATAATAAAATGAAACATCTACTCTGAATGTTTTGCTTTTTATCACGCCCCCTTAGTATAACAATAAATTCATATTCATGGATCTACACATACCTATATCAACGCTACTACTTTCCAAATTATGATAATTCAAAGTTTTAAAATAACACATTGTGGTCCCAAAAAGGGAAGTCAAAAGCAAATATCTAATCAGGCGCCTACCTACACCTTCGCATAGTTTTGTAAATAAGTTCATCTATCTTGTGTCCTGATAAAATGACTGACAGTAAATTTCGAGCTTAAGTACATTGAAAATATGGAAATTATCGACTTTTTTTTACTTACACGGTTACACCTATGACCTAACGCCTCATGGAAATTGGAAACCAAAATTTTGGTTTCATTAATTAAAATGATCATGGAAACCTTGATTTCTGTTTCTTCTTTTTCTTGTTTTTTTTTTTGATATAGGTAATGAATCATCTTTAATATAGTATTTTTTTTATAGATCAGTTCTCTTTTGAGAAGGGTGGAAACGTTCAATTGACTATTGCTCTCAGTTTCAGTCCTGCTGCGGCTGTGCAAGCCGCAGAGACGAGTCGCTGTCTCCAGTATGTTTGTTTAGTAGTATTCGCATGTGGGGAGTCTGAGTGAGTCATGCTTTTGTATCAGCAGCTGATTCATTGGATGATTTGTTATTATTAGGAAATGATTGTATAGTGGTATCGTTTTTTGCGTCAAACCCGTCTTGTCGCATGTCAGAGGAAAAAAGCTACGTCCAAATGGCTCCATTCAATCATGAATTGGCAAGATGTATCGAAGACATCTTTGCTTCTATGGTTGGATTTCTTTCCTAATCAAACAGACTAACAGAAAGCAAAACGGAACAGATACCACCCAGAAATTTGATCATGGTTGATGTTGATTGTAATCTGTGTTCAATTCCTCTCTAAAATGATACCTGAAGCAGAACTTGCATCCTCCTCAGTGTATGATTGAATAAAAGAAGTGCAGTATCCATCGAGATGCCAAGAACAGTTATGAACTTGTCATGATAATTGTATCTTATGAACTAAGGACAGCAATCAATGAGTACCCTTTTCAGTTCTGTGATCTGATCCCATACTTCACTAGCTGGAGTAGGAATGAGATATATGTAGCTTCCATGATCATTCGTTTGTTATTCGAGAAAAAAAAAGGAACAATTTTATGGTTTGTAACTTACAAAGTAATGGAAACAGACTCATGAGGTCTTGCTATACACTGCATGCCGTATTATTTTCCAAAAAGATAAATATAGAAGACTAGCAAGCAGAAAATAACATACATCTGGCTATACAATATATTCTGGTACAGGCAGCAAATGATGAAGGTGGTGATGATACTTGGTATATCTTCACCTGTTGGAGATAGGGTTGGGACCGCTTGGTACTTCATGAGCACTTGCATCAAACTGGCTAGCAAAAGGGCGGCTCGCACGCTGATGAGGCTTCCATTTTGTGGACTGAGATCTACTAGAAGCAGAGGCAAACACCCGGTTGGAGGCTAGTGACACCGCGGACGTCTTTGACTGGTTGGAGGGAGGAGCCAAGAGGAGTAGGAGGAAGACCAACTGGAAGGCTGATCGGATATTCTTGCAGATGCTTTCTTCAGTGGCCATGCAGGGCCCGATAAGACGCAGCCACCCCCCAAGAAGCCAGTAGATATCAATATCCATGAACAAGTTGCACCACTTCTAGGAGAGGAGATAGCTTCTGCACAGCAGAGAATGAAGTTTTGATACTTATGTTCTTAGCCACATGAGCACTTTTAGGCATGAGATGGGGCATATTGAGCACTGGCACGGGAAATTATCAAATTGACCAGGAAGGTAACTAGGGTCCACATGTAATGGTGTAAGTCCAAAATAGAAAACAGAAGTTGGACTAAACTCTCCTTTCTAAATTAAAATTAGAGTCTAGATAAACATGATGTTGGGGTCTTATTATTTGAGAAAGTGCAAGTTAGAAGACTTAATAGAATCCCATCCTTTATTCTAGGCTTAATAGAATCTGATTCCCACATTTCAGTGCCAAAAAAAATGATTCTCCACTATTTCAATTCAATAAATAGTCTCCGAAATTGAGCACAATGTTGCAAAGAAATGTCCACTTTTTTCTCAAGAATGGAAAGCATGATTTGGTTGAACAATTAACTAAATAACTGTGGTTTGGAGAGATCCTCCCACTTCAATTGGTCCGAAATCAATCATCATAAGATGGGAACAGGATCAAAGTGTGTGGCTAAAAAGATTCTAATTAATGAGGACTAGCCCCTTGCCCTCCTCTTTGGTCCAGCATCTGTGTGACACACTGTCCACCCTTCTTTGACTTGGGCCACTCTACCTTAGCATTCGATTGCTTTTCAAAAATCATCCCTCACCCTCACCCTCACCCTCACCCTCCTCTCCCTCTCTATGTGTGTTTGTGTGTATGCGTGTGTACATGCGTCTGTGTGACTTGTGGGTACTGTAGAAGACCTGCCTTTTGTCCTTAAGGTGGTATGCATTGGTCCCCAGTGCCTCCCCAGAACATGTTAACCACACGGACAAAATAAGTAGAGGCTTGAAACTTGAAAGTTTCTGCATGCGCCTTTTGCGACAACTTGGCTTATTATCTTGCATGATATCCCAAATCATATCCTGGATTTCGTTCAATACTTCTATCTTTTTCTGGGAAACTAAGTACGAAGATTACTTTACTGTTGAAAAATATGTAATCGGGTGTGATTGTACTTTACACGACTGTGTTGAATTATATTGCAATTGAACTTAATATTACAGATTAATCGAAATCGTCCGAGGCACAGTGATTTAACATTGCTGACTTCAAAACAGATATTGCCGCCCTCTTCGTGCAGAGGCTTCCTCCAGCAATCTGTCTTCAAGATACAACGGACTGCAAGCGGTGCACTCCAACAAGTCTGACCCCGAATTTAAAGAAGAAGAAGATTTTTCTTTCAGGAAAAGAATCAGAGAAGAAGAAGAAATTTTTCAGAAAGAACAAAATTCTGTCTGTATTATTTTTTGTTTAAGGTAGTCGTTTATAGACTTGAATCCAACGGACTCCTTTCACCAAAGAAAATGAACAGGCAACCTTTTACAAAGAGAGTTGAATGGACACCCTTTCACAAGAGAAAATAAATTAATTTAATAGTCCATTGTCCACCCAATCACCCCTCTCACCATTTAATTATAATCAATGGTTCCTAAGCTCCAAAATAATTAGCCGTTTGATAAAAAATTAAAGGCTCTAGATGCGAGCTGCAAAGTGCTAAGTGCGCTACTAAAGTGCCACAAAGCGCCCATGCCACGCGCATTGAGTCTCCGCACCAATAAGATATAAAAAGAGGAAGAAAACTTATATATATATATACATATATATATATATATATATAATAGTTTACATGAGATCATTCTTATATAAGGAGCATGAGGTCAATCTTTATAGCCGTTGGATTTCGATTGGAGGGTGGATATCAAATCAGTGGGCAGGTGAGTGTGTCGCATCAGGGAATAAGTGAGATCATTATAGCTATTTGTAGCCATCCGATCAAGATCCAATGACTACGATTTAAAGTGGCCTCATATAAGCCATATGAGAGCGATCTCATTTAAACTTTTCTTATATATATATATATATATATATATATATATATATATATATATATATATATATATATATATAAGGAAAAGTTTAAATGAGATCGCTCTCATATAGCTTATATGAGGCCACTTTAAATCATAACCTTTGGATCTTGATCTAACGGCTACAAATAGCTATAATGATCTCACCCACTCCCTGATGTGACACACTCACCTACCCACTGATTTAATATCCATCCTCCGATCGGAATCCAATGGCTATAAAGATTGGCCTCATGCTCCTTATATGAGAACGATCTCATGTAAACCCTTTCCATATATATATATATATATATATCCTATGACACTCACGTGTCTTTCCTATGTGGGACTAAAATTCATTTTCCCCCAAAACTTAGCAAATGACAAAATTAAAATAAAAAATAAAATTCCCTCCAATCCTATTTCAATCAAATAATCAATGTGGGTTAAGATAAAAATTCTATTAGTGACCTTTACTCCAGTATTAAAATTTTGGGTCCACTACCCAAAACCCAACATTTACAACCAACATTATTAGTCTCTTGAAGAAGAAGAAAGAAAAAAAACAACATTATTAGGTGGCTTATTGCCGGTAACTTGTTCAAGTTCTGCATTATTTAGAACCAATACTTCACTTCACTCTCGCATGCATTTACTGGCTAGCATGGCGAGGCTGAATACTAAAGCCTTTTACCATCTCCAAGCAATAAACTAGGAAGTATTTATATGAATTTCCTTTCCTTTAAAACGTTGATATAAGTAGCATTCATGTATTTCCCTCCTTTGTGCTGTAACGAAATTTTAGATGCTCATGCTTATTCAAATCTTACACATTTAGAATTGTTGCCAATATCTTGACTGATTGATTGGCTAAATTTGTACTCACTTACAATGCATGACAACCTGGGCTCGCTTATATTCTCTCCAAGCTTGTTGATGGGGTGTACTTCATTCTGGTACAGTAATCAAACCCACCATCTGTAAGCTTCTACACAAAGCTTATGTCCTCAGAAGAAGTGGACGAGATTGTTCTTTCGAATCTCCTTCAAAAGCATTCCCATGCTTTGCCCTCCATGCATACATGTGAAATGGAATGATATATGTTTCGAAATTTAAACGCCACGCTCTCCTACTTCCTCTTACCCGTTGGGTGTCGATGGAGGTCGAAGATGTAGTACTTCGAGAAAACAACAACGAGCAATTAGTTGTACTTCAGCAAAACGTCTTGCCATTAGGGGAAGATTTTTTTTCCACTATATTGTAGAAAATAAGAGTGCAATGGTTCTCTTAGCCTCTAAAATATCCCTAAGAATACAAGCACACATTAGTCTCAAACCAATCAATCCCTTCCTAGAGAGAATAGATACGAGATACAACGTTAGAAGGCTTACACCCATTTATATAGACCCCTTGAATGGAATCCCATCACATAGTCCAATTAGGGAAAGAGTCCCAAAGAAAACTACCTCAAAATATATAGGATATCGGAATGACTACCGACACGATCGTATGATCGGTCGGTATAACCGATCAATCAGTAAATCTACTATGCACAACTATGCAAGGGCCTATCGATCACCCCTGTTTTTCTTCATTTCTCTCATTTCTTCTTCTCCGTCATATAGTTCGTCACCTTCCAATTGGCTGGATAGGAAATGCAAAAGAACTAAAACTAGTTCATTTTTCATAATGATTCAGAAAATTATTTTGGAACAAAAGGAGCGTGATATTTTCTGTTTTGGTTTCTGTGTAACTCATGTAGTAGGGCCACCAAATCCCATCAAAACCCAAAAGGTGAATGCTTAAACTATTTATTTAAAAGTGGATGGTTAGCCAAATAGGAGAAACAAGAAGAAGGGCAAAAATAATGAAGACATATATAAAAGTGCATAGAAATGTTGGAAACATAAGCTTAAACATGTGATTGGAATGACAAGCTAAAAGAGCCTTCGATGCTATAGGCGTATTTATCCATCGCTTTACAGGGCTACAATTCAAATGTCTTAATAAATAAACAAATGTCTATCTGCATCTCACTCTCTTAATGACCCTCATGCTTCATGGGAAAAAAACAAAGCTAATGAAGAATTAGACTATGATTAAATAATTTAATCTTTGCTAATCTCTAAATGGTTTTTCTTATAGAGAATGCATTTTTTTTGGGTAACTAACTATAGAGAATGCATTTGATGTCCTTACTCCCCATAAAAATGCACATAGTAGTCCTTCACTGTTTTTTTTTTCTTGCAACGTAATTTCAGTATGGTCACCATACATTTTTTTATTAATATATAAGATTGGCATTACTCTTACAAGTTACTAAAGCTAGCTTTGTGCTAATTGCCCTAGATTTCACACAGTCGGGGTAGTTTGGTCAAATCTCTCTCTGGAACTTTGTTTCTAGGTTTTTCCCGGCCATTTCGTCGTCCTCTCCCTCTCGCCCTTCCCGTCTCCTCTCCGCTCCAGTCCTCACTCGCTTTCTCTTCTTGCGATTGCTTTCGTTCTGATCCTAGCCAGAGAGCAGAAGAGGCGACGATGTCGATTCGGCTGCTGAACCCGAATGCGGAAGTCCTCAACAAATCGGCGGCTCTGTACATGAACATCAATGCCGCCAAGGGCTTGCAGGACGTACTCAAGACCAATCTCGGCCCCAAGGGCACCATCAAGATGTACACTTTTCCCTTTTCTCATGATGATTTGATTGCTATTCTAGTATGATTTTTCGTAAAAACGTGGGTTTTTATTGTGTGGTCTTCCGCTTCTTCAGGCTTGTGGGTGGTTCTGGAGATATCAAACTCACCAAGGATGGGAATACCCTTTTGAAAGAAATGGTTCGTTCTTGTTGATCAGATGGTTTTTGTTCGAGTGCTGAAAACTTTTAAATAAAATTGGTGTTGGTTTAAGTCTTAGTAGCTCGAAGTTACTGAACTTGGAGGTAGATTGTGATAATTTGTGCGGATGGGTTTGATCAGTGCAATATACTCATCAGTGATTGGAGTATTAATTTGTGGTATTTTACAACGTGGGCTAATTCATCTTAATGCTCATTTGATATTTGGTAGCCCCTTTTGTCCATACCGCATTTGAGAAAATGTGATACTCCCTCCGTCCCACTTTGATAGATTCCACTAAGAACTGAAATTTAAGTTCATTTAGCAAAACAAAATATATCTGCTTAAGTTGGACGGAGGGAGTATTTAAGGAGCCCAAGTAATCAGCCTTTTTACTGCATCGACTAAACCTTTTTACTCTACCCACTCACTACTAAGAAAATAAGACAATTTAATATGCGACAAGACTTCTATTGAAATTACACAACTAAAATGGGGCGGAGGGGATTTTTTGTTGTAAGCATTTAGTTGCTGCCTGACTACTTGAGAAAAGATGGTGCGGTGAAATGCCATATGCTTTGCTTTGATGGCCTATATTTTTTGGCTCCATAAAGTTTCGAATGCTTCCATGTGGTTCAACTTTAGTTTGTATCCTAAAGTTGATGGCTGTTGTCAATTGTTATAGCTTGTTGTTGAGTAATTACATTTACTGGCATGTTTTTGGGGTGGCCTGTTCTGCAGCAAATTCAAAATCCGACTGCCATTATGATTGCAAGAACAGCTGTTGCCCAAGATGATGTAAGTGGAGATGGTACTACTTCCACCGTGCTTTTCATTGGTGAGCTTATGAAACAGTCAGAACGATATATCAGTGAAGGTCAGTATTGCACTTCTCTAGTTTTCGTCTTAGTTGGCTTGATTTTTCTCTCACATATTGTTGTAAGGTTGTTCTGATGAATGCTGAAATTTGTGACAATATTTATCTAGGAATGCATCCTAGAGTTCTGGTTGATGGGTTTGAAATTGCAAAAAGGGCAACACTTGAGTTTTTAGAGAAATTTAAGACACCAGTTGTGATGGGTGATGATCCTGACAGAGAAATTTTGAAAATGGTGGCTAGAACAACCCTTAGGACCAAGGTATGTAGTACCACACTTTGGCAAGTTCATAAATCCTTTTCTTTTCTTTTCTTCCTGTAACTGTGCCATCATGGAACTTTAACATGTTTATTTTGTGTTTTTTTAGTTGTATGAAGCACTAGCAGATCAATTGACTGAAATAGTTGTTAATGCGGTAAGCATTTATATTTGCATAGAGAATTATTGTTGTATAATCATCTCCTCATCTTACCAGCCTTCTGTACAGCTGCTCATGCCTATCGATCCGGATATAATCTAGTCTTTGAAAATGAGGATAACCTGATGCATCATTGGGAATACTAGTTTCTCGTGTTACATGTGCTTATATATAAGATCCCTTTTAGCATGTATGTTGTTTTGTTCAAAACTATAATTTGTTATATATGGCTCTTTGAAAATAAGATATGATATCCATGTCTCTCATGCTTATTGTTTGTCTGTCTTATTTGTATGAGTAAAGAATACGAGGTTTACGTGATATGCTCCCTTTGAATTTGAGCAGGTACTTTGTATCCGCAAGCCTGAGGAAGCTATTGATCTTTTCATGGTGGAGATAATGCATATGCGTCATAAGTTTGATGTTGACACTCGTTTGGTATGATATTCTATGCATAGCTTGTAATTTATAGTTGATTAAATTGTTTAACGGAAAAATTGACAATCAAATAATGATGTGTTCCTTTGTTTGAGATACAAATATGTAATACCTCTTGGTAGAAGTGTCCTTTTGACAAAACTTTATTGTCAGTGGCATTAGTTGCTAGAGACCTTGTGGGATAAGTAATTAATGCTGGGTTAGGAGAAAAATACGAACAGTGTTTGAGTGATGCAGCATAAGTTTGGGAGGTGGTGAAGTAATTGCAGGAATCTGAAGATCAAACGAAGATAAGAAGAGAAGTAGAAGGATATGCTTGAACCATGAACATCTTTCTCCAAATGCAATCTGAACTGACATGTCATATTTAGACAGTTGCAAGGATGACCTGGTGATAAAACCATGTGATGACATGACACAAAGAAGTTTGTTGGGACATTTATCTCTATGTCACATAAGTTAACTCAGAATGGAGGTTGTAATTCTGAACTTGAAAAAACATTAATGCAATTTGGGTCTGCATTTGTTGCATTGATTGATCAATGGAATTCTTGATCAAATAACTCATTTTTTTTATTTCGCTTGAACCCTGGTAAAATCCTTGAGTGATGTTTGGTCTTACGTTAAAATTTGTGCAAGTCTTCCTCTTGGTCCGTGGGAGTACTTGTTTCCTTCCAGTAAATGGCTAGGGATTTTTGGGGAGCATCAGGTATTGGCATCCACATACTCTCCGTATCAAATTTTTCTGCTTTGGAACGTAAGTTGCTATAGCTAAGTGACCAAATCCACGCACATGGGTTTAGTACCTGCTCTGGAGTGCATGTGACCTCCATTTCACATGTCCTGTTGTCCTTTATATATGAAAATACTTGGGTTTCTTTACTTCAAAATTTTCTGTTACCGATTGGAATATCTTTCTTGTTAATAAGCCTTTGAAAATTGGATATTGGAGCCACTGCCCATATTAAGTGTCCTATTTTTTTATTTACGTTACGCATAAAAAAATTATAACATCGAAATGTTATGCTTGGGGTTGCAGGTTGAAGGACTTGTTTTAGATCATGGGTCTAGACACCCTGATATGAAGCGCCGTGCAGAAAACTGTTATATTCTAACCTGCAATGTATCTCTGGAGTATGACAAAAGGTACATAGGTTATGTCAACCTTTTTTCCATTACAGGTTGCACTTGATACAGCATTGTACTCATTGTTTATGTGAAGATGCCCTTGTGAGTGTGGAAATGGTGCAGTATAGTGCTGAATGATATTTTCCTACTTGAACTAAGGAAATAGTGAATAAGGAAACTAAGGGCATAAATCTTTGAGAGTCATAGTTTTGTCGATCAATGCCATTCAGCTGCTTGACTTAGCTTTCGTTAACTCTGTACTTGATTGAAGAGAAGTGTTTTTTTTTTGGCAACTGACATTATACTTGACAGTGAGGTAAATGCAGGTTTTTTCTACTCAAATGCAGAACAAAGGGAGAAGATGGTTGCCGCTGAAAGGCGTCAGGTTGATGACAGAGTCCAGAAAATCATTGATCTGAAAAATAAGGTGGTGAAACTTTGCTGATTGATGTACACCTCTTTTGCAGTTGCCGTAATAAATATCTCAACTAAAAATTTGTTTATTTTTTCCAGGTCTGTGCTGGTAATGACAACAACTTTGTTGTGATCAATCAGAAGGGAATTGATCCTCCATCTCTGGATCTTCTTGCAAGAGCAGGGGTGTGTACTTCTTTCAACGTTATGGATTAAAACTACATCTGTTCGTGTGAATGTATTTATAATTACGGTTTTCAACTTTATAGATTGTTGCTCTGCGAAGGGCAAAGAGAAGAAACATGGAACGATTGGTTTTGGCTTGTGGAGGGGAGGCAGTTAATTCAGTAGATGACTTGACACCTGATTGTCTTGGCTGGGCTGGACTTGTCTATGAACATGTCTTGGGAGAAGAGAAATATACTTTTGTGGAAAATGTGAAGAACCCCTATTCTTGCACAATTTTGATAAAAGGTTTGTGTGGATAGTGTCTGTCGAGTGTCTGCTACATTATGTCATAGCAATTTGCATGCCGTTTATGATTAAGTTTGTTATTTGTTACTCACGTGTATCTGGTTTTGCTGGGGCTAATGTGTATTTGTAATTACAGGACCTAATGATCATACGATTGCACAAATAAAAGATGCTGTGCGTGATGGGTTGAGAGCTGTGAAAAATACAGTTGAAGATGAAGCAGTTGTACTGGTTGGTTTTCCGTTGTAGTTACCAAAGATTTTGTTTTCTAGACTATCATATGGTTAATCATTTGTATGGCTGCTATCTTCCTGAATGACTTGCATGTGTGGTTCTTTTAAAATTCTATGAGGTACATTCTCAAATTATTGTGGTTTGACACCTGACCAACTAGTTTAATGGGACAAAAACTGGACAGACACAGTTTGTGACCTAGTAACAATGAACTTTGAAGTTAGCTTTATTTTGTGAAATTAAATGTCATACTGGAAGATCGCTATGACCATCTTTAATTTGAGCTAAGCCATATTAGAAAAGATGGACTTGCCTAGACAGTTCAAGTAAGCAAATTTCCAAGGCAATCCTGTGAATTAACGTATGCACCAACTGATGCTTTATTCACCGAGGCATGTCTATGTATTAGACATGACATGCCTGAAGTATGCTTTATACCCCCGTAAGCGTCTGTGTGCAGGGATATACAGGGACACGGTGTACACTGTAGTCTGTACTACAATGCTTTTATGTCTCTTTTGGTCACAGGGATCAGGGCTACACAAGCTAAAATAAAAATGTTGAACTTTTTATTGTTGTTTTTTAGAATTACAGTTTTAACTTCACTATGATATAGAGCTACACAAGCTAAAATAAAATTGCTGAATTTTTTATTGATGTTTTTTAGAATTACAGTTTTAATTTCACTATGATGCAGAAATTTGGTTTCAACAGCCTTTATATAAGTTTATGTTTCATGTCTCATTCATTGGCTGGATGAGAATTAAAAAATGAAGTAACTTCCGTTCATTTTGGATATCTAATCCAGGCAACTATGGGATCGAGGGCTGTATTCCAGGCTTGCATATGTGACTTGTACATAGAGCAAAAAATGTAATTCAAAACTGAAACATATGTGTTATTTAATACTCCCTCCATCAGAAATATCTGTCCTCATTAGAGCACCAAAATGAACTAATTGGTTTTCTAATGAGGCCACATATTTTTGGACGGAGGGAGTAATAAGGATTGTTTGTTAAAAAATTTTTTACGTGTAGCAGCTTGGTCCAGTGCCTGTACCAGTAGGGCTATGCAAAACCTGGTACATATTGGCCCAGTCGCCTGTATTGGGCATATGCAATAGTGCATTGGTTGAAGTCAATAAGTGCAAGCTGCTTTTTTCTAACTATTGTTACTCAAGTTTTTTTTGTACCCAAGCAATTACACTCATTTTATCGGTCAAATGTGTTCCCCATCTAAAATCAAAATTATTTTCACCTTTTCCTATTTTCATAAAGTTTTCTAAGATTCTGTTGTTTTAGTTGGCCCTACTTCATTGTGATGAAAAACATTTAAATATTTTTTCTTTAAAATTCAGAACCTCTGTATTTTTATATCTATTTCCAATGTAAGAGCTGCCTACCTTAATTGACTAATTATAGTTTCACTTTTAGAAAGTGGGCGACAAAGTGCTGCTTACCAATCTCATGATGCTGGAAATTTATCCCACACTACATTAAGAATATTGAACTATCTGATTTACGTCTTGACATACAAGGGTATTTTGTAGGGGAAAGGATTTTGTTGCTATGCACATGGTAATTGTACTTATCATTGTTTTGCTAATTCCTAGCCATTTGATATCAGGGAGCAGGGGCCTTTGAAGTTGCAGTGAGACATCATTTGGTCAATAATGTGAAGAGAACTGTTCAAGGGGTAATGTGATATTTCTTTTTTTCTTTTTTGCATAACCAATATATCATTTTGTATGTATCTTAAATTATCATTATGTGAAGTGAACATTTTTCTTAAATTATTGAAACTGAATATTTTGATTTGCCAACAGCGTGCACAACTTGGAGTAGAAGCATTTGCAGATGCACTCCTAGTCGTGCCCAAGACTTTAGCGGAAAATTCTGGGCTTGATACTCAGGATGTTCTGATTGGTCTTATGGTACTCTCTCTCTCTCTCTCTCTCTCTCTCTCTCTCATATTTGTCAGACTACTTGGACCGTTGCTTAAAATTCCATACCGCAACTTTAAACTACTCAGGCGGAGCATGATAAGGGAAATATTGTGGGCTTAAACCACAACACTGGGGAGCCCATTGACCCACAACTGGAGGGTATCTTTGACAACTACTTAGTGAAACGGCAAATCATCAACTCTGGGTATATTCGAAGTCGATGATCATATTTGTTTTGCTTCTTTACCTGATATCCCGGTTGTCATAACCTGTCTAAATCGCTGTCATGCAGACCGGTAATTGCTTCCCAGTTGTTGTTGGTAGATGAAGTGATTCGTGCTGGCCGAAACATGAGGAAGCCAACTTAGCTACTTTGATGAGCTTAGAGTTAATGTCAATTATCTTTTGGCTGACATGGTTAGATTTTTTTGTTTTTTTTGCCTTTTTTTCTCCTGTTCTCCCCTTGGGTATGTCTGTTCTGTTCTGATCGGATATAGTTTGTTTGCAATCTACCTCGCTCAGTATCTGTCAAACTACTTAATGGTGTGCCAATTAGAAGATGCTGTCCTAGTCTAAAAAATTTTGCATTTTATATGAAGGCTATTTTCATGATTATGCGGTGGTTGAATGGACATGTCATTGTTACTTTTAGACCCTTTCTCCCTACGTTTTTTTTCAAAAGGTCAGAGAAAATGAATGTATGTTTACCGAGTTGTGTTATATGTGCTTGCCCCATGTATTCTCACTGCACGATTATTAATCATTTTGCATCAAAATAGCCTTCCCAATGGTTTGTTTAGAACATGTTTTAAGTTCCTAGAATGTTTGTAGCAAAGAAAAAGTTCTTTGTATGTTATTTAATTTGAATATATAATACTTCCAAAAAAAAGGAAGAAAAAAATAATTGTCCCATAGTAATTGGTTATTTGGCTCAATTCAAGTGGTTGGATAAGTTAAAAAAATATCTTACAAGCAGGGGCAGAACTATGTTGTGACAGTGGGTGTCCACCAGCTTTTGGAAGATTGTTCTATACTTCGAGTGGTCATCTCTTGGGTTGGGCAATAGAAAACCAGGGTAATCTTTCATTGGCCCCCTGGTCCTTTATCCCTAGTTCCGCCATCATCAAGGAGCTTAGTTTGTGAAATATTTTTTAAGTGCTTAATCAAGCTTTTACCATTCTCTTAGCTGTGGGTCTCACCAGTCAAAAAAAGCAACTCATCTGCCAGCTTAGCTTGATGTTATTTTAAGTACCCAGCCAAACTTTTGGAGAATTATTGGGTGTTTCTGGCACTCTAGTCCAGAGGACCAAGGCGAAGTATAGAGTGCCAGAAATAACAAAACGTGAGCACGACGACTCCTGTTAAAAATGGCATAAAAGGTGACGTAGGCTGGCTGTTGTATCCAATAGTTTCCCAAGTTTTTGCATTCACGTGGCTGTGGACCTGTGGTCTCCACCATTCATGAGAATTTTCCCAAATGTAGATGTATAACATGGGACGTAGCAAGCCTCTGTAGCATTTCTCGGCTGTGCCTTTTTATTTCGTAGCATCTACAGAATGCTTTTACCAAAACACAAGAGAGACTGGCACTGAATGCAAAGTGAAGTACGAAATATGCCTTCTGTTAGTTACCAAAAACAAAAAGATAAGCGCCAAAAAAAAAGCAGAATACACCACCTGTTTACATTTTTTGTTATCCAAATTAGAAAAAAAAAATTACTCCTGATGTTAAGCTGATGTTAGATGGGCCGTAGGCCGATGCAGCACCCAATCATGATGAAAAAAACACGTTGTGTGTGTCGCTGGCCCATCATGATGACATCGGAGCCCAGCACCCAGGTGTCCTTTCTTCCCGCCTCGGGCTCGTGACTCGTTCGTCGCTCGCTCGTCACTCGAGTGACTCGTGAGCGGAGTGAGTTAACTCTGATCTTCTTGTACCTCCTCTTGCATGCGCAAACCTCATCTTTCCCGATCGGGAGCCAAATACATTCCAGGGACGGAATCAATTCGAATCTCATCTTTTTCCCATCTCCAATGGATCCCCGCTCTCTCATCCGCCTCTTCTTCCTCTTCACTTGTTCTCTATCTTTCCTATTTAGGGTTCGTTCGTTCTCTTCTCTGCAACTCAAAACCTCTTCCACGTTCATCTCTCTGCGTGTTGTGCATTTCTTGTTTCATGAAATTATTGATTTGTAGGATCTAATTGATCTTTTTTCCATGTTGTATCTGATGAATTCGCCATCCAGACTGGGAATAGCAGCTCTGTCCTCTTCCTCGACAACCCCAACCATCGCTTCCTTCGCAATCAGCCGGCGGGCGACATCGGGGAGGTAGCCTTTATCAGAATTGTAGTTAATTATGAAATTTGGTTCTTTGTAATTTTTCTGTTTGGTGATTAGGCAATTCCAAATGAACGAAAGTTCTATATCCCGATTAGCGCATAATTTGATACTGCAAGCTGCAGGAATTTGATACCCGAAACTTGAAATTTAGGTTTTAATTTTAGAGGTTTAGCTTATTTAGACAGCATTTATGATGTATCCACGTTTGTTATCTTCGTTGGATAATTATGCTTGTTTGCCTCATACATAAGTAGAATTCCCTTTTTTGTGCATCCGAAAAAAAAGGCACATTTAAGCTTATTTTTCAGCAGACAGAGGGCTTTTCGAATTTGTGGGTTCCGTGTGGCTTAAAAAATTCAGTTCTTTATACTATACCTAATTTTTTTTTCGGACGGAGGAAGTAGCTTGTAATAAGGTAGTGATTTGAATTTTCATCTATATGGTTAAGGTGCTAAACTTAGTTTTTTTTATGGCAGTATAACTCCATTTCAATATCGGATGTTGCTGCTGCTGTATCAGTCCTCCTTGGTTTCGCACCTCCTGCCTCCCTTTCGGCGGAGTCTTCAACTAAGGTTGTAGAGCTAAATTATTATTTTTCGTTTATGGGGACAAACGTAGTCACTTAAATGTTAACTGTAATCTCTCTACAGCTAAATGCGCTTCTCGTACCTAACCCATTCGATAGGCCCCGTGCAGTTTTCATGGTAGATGTCAGTCGGGCTGAAGGTTTGTGAGTTTGATGTGTATAATATGTATGAGCCAGATATTTAGCACCAGTTTTTTTCAGTAATTTCTTTTTTGTTTATGACAGATGAAAGTGTTTTGGAAACTCAGCCAAAGTTTCAAGTTGGTAATGCCTTTGTCAGGAAGGATCTTCTTGATTCAAGCCCAGTCGAAATTGAGTTTTCAAGTAAAAAAACTTCGCAGCGTCTATCTTTCTCGGCAACATGATATTTGGCTCAACTTTTATGAGGCTAATTATGGTTACTTACAAGATAATCTCTCACCTGCAGATGAGGATGAGGTTTACGTGTCTTCACTTGAAAGCTCTAATAGTTTTGATAGTACAGTAATTGATAAAGAGATGGATGACTTGGTACGAAGATATCTTTTCCTGTTTGGTGATAACATTTATGTTGCTATGATGTTTGATGATAAAATTGTGTTCATTTATGCAGGCAGAATTTATTGGAGGGTCATACTCGGATGGAGAAATGAATATTTTGTTGCCTGATGGCACGTCTTTGAGCTTGCATATGTCTAAGGTTCTTATTTATTTTTCGATGAACAATGTCAATTACTTCTGATCCTTTAGTGTTGTTAGGGGTTTATATACATTGAAGTGATGCACCCTTATCGTCGGCATATCTTTGTTTGTTTTTTTTTGGGCTACTCTTTTTGCAGAAAGCAGACTCGGTGTACATATTAAGTCTTCTTTCTCTGATTCATAATATCAAGACAGAAGTTCAGATATGTGAGAATTTTTCTGGTGTCTTCCATGAACGAGCTGCATTAATGACTTGCTCTTTCAAGGGAATTCAGGTGATAGCATCATGTCTTTAGCATAACCCCTTTTTGCCAAAGTTGATTCATATTATCTCAAGGATAGTGCAGCCTTTTATTTATATTCATGTTGAACTTATCTTAGTCAATGTTCCTGCGTTTCTTTTTACACATAGTGGGTATTGAGTAGAATAATACAAGCACATTTGCCAACTGCTGAGTTTTAGTTGATCTGACATGTTGTCTTAAATTGTATAACACTTTGTTTTATGTACTGTTAATCGATTGGGATAGTTAATTGATTTGGTGTAATTAAACTGCTTCTGCACTACCATGTTGTGCTTAAGAAACATTTATTGTTAAAAACTATCATGCTCTTTTGTTGATCTTGGATCGCACATAGATGCAAACACAATTTTTTAATAGGAAATGAAATATCAAAGTGATAAAGAGTTCACAACTATAACATTGAGTGACAATGTTTGTATATGATATGGAATGACACGGAATATTTTTGGCTACATAGAAATTGCTATATGCCTTTAGAGCTACAATTCCAAATATCTGCATAGCAGGATTAACGTCTCATCTGTTTAGCAGTGTACCTCTTCATTTTGTACTTTTACTAAATAACCTCTGGGCAGGCATTGCAAGAGGAATATGGGAAGGGTGTTGTATTGGACCAAGGAATGCAAATATTTTTGGCAACTTTGGCCAAGTTGTTTGATTCATTACAAGTAGCTTATCAAGGTAAGATTTCTTCTAATCTGTTGTCTGATAAAAGAATTAATTATACTGGCAATTTAGATGTTTAAATCTTTGCGCCTGTTTTTCTTTTCAAAATGTAACGAATAAAATTACTGAACACTTTAAATTCAGTTTTTACAGATTGATGGATTGTTCTGTATTGATGATCAAGTTTTCTGTTGGCTAGTTAAGCATGCATTCTCAAGTTTCTGATAGTATCTGATTTTTCGATGGGACAGGAAACTTAGTTGGAGTTGTGCTATTTTACGACAAAAGTACTTCTGCTTCTGAAGAAGTTTTGAATGTCAAAGTTTACAATGGAAATTTTAGATTGCTGGAGGAAGCGAGTACACCTAGTGCAACTGCTGTTGCAGAACAGAAGTTGGTTAGACGTATTCTTGCTTGGACAACTGGACTGATTCTTCTCGTCTCAACTATAATAGGGGTGGGTGTTCAAACCTTTTCCTTTTATCTATACATATCATAAGAGAGTACTTAGTCTACTTAGTGTCCAACTCGAGTGTCTTACTTTGTGTTCCACCTGACATATCATAAGAGACTACTAAGTGTCCAACATGAGTGTTCCATCTGAATGTTAATCAATAGAGTAACATTCTGTTGATAATTGTTCTTTACTTTCTTATTGTACTGTTGATGGTTTTGAAAACTTTGTTGAAGTATATGCTCTGCAGAGATTGCATATTTAGTGGCACTTAGTCATATGCATATACTGCTTTAGTATTCATATTGTTGAAAATGACTCGCATTCTACTTTCCAGAGACTACTGCTTTTGTCGAACTTAGGAAATAAATGTGTTTGCATTTCCTTGCGTCATATACCCCTTGTTCGATATTAATATGTCCTATTTGGTTTTTTTAAAGGGACTAAATTTGGTTCTTTTAAAAAACCAAGTAGGACCCTTATTAAAAAAATTAGGACACTTATTATGGGGAAGAGGGGAGCATATTGTATTGGTGAGATATCATGTAGTTTAAAAGACTATTTTGTTTCCTGTGTATCTTTGTGAATCCTAAAATATGAGCTAATGGTTACTTTGTTTCTGTTGTACACAGGTCTACCTTTTACTCAATATGCCCCTAACGAGGGATACCCTACTGTATTCTAATGTTAAGCTTGATTGAGGTCAATATAGGATCCGGCTGTTGATGATCTGGAGCCACGTTTAATAGAGTGAAATGAAATCTATTGCCCATAATTTTGCACTCGCATCCATACATGAGCTATGCTGTTGTCAACCTCTGTAAAATTTTGTTGCTACCGATGTATTTATTGGACAAACAACTTTATATATGTTAAATTTGAATTTGGTAACAACGTTTGTTCAACACAAATGAATGAAGTTTATAGTCCATTAAGCTTCTGAGGAGAATAGAGGATTACCATTTATGTTCAACACACAAATGAATGAAGTTTAGTATTATCAGGGATTAGCTCGTTCATGTTCAACTGTCAGTTGGATGAATGCATTGTACAGTCCATCCCAAATTAATCTTTCATAAAAATGTTTCCTTGCCACTTGATCATCAGTGCAAGAATTTCTATAACAAAATGCACGTAGAAGTATGATTTTTTAGTTGTTGTTTGATCTGAATGGTAATTGTGGCCAAACCTTTAGGCCTTAAGATGAATAGTAAAGGAACAAGAAGCCCTTATGGGTAAATTGCGAGTATATGACACATTTTGACAGTGACTTCACATACTCCATATACAAACATCACCCAATGTAGTATTACATTTTTCTGCTGATAATATAGTTGCGTAATGAATGAATTTTTATGCACAAACCCTTAGATATCTACAGCCATGAACCATTTATTGTGTGACATGTACATTTAATGAATGTTGTAGTATAAACAAATGATTAGAAGGGTCGAAGTCGAAGACTCACGTCGCCCTTAATAATACTTCTCCGCAACTTCGAGGCACCCAAGAAATTCTTGTACCACAGGGCAGACAGTTTAGGAGTTCTTTCCAGAGTTCTGAAGTCCACATGATATAAGCCAAAGCGTAGAGTGTAGCCATATAGCCACTCGAAATTGTCCATTAAAGACCACACAAAGTATCCCCTCACATCCGCTCCTTTCCTGCAATTCCACATCATCTATCTTAGCACAATGACCCTCTTGATTACACTACTATATATCTAGAGTCCCATTAGTATGCACCTAGCTCACACTGGGCGTATGAGCCTGGGCACATATTAACTTTTCCTTATATATCTTGAGTCCCATTAGTATGCATCTGGCTCACACTGCGCGTTTGAGCCTGGGCACATATTAACCTTTCCTTATTGAACAGTTTTTCTGAGTAATACCTCATGGCTAGAGAGAGGGTAGCCAGATAGCTCCGCAGGTAGTCTACTCTCTCCCTGTCATTCAGCAATACTTCCTTGGGCGTACCAGAACTACTCTTCTGGGCATATCCTGAAAGTATGAACATACCAATCATCTCATTTATTGTTTGAAATTTATACCTCTGTTGCACCCATCAAAATTTGGCCTTACCATTCTCAGTAATATACATGGGCGTATTGTTGTATCTGTCCATGAAGTATAACACCATCTTTTCCAATCCATCAGGCACCACGTAGAACGTTGGCATTGGCGTCTAAATCAATAAAAGGGAGAGCCTTAATGTCTCGTTGTTTTATAAGAACTCTGTAAATAAATTTAAATTAAGGCAATAATGAAAAGAGATTAAGGATCTACTGGCTGGCCAATTGGTCGCCCATTACGTTCACCAGTGCGGGATGCAAGAGCGTCTCCCTGAGTGGTGCCCGGAGTGCAAGCAGAGAACATGCAATCTTTTGTGTACATTGTGGAGTAATGGTTTATTCCAATGAAGTCAGTTTTGTACTGCAACTTTGCTTGATCTTCAGCTGAAAATATTGGCAGCCTCTCATTCAATATCTCGCGCATCTCTGGAGGATAACTGCCATACATGATCGGGTCCAAAAACCTACAATTTGTGATCAACAAATCTGCTAAATTACTGAATGATCTTATGTGATAACACCTTCGAATATACATAGTAAAGGTTGAATTAATAGCGATTACCAAGCAAGTTGGAATGCCAGGAGCCTTTTAGCAGCTGAAACATCTTCTGGAATGTCTCTCAAAGGTTCATACCAGTAAGCAGCCATGACAATCCCAATGGATCCTCCTTGTGTCGCCTGATTATTCGATGAGAATCACAAAAATTATAAATGGGAGATCTAACGAGTGAAAGATATTTCTATGATTTAGAGGGAGTGATCTTACCTGATACTTGGTCTTATATATTTGACTAGCTATTGCATGGGAGAGGATTACGTTGTGTGCTGCAATGTATGGCTCTATGGCGGAGTTGCCGGTGGTGCAGTCACCGAACGGTGATGAACAGTGAGCCGGTGGGTATATTCCATTGAGGTAGCCACCACTCACCATAATATTTGGTTCATTGAAGGTGCTCCAATACTTGACTCTATCGCCAAAAGCCTTGAAACATACTTCTGCAAAATATCCAAAATCCTGCCTGCAATATTTGGAAATATTAGAACTGCAAAAAGTAGCCCATTACAAAAGAGTTATGGTAGTCTATTAATTTGGAAATAGCTTACTGTATTTGTGAATTTAACCATGCACCATATCGATCTTCAAGTTCTTGAGGAATATCAAAATGATTCAGCGTCACGAATGGCTGTATCCCTATTAAGATCACAACAAGAACAGCATTTTAAAATTTTTTTGAGGAGCAAATAAAATTGGTGGACGGCTAAGGCGCGCAGTTACCTTTCAGTAAGATGGCGTCAATGAGCTTATTGTAAAAATCAATCCCTGCTTGATTTACCTCCCCAAATCTACCTCCTAACATCACAAGAAGTGTTGGTTAGGTGAAAAATCTCTCTTAAATGACTTGAAACTTTTTAAGTCATTGAACTTACTGGGTAGAACTCTGGACCATGATATTGAAAACCTGTAGGAATTGACTCCAAGGGAATGCATCAACTCAACATCTTCCTGTTTAAATCAGTTATCTTGATCAAAATACTGACTCGTTGGTAGCAAGTCTAATCTTCTTCAAACAACAATGATAAAGACATTCAACCTATTCCAGATATTATGTCAACAGCCCCCATATATAGGACACGAACTTTTACACGTAAAAATAAAAAGCGCTCATTTAGTCATATTATACATGAAATTTTACATATAGTACCCGGTAAAGATGGTAATGGTCATCAGCAACATCTGCAGTGCTCGCATCTGCTATTTTTCCTGTTCTTTTCACATCAAAACAAAGTCAAGTTTTGTTTTATAGTGTGTATTTTCATCGGTACCTATCAGGTTACGTACCTGGAATACGTGAAAACACATCCCAGTTGCTGAGGCTTTTGTTATTTGTAAGGTAGGCTCCTTCAATCTGCATTTATGCAAGTGCTTAGCCAACAAAAAAGGTAATGCATTTTCTAATTCGTGACACAAAAAGGGTGAGATAATGACTAATTGCTAAATTACGGATGGTTGGTAGGGACAGCTTGATAAGGACAATGTCACTTCATCTACCGTTGGACATGTTATTTATACAAAACCTGCAATTGTATATCAATGGTACCTGAAAAGAAGAGGTCGAGGTTCCAAAGAGGAAGTCTTGAGGGAACTGGCTGCGATCAACGAGAGAGCAAACCGCTGAGAAGAAATGAATGAAGATCAACAAGAATGCCAAGCCCTTCATCATGTGTATTGAGCTACAACTTCTCAGAGATGATCAAATATCCTGGCTTTAGCTTAGTACGGGAACACAAAATGAAAAGGAAGTGATGAACTAGAAGGCTGCATTGTTAGCATTATATAGACTATTGGGTAGTTGGATTTCATAAAAGAAGTCTGGCCTTTGGCCCCAGGGCGAGGCCCACACGCAACTGCCGCTCTTGTTGGAAAATAGGACACCGCAAAAAGTCCATTTATCTGATCACTTGTGTTGCTTTTCATCTATCCTCTTCACGTTGGAAAACGCTGAAAGCCTTCCTCTTTCTTGGTCAACCCCTTGATTGCCCAAATTATGATTAGATTACCCAACATGTGAGGGTATTCTATTCTCTCTAATTTGGGTTTATTGGGTATGCTAGTAGTAACGCGTGCTTATTAATTTTCTTGGGAGCAAGTACGCACTAGATTTGAATTCGATGTGGTGCTTTGTAGGAGATAAAAATTGTGCCAACGTGGCTTTGCGTTGAACACTTATCCAATTATCTTGTGGAAATTTCACGTGCAGAAAAGAAAGACTTTGTTTTTTGTTCCAGAAAAGGGGGACTGGAAATATGGTGTTTTCACCGGCAGTTGTTCAATTGTCAACGTTAGAATCCTTGATTAAACAGAAGGAGAGAGAAAAAAAATTATTGGGAGACTTTATGATTAGGCGGAGAGAGATTGTAAATCATAGCAATAATTAGAGGACACAAAAAAACCTAGCATTTAGGTAGTACAATGTCATGATTCTGAACTATCATATAATTGACTACATTATAATAGATGTACCATTAAATGTAAATACTAATTAGTTAGCAACTTAATTCCTTAACTCTCCATTAATATTCATGGGTCTCCTGTCTTTGTCGTTAAGATGCGTATGATTAGCCTCTAGAAAGCCCATTGCATATACACTAATGGGCAAGCCCACAAACTTGGTTACTTTTAATCGTTTCCAGGACAAGGCCCACCATTTGAGCGTGCGACTACTAGTTTTAAGAAAAATGCTACGAACAGCTCGATTTTATCCTCTCCCTTGATTGCCAGCCAGCAACACAGCCCACCAAAAACTTAAGTGCAAAATTTACTCAAAGCTCGAGGTCACTTCCAAAGCAAACCCAGGTGAAGTGATTTTGACGGTAAGCAGCCATGGTTAAATAGAGTGATATTAAATCTCTTGCCCATGCGTTTGCACTAATTGGATCAAAACATGAGCTACGGTATTGTCAACCTCTGTAAAATTTTGTTCCTATTTATGTATTTATTGGACAAAGTACCTTAGATTTATTTAGTTTGAATTCGGTAACATCTTTTGTACACAAGTAAATGAATGAAGTTTATGATATGCAATAAGCTTTTGATAAGAATAGAATACTACCATATATGAGGGAGCTCAGCTTTTTTATCATAAATCGTATATTTACGTTGGAAATAATGCGATTACTCAGTATCATCCAGATATTAGCATCATGGCCAGCTAAATTTAGGGGCCGTTTGGGGCGTGATTATTCCAAAAATATCCAGACTGGATATTGGATATCTACTGTAGTAACCATGTGAATTTTTACATCCAGCTGAAACACCTCCTGGGGTGTTTCAGCTGGATATATAAAATATCCAGATACTATAGTGTAGCAAAACATCCTATCTGGATGTTTTGCTTTTAATCACGCCGCAAACGGTCCCTTAGTATTATCACGGATAATAGCTCGTTAATGTTCATTTGTTAGTTGGATGAATGCAATGTAAACTTCAAACCCCAAATTAATTAGTCTTCCATAAGATATTGCATTGCCACTTGAATGATTAGTGCGGGATTTTTTAATAAAATTCACATAAAAGTAATTCACAATTTTGTTTTGCACTATTTCACTTCTTTTTGTGAGGTTGTGCTTGAGGAAGGATGATTATGATGAATGACCCTCGACACAATCTTTTTAAGTTATAAATATGCAACGCCATTGAAGAAGTTTCATCTCTGATGAACTGATCCATGTAATTTATGTTGAGAAAAGTTTAAATGAGACTGGTCTCACAGGGATTGCATGAGCCTGAGTTATCTTGAGCCGACAAATCTGACGGTGGGTGGTGATTCACACTCACATGCCCTCTGTTTTAAGACCCAGTTTGGCCAGGCCAATTGAACCCGGTTGAACCAGAGCCGGCCCATTTTCCAGGACGGAACGGCCGGGCCAACTGGGCCAGTTGAGAGGGGGGACAGAGGAGAGGGGGAGGGGGTTGTCGCTGGGGCCAGAGGAAGGGAGAGGGTCGCCGGGGGGGGGGGGGGGGGGGACCAGAAAACAGAGAAGAGAAGAGGGGGAGGGGAGCCATCGCCGGGGCACTGGGGTGGCAGGAGGGAGAAAAACTGACCACGGATAGGGAGGGAGGGGAAAAACAGAGGACAGAGGGCAGAGAGGGAGGGAGGAGGGGGGAGAGGGCTTGTCGCCAGGGCCAGGGGGAGGGAGAGGGGGTCATCGCCGGGGGGGAGGGGGGGAGGGGCCGTCGCAGGGGCGTCAAGGTGCCGGGAGGGAGGAAAACCGACGGGGGGGGGTGAGAGGGAGGGGGAGGGAGAGGGAGAGGGGTCGCTGGGGGGGGGGGGGGGGGGGGGAGAGGGGGCCATCGCCGAGGCGCCGGGGTGCTGATCGTTTAAAATTAAACCCTTGCAAGTGCACAAGGCAATTATACCACAGCGAGTATAAAAGGGTTGTCGAACCTCAGGGATGGATGAATGATTTACTAAATTCAAGTGAAAGAAAGTTGCAGTTTTAATTAATCTATAAAAAGCAATAAAATTTAACTACTTTAAAATGGATTTTAACTAATATGGAGAAGTGCCAAGGCTTCGAATCTACCACACAATAAACCAGCTTATCATCTCTCCCTCTCTCTCTTGAATAAATTCCTAATTGGCTAGCATATTCTTCTCGAACATATACTTGTTAATTCAAAATGTCGTGCTTTCCTCTCAGACGTAACACATAAATCAATTAAAACATGGAACTGTGATCTATCTCTCTCGAGCATAAATCAATGAAACCTTATTCCTTTATAACACCTTAGTCTACTTACGTTCCTCTCAAACACGCAAGTATCCATTGGATTGAAATTAACAAGAATTCACTCTAGCCTCTCTCGAGCACATAGAATAAACCTCAATAAATTAACAATGATTGTATAATAAGATCCATATACCAATTAAGGTAAAAGTTAAGATTGAGATAAAGAAAACTATACAACCAATTTATTCAGGTTTCATCTACGCCTTGGATGCGAATTTAGCGAGCCGTCGGACGAGGAGAACACTATTGATTCAACGAAGTCATTGTGCACTATTCACAGTACTGTAGCAAAACATTGTTCATGCACTATTCATCGTCTCCCTCGCGTAACAAATCGCGGAAGTTACTGTAGCAGTCCAAAATACCACCTTCTCCTCTCTCTTCCGGCTCCTCTTCTAGCAGAAACAGCACCAGAATCTGGTCTGTTTTTCGGCGCTAATTCTATCTTTTTACCTCTGTTTTCTGGTTGGGCGTCCTCTGTTCAAGCTCCTCCTTTTCTCCTGTTTTTATAGGCAGCCAAACCCCGAATCCGACTCTTAATCGATTCTCATTCCAAGTTGGAGTCGAATCGAGACAAAGTCTAGCACTTTCCAAATCCGGCCACGGTTTTTTTTTTTTCCATTTTCGATTGGGACATCCACCTCCGCCGTGCTTTGCCGCCATCTACTATCCACCGCCGATCGTCTTCCCTGCCGTCGTCTTCCGCCGTCGCCTTCGTCGTCAGTCCATCTCCACCGGAGCTCAGTGTTATACATGAAAAATACACATTTTTATGTCTTTTTACCTATTTGTTAGTCATGTTTTCTAATTAAAATGAGGAATAAAGTGAATTTTAGTAATTTTCTAAGTAATTAGGAATTAATTAAATAATGCTCTCTAAATGGCTCAAATTTTAATATGTTCTACCATTTTATGAATTATGTGGCATGTCTAATGTGGGACATATTTTATTTTATATAGGTTCAAATGTTCGGACTGTAGAACAGCCAAATTGACGCCAATAGACGGGTTTTGAAGTGCCAAAGCGACCCAAAAGCTGAGATAACGTGCAGAGAAGATCTAAGCCGTTGATGTTCACTGATGAAGAAGACGGGCTTGAAATCAATGGATGAGCGTTCAGATTTGATCCGACGAATGACATTGATACAACGGGTTTTAAGAGAAAGAAAGTGAAAAAAAAGGACCGAACCAAACTGGTTCGGTCGGGTCGAAAGTAAAAAAAAAAAGAAGAAGAAAGAAGAATCCGAGCGAAAGCTCGGGTGTCTTCTCTCTGAAACAGAGCAGCGCCTGCTCGAGGCGCTGGACGGCTGGGTTCCGGCAACTTGGGCTCGACGGCGGCGAACCAGCAGAAGGGCGATGGCCAAGGCGAGGCGGCGCGATGAGAAATCCCCATGAGCTGAGTGCCTGTGGAGAACCGACGGTGTGGAGACGCCGGAAGACAGAAGGTCATGGCTGAGGTTGAGAAGTGCGACGGCAGCAGCCATTCGAAGCCAAGGAGAAAGAGTACAGCGAAGGTTCCGGTGAGGAGATTGGTGGCAAATAGAGCAACAACAGAAGGAAGAAATCTGTATTTGGAAACTACCAAATTGGGAAGGTTGGGAGGCGAATTGGGCAAATCGAGCTTTGAAGCAATTTCGAAATGGTAAGTGTTCCCATTTCAGTTCGATCTGAGATTTCAAAAGGGGCGATTTTGGCTTTGAATTGGGAAAGAAGAACATTTTGGTGCTCTGCCCTATTTCGAAAAAGATAAAGTTGGTGTTTTTACTCCCCAATTGGGCGGGATTTGATGAACACAGAGGGGTAAACTGCTGGGTTTAGGATGAATTGATGGCAGTAAAAGGAAAGTTTTGATTTTGGGATGGAGAAGAACTGGAGGCAGTTTCTGTATAAAAACAGAGAAGAAGAACAGTGACGAGGGGCCGTTCGACGGAGAAGATGACCAGAAAGAGTTTTTTTTTTAAGTTAAAAAGTTTTGGTTTCTTTTCTGTTTTATTTTCATCTCAATTTACTGTTTTGTTGAGTCTGTAACGAATTGTGCGAACAGTAGATTTAGGGGTGTAAACGGACAGATACGGTCGCGGACAAGCTAAGTCCATAGCCGTCCGCGCACTCTAAAAATAGGTGTCCGTCCGTTCGCCGTCCGTGTGGACACCCCTAAGTGTCCGTCCGCATGTGTCCATGACGGACACGGACGGACACGGACACTATGAAGTAAAAGGTATTCCTTCTTTAAAATTGATAACCGATAATTCTTAGTTATTGTTGTCCATTGTCAACTCAATCATTCTTTTCAGTTTTCCCATGATCCTCTTGGCATGATGAACTATTTTCAAAAACAAAAAATAACTTCTCTCACATTCATTATATTATATATATATATATATATATATATATGAGATAAGTTTACATGAGATCGTTCTCATATAAGGAGCATGAGGCCAATCTTTATTGCCGTTAGATTCCGATCGGAAGGTGGATATCAAATCAATGGGTAGGTGAGTGTGTCACATCAAGGAGTAGGTGAGATGATTATGGATATTTGTAGCTGTCAGATCAAGATCCAATGGCTACGATTCAAAGTGGCCTCATATAAGCAATATGAGAGCGATCTCATTTAAACTTTTCCCTATATATATATATATATATATATATATATATATATATATATATATATATATATATATATATATATATATATATACGGACAAAACGGACGGCTCCGGACGCGGACACAGTCTGTCCGCAGCCGCAGCCGTTTTGAAGGCGGACATAAAGAGCTGTCCATGTCCGTCCACGTGTTCGTGACAGACAGAAATTATGTCCATTTAGGCATCAAAACGGACGGACGGACGGACGGACATGGACATCCGGACTCCATTTACATCCCTAAGTAGATTGCACGAGTCGGGAAGACGACCAACAGTTTTATTTTCATTTTTTTTACAGTTCCAAAATTTCTATTTTTTTTTCCTTTTTCTTTCTGGTACTGCTCATTTCGACTATTGTCACTGTTGCTACATTGGATTTGTATCGGTTGTATTGGACGGCTGCCAGAAGAACAAAGGAATCACTGCAATTTATTATTTTCTTTAATCTCAAGAAATTCCTGTAAGTTGATTTTAGTTATATCGAAATGAATTCCATTATTTTTGCAGTTAAATTCCTTAGTATGAGTAGCTAAATCCCTGTCTAGGGCTGAGATAAAGCCATGATTAGTTGTAGGAATGGTATTCATGTGATGCAATTGCTATTTCAAATTAATGCATTTTAACGATTGTTGTTCTCAAATTAATTGCATTGGGTTATATGTTTAACATGCTATTTAGATATTACTTGTGATTTATCAAATGATGGATACATGTAATGATTTGAATCTCATCTGTTGATATGCAAGAGAATGCAAAACTTTATTTAAAAATCTATATGCTTTAATGCTGAAATTTTCCGTAGGAGAATAGATTGAATTCTAAATTTCTACGAGATAATCGTGAAAACAATTGCTGATTTTAAAAGAAATATTCCTATGATTGTCATGTGCTGACTCTTATGCCCTAGTGTTTTAAATTCTTGATTAAAGTTTCAATTTTTATTTGTCAATTAGTTTCTGTTTCATAGATTATTTAATTGCTTTTAGATTAATTTCTTAGTTAAAGCTGTTTAATTGCATTGAGTCTTCGATTAGTCGTAGCTGTAGTGAGTCAAATCAATTTAATTCTTCAACAAGGGTAATAATCTGATCTTCGAATTAGAATTCCAAAAACACAAGTTCCTGTGGGTTCGACCTCGCAAGAATTGTGCGACTATACTCCAAACACGATTCGTACACTTGCGAGTAAAATTAAGAGATTAATTAAAACAACAACAAGTTTTTGGCGCCGTTGCCGGGGACTTGTAGGAAATCAAATTCTAAGACTAATTTTACCCTTGCAGTTAATTTTAGGTCAAAAAAATATTAAAAAAAAAAATTTAACACGTGATAGTTGATTGACGGTGGATGACCACGTGGACACGTGATCACACACTGCGTCTGGTTAGCAATAATTCTAATCCTTTAGAGAATAGTGAAACTAAAATTGATCTTTCATTTAAAATGGAAGATCAACCTGAGAAATCTCTGAGAGAGTTATTTTCTCCGATCACAATCAACCCTCCATCTTGCATAGTGTTGCCTACAACCTCTGCAAAGCATTTTGATCTAAAACCTCAGATAATTCAACTTTTGCCCAATTATCATGGTCTTAACAGAGAGGATCCTTACATGCATGTAAAGGATTTTCTAGAAATTTGTGCAACTTTTAGGTTCATAGACTTCTCTGATGAGTCTGTTCGTCTGCGCCTTTTCCCCTTCTCTTTGAAGGACAAGGCCAAGGCATGGTTGAATTCTCTTCCCGCTGACTCTGTCACAACATGGGATATGTTGGTGAGCAAATTCTTGTCCAAATTCTTCCCAATGGCCAAAACTAATGAATTAAAGAGAGAAATCACTGACTTCATGGAAGATGAAAATGAAAAATTTTATGAGAGTTGGGAAAGATTTAAAGACCTTTTACTAAAATGTCCACATCATGGGTTTGAAACATGGAGGTTAATACAACACTTTTACAATGGCTTAACTCAAACACATCGCAACATGATTGAATCAATGAATGGCGGTGCTTTTTTAGACTTGGGAGGTGAAGCAGCTTATAACTTCTTAGAGCGCTTAGCTGAAAGGTCCCAATAGTGGGATTTTGCAGGTCATAGGGAGAGACAACATCAAGCTCCTAAGAAGGGAGGTCTCTATGAGATTAAAGAGAACATAGATGTTAAGGTCAAACTTGATGCGTTAACCAAGAAAATAGATGCCCTGAGTTTGAACCGAAGCATCAATGCCCTCAACATGAATGAAGCATGCTCAGTGTGTGCTAGCCCGATGCATACATCTCTGAACTGCCCTTCCATGAATACTTATCCAGAATGTTATGCAGAACAAGTCAATGTTCTAAACAATTATGGGAAGCCGACAGGCAATCCTTTCTCTGAAACCTACAATTCAGGTTGGAGAAATCATCCAAATTTCTCCTGGAGACAAAGTCAACCACCTATGAATGTAGGTGGGCAGCCTATGCAACCCATGCATAATCAGTTTAGGCAGAGCAACCCACCATATCCAGCTTTGTCTCAACCTCCTACCCAATATCAACAACCTGTCACTCGATCTCAGGGTCTTACAAAAAAACAATCCTCGTTAGAGGACACTATCAAATCTTTCATCCAATCCATAAGACAAGTTATTCAGTCAACTAACCAAGCTATGCTTGAGATGAAGAACTCTACACACATGAATACTCAAGCAATTGCTAAGTTAGAGACTCAAGTTGGTCAATTGGCTACTCAATTAGCAGAAAGAGAGAGAGGGAGATTCCCTAGTCAACCTGTGCCTAACCAGAAGGGCCAATTTTCCATTGGTAGTAGTTCCAATTCTTCACAGAATGAGGAACATGTTCAATCAGTTATTACCCTTAGGTCTGGAAAGCAAATTGATAATAAAATTGAAATGTCTGAAAAAGAAAGTGAGAACACTAAGACTGAAATAGAGACTAAAGAAATTAATTCTTCTCCAACTGTTAACAGTGATTCTCCACCTAGGAATTTTGTACCTAGGGCACCTTATCCGCAAAGACTAGTCAATCCTAAAAAGGTGCACAATATGGAGATATTCTAGAAGTGTTTAAACAAGTGCAAATAAACATTCCTTTTCTAGATGCAATCCAACAAGTGCCTTCATATGCAAAATTTTTGAAAGATCTAGTCTCTGTCAAAAAGAAAAATAATGTTCCTAAAAAGGCATTTCTAGCAGAACAAGTCAGCTCTGTCATTCAATGTAAATTTCCTATCAAATATAAGGGCCCTGGTTGTCCCACAATTTCATGCATGATAGGGAAACATCAAATTGAGCGAGCCTTATTAGATCTGGGGGCAAGTGTGAATTTATTGCCCTACTCTGTGTATGTGCAATTAGGTCTGGGAGAGCTAAAACCCACTTCAATGACACTTCAATTAGCTGACCGTTCGGTTAAAATTCCTCGAGGTGTTGTTGAGGATGTTCTGATTAAGGTTGATACATTTTATTTCCCTGTGGACTTTGTTGTCCTTGATACTCAACCAGTTCCGAACATAAGTGGGCAAATACCTGTCATTTTGGGTCGTCCATTTCTAGCTACATCTAATGCTATCATTAATTGCAGAAATGGAGTGATGCAAATTTCTTTTGGGAATATGAAGGTGGAATTGAACATTTTTTACATCAGTAAACAACCACCTGACATGGATGATGTGAATGAAATAAACCTGATTGAAACACTTGTCCATGAAACATTTCTTCAAACACATTCCCAAGATCCCTTAGAGGCATGCTTAACACATTTTGGTTGTGAATTTGATATCGATCAGTCAATTGAACAAGTAAACTCATTGCTTGAGTCTGTACCTCTGATGAGTACTGAACGGTGGCAACCAAAAGTGGAGCCTCTTGCCTTATCATCATCACCAGTAGTTCCATCTAGTGTTGAGCCACCTAAATTAGACCTGAAACCATTACCTGATACTTTGAAATATGCTTATTTAGGTCCTGCTGAGTCCTTACCTGTCATTATTGCATCTGACCTAGATGTGGCTCAAGAGCGTAAGCTATTTGATGTTCTTGTAAAGCACAAAGAAGCCATAGGGTGGACCATTGCAGATATTAAAGGCATCAGTCCCTCTGTTTTTATGCATAGAATTCATTTGGAGGATGATGCCAAGCCTTCTCGTGAATCCCAAAGGCGTCTTAACCCTGTAATGCAAGAAGTTGTTCGAGCTGAAATCCTTAAGCTTTTAGATGTAGGAGTTATCTACCCGATCTCTGATAGTAAATGGGTAAGTCCTGTTCAAGTTGTACCGAAAAAGTTTGGCATAACTGTTGTGAAAAACGATGCTGATGAGTTAGTGCCAACTCGAGTTCAAACGGGTTAGCGTGTCTGTATTGATTATAGGAAGTTGAATGCTTTGACAAGAAAAGATCATTTTCCCCTTCCTTTCATTGACCAAATGCTAGAAAGGTTAGCGGGACATGAATATTATTGCTTCCTTGATGGTTATTCTGGTTATAACCAAATTCCCATAGCCCCTGAAGACCAAGAAAAGACCACTTTCACGTGTCCTTTTGGTACCTTTGCCTACCGTCGCATGCCGTTTGGGCTATGCAATGCACCTGCTACCTTTCAAAGGTGTATGTTGAGCATTTTCTCTGATATGGTAGAGCGATTTTTAGAGGTATTCATGGACGATTTTTCTGTCTTTGGTTCTAATTTTGATGAATGTCTGCACCGTCTATCTTTAGTGTTAGTGAGGTGTAAAGAGAAGAATCTGGTACTTAACTGGGAGAAATGTCATTTTATGGTTCAAAAAGGAATTGTCCTTGGGCATATTATATCTAATAAAGGCATTGAAGTTGATAAAGCTAAAGTTGATTTGATTTCACATCTTCCACCACCGCGAGCTGTAAAAGAAATCAGATCATTTTTAGGCCATGCTGGATTTTACAGAAGATTCATTAAAGACTTTAGTAAAATTTCTAGACCCTTGTGTAATCTTCTTGCAAAAGATACACCATTTGTCTTTGATGATGCTTGCAATAATGCCTTTCAGAAACTCAAATCAGAGTTAACATCTGCACCTATTATTCGGCCACCTGATTGGAGCCTACCTTTTGAGATAATGTGCGATGCCTCTGATTATGCTATTGGTGCTGTGTTGGGGCAGCGAATTAATAAACTTCCCCATGTGATTTACTATGCCAGTAAAACATTGAATGATGCTCAACTTAATTATTCTACAACTGAAAAAGAGTTGCTGGCAGTAGTCTTTGCTCTAGATAAGTTTCGGTCTTATTTATTAGGATCGAAGGTCTATATCTATTCGGATCATGCTGCATTGAAGTATCTTTTATCTAAAAAAGATGCTAAACCTCGTCTTCTCCGATGGATATTATTGCTACAGGAATTTGATATTGAAATTCGGGATAAGAAAGGTTCTGAAAATGTTGTAGGCGACCACTTATCTAGGTTGATAGTTGATTTTACTGATGAATCATTGCCCATAACTGAATCTTTTCCTGATGAGCAATTACTTACAGTATCCCAGTTGCCTTGGTTTGCGGACATAATTAATTATCTGGTAACTGAACAAATTCCATCTCATTGGTCTTCCCAAGATAGGTCCAAATTTTTGTCCAGGGTTAAGTATTTCTTTTGGGATGATCCATACTTGTTCAAGTATTGTCCCGATCAGATTATTAGGAGATGTATTCCTGAACATGATCAACAAAGTATCATTTCTTTTTGTCATGATCAAGCATGTGGGGGCCATTTTAGTTCTAAAAAGACTGCTGCAAAGATTTTGCAGTGTGGATTTTATTGGCCTACTATTTTTAAAGACTGTCATGCTTATTGTTCAACATGTGAAAGATGTCAGAAGTTAGGGGCACTTTCACGTCGTAACATGATGCCTTTAACCCCAATCCTTATTATAGACCTTTTTGATGTATGGGGTATTGACTTCATGGGACCTTTTCCTAACTCTTTTGGCAATCTTTATATCCTTGTGGGGGTAGACTATGTCTCTAAATGGGTAGAGGCCGTAGCATGAAAAACCAATGACCATAAAGTGGTGGTCCAATTTTTGAAAGATAATATTTTTGCACGTTTTGGTTCTCCTCGTGCTATCATAAGTGATGGGGGAAAACATTTCTGTAATAGGGTTTTTGAACAGTTAATGAAGAAATATGGCATAACCCACAAAATTGCTACCCCATACCATCCCCAGACAAGCGGTCAAGTTGAGGTTTCTAATAGGGAGATTAAGCATATTTTAGAAAAGACAGTCAATCCTAATCGCAAAGATTGGTCACTGAGACTCACCGATGCTTTGTGGGCTTACCGTACTGCATTTAAAACTCCCATTGGAATGTCTCCATACCATCTTGTTTATGGGAAAGCTTGTCATCTTCCTGTTGAAATTGAGCATAAAGCTTATTGAGCAATTAAGCACCTGAATTTTGATTTAAATAGAGCAGGAATTCAAAGGAAACTGCAGTTGAATGAGTTAGATGAGCTTCGTAATGATGCTTATGAATGTGCAAAATCATACAAAGATCGTATGAAAAAGGTTCATGATCAAAATATTCTGCGAAAATCTTTTACATCGGGGCAGAAAGTTCTTTTATACAATTCTCGTTTGCATCTGTTTCTGGGTAAATTGAAGTCTCGATGGACAGGACCTTTTATAGTTCGTGTTGTTTATTCTCATGGAGCAGTTGAAATAGAAAACCCCAAGAATGGTGATATATTCAAAGTTAATGGTCATCGTCTTAAACCATTCTTGGAATTGCAGCAACCTCAGATCGATGAATTGAGTCTGGCAGACCCGACTTATAATGACTAAAGTTGCAGTAATTTGTTTTGTGCATAGTGGGTTTAGTTTTTTTTTTCTTTGCTTTATTTTTCATTATTTATCACTCACATTTTTAGGTTCATGATTCTCACAGGATATCTAGATGGCCGCCATATTCTTACACCTATGGGTGGTGCCTGCACAGTTAGAAGAAGTAGTGAATGAACATCCACTGAGTCCAGACTTAGATATTCCAGTTGTCTATCCTTGGGCACCATTACTACCACATCAGTTAGCGGGGAGTATGGATGACTCACCCATAGATGAGCTTGATCTTCAGGGGCCCATAGCTGCTGTCAATGTTGTTCCCATTTCCTATTCGTTTTTGTTCCCCAGAGAGTCTAGGTAGGAGATATTGAAGAGAAGACTGGGAACATTAATTTGCAATTTGAGAAATGTCATTTGGTCATATTTTTATTCTCTGTGGTCTCACGCTAAATCCTTGGTAGAATCTGCATCATCCATTAATGAGTGAATTAATAGCTGTGTCTGGCTGAAGACGTAAAACTTAGCGCTACTGAGAGGCAACCCAAGTTTTTAGAATCTTTATTTTTGTGCTTATTTCTTCTTATGCTATTCTTGTGCTTCACTTGTTCTTTTCATTTTGATAGATACTATAGCGTTTCAGTGGAGTGCAGGTACTATCTTTCCTTCCCTCGTTTATTTATTTTCCTCAGTACTTATTTCACAACTTTTTACATTGAGGACAATGTTTCATGCAGGTTTGGGGGTATAGGAAGATATTTGTTTAGGATATCTTAGTTATTTTCTTGCTTGTTTCGAATTTTGTAAAAAAAAAAAGAAAAAAAAGAAAAAGAAAATTTTAAAAAAAAAAATTTAGGTTGTTTGTTAGTATTTTTATAGGTTTTGGTAGTTTATCCCTTCGTGATGCATACTTCAATTTTTAAGAGATTAATTTACATTGGAAGTGTGAGTAAGTATACTGGAGGATAGAGACACTTAACTGAGAAATAGCATTCTGTTACAATCCTCTTGGATCAAGTGCTTAAGCTAATAAAATTCACTCACACACACCAGTTACATAAAGTAATACCTTCTAGAGATTTGTTGAATACTAATCTTCAGTGGGATGTCTTTAGTCAGAGTCATTGGTTGATATGTGGTTGTCTGTTGAGCTTAAAAGATCATGATAGACCATTTACTTGGCTATGGCAAGGGCTTGGAACCGGAAATAGGTTGAGAGTATAATACAGCCTCGACAGAATAAGATGCTTGAAAATATATATGCTGCAAATGAAAAAAAAATGGAGACGAAAATAAAAAAAAGGGGCTGCTTGACTATTATAGGATTAACTTAGGTTGATGCTCAGGTCCGAAGCGGTTCATCTTAAAACCTAATGCCCTAAGCCATTATGAACATCTGCTCAGGTTCGAAGCGGTTCATCTGCAAGCACTATTCCCTCCCCCAAACCTATTATGAACATTGTCCTCAATGTGAACAAAATATAGCATGACAATGAGCATATAACAAAGAAAATCAAATAAAGGAGAGAATACACCTGAATACGTGGGTTGCCTCCCACCAAGCGCTAAGTTTAACGTCTTCAGCCAGACTGAGCCATGGTCTTGTGCGGGGTTCGGATCCTCAAGAATTCAACCTGGATCAATTAAATGATTGCCCCACACACTCCTATCCTTGTTGCCTATGTATGGAGCACATCGCGGAATAAAAGGATGGAATGGTGGGTGGGGAAGCTTTGGATAGAAGGGTCCCTGCATTAACCATGAAGAAGGGTCATTAAAAAATTTTAGAATAAAGGGCTCCTCCTCCAAATTAACCATTTTGGCCTTAGGGGCCTCTTCTAGTAACCCAATTGGGAAAGCTTCCTCAATTAGTAACTCAACTAAACAATCTATGAAACAGTCTAAGTTACTGTCAATAAATAAAGGGTTAGATCGGTCAAGACATGGTATGAATGGTGTTTCAGGAATAGAAGGATCTGTTGCTAATGCCATAGAATGTGACTCCTCAAATATAGAAGAATGTTTAAAGCTAGGTTCTAGTAATGCGCTCACTTCTTCTTTAATTTCTACACCCACTTGATCATTATGTAAAACCCACTCAAGCTCATTGTCAAACCTTTGGGCATTATGAAGGGATGTAACATCATAATCAGGGGAAAAACAGATCCCTTCATCAGAAAATTGGCCCATCGGATAATGGGGTTGGACAGGTGGGATGTACGCTTCTCTCATTTCCTTATATCTAGTTGACAACTTAGTTAAGGCTGTGAGGATGGCAGATTGGTTGGCTATTATTTGGTTCATTTTATCTTCTAAGGTAGATTGACCAAACTGAGGAGTAGAGGCTGGTCGGTAAGGCAGTTGTTGGCTTAGAAAATCTTGTCTAGGGGCCTCATGAAGAGTGGGCCTAGGGTTGGGTTGCTCCCAAGGAGAAATAGGATGGTCCTCCCACCTAGGAAGACTTTGGGCCTCATTCACATATTTTCTTATAAAATCAGGGTACTCATGGGCCAAAGGGCACTCCACTGGGGTATGAATGGGACTTAAACAGAGGGCACATGGTTCCGACATATAAGGAGTTGTATATTGTAGGGAAGATCTGCCACTCCAAAAATTAGAGTGATTATCCCACCCACAGTTGTAAGTATCAGTATATAAGGGTCGTGGGTGGTAGGGCACTTCATAGGGAGGGGGATTAGGTGTGTGTGAAGAACAATAATCATTAAAGCTCCTATATGGGTTCTCATAGCTAAATCCATAGAAAGGTGAAGATATTTCTTCACCATGCATTCATCAACCGAACCAAAATATCACACATCCATAAATCAGAAAATCAACCCTAGATATCCACAACTAGCAATCATCAGTCCTAGATATCAACAACTAGCAGTCTTAATAACCACAACTAGCACAACATGCAGTCACAGAAAGAAAAGAAAAACACCAAACACACAAATTAATCTAAAAAGAGAAAGATAAGAGAATGCAAACTAGGGGAAGGGGTGGCCCTTCCACGTTGGCGAGAATTCCACGTCCTCTCTTAACCTTGCAAAAGAAAGCAAAACACAAATTAAGCTACTGACGAGTAATCTAAGTTAAGCTCACTAAACTACTCTAAAACTAATTATGCTAAGAATTTGGTAAACTATTGTGCCGTCCCCGGCAACGGCGCCAAAAACTTGATCGTTTAAAATTAAACCCTTGCAAGTGCACAAGGCAATTGTACTACGGTGAGTATTAAAGGGTTGTCGAACCTCAGGGACGGATTAATCTTTTACCAAATTCAAGAGAAGAAAGTTGCAGTTTTTGTTTAATCTAAGTAAAGCTATGAACTTTAACTACTAGGCTGAGATTTAATCAATAAGGAAAAGACCAAGGCTTCGAATCCACCACAATAACTAGTGTATCGTTTCCCTCTCTCTTTTGAATAAAGATTTCCAATTGGCTAGTATATTCCTCTCGGACATACACTTGTCAACTCAGAATATAGTGCTCTCCTCTCGAATGTAACACATAAAACAATTAAAACATGGAATTGTGATCTATCTCTCTCGAGTATAAACCAATGAAACTTTATTGATATATAACACCTCAGTCTACTCATGTTCCTCTCGGATACGCAAGTATTCTTCGGATTGAAACTCACAAGAATTCACTCTTGTCTCTCTCGAGTACAAAGAACAAATCTTTATTGAATTAACGGTGATTACACAATAAAATCCATACACCAACTAGAGTAAAAATATAAGATGAGAGAAAAGAAACTACACAACCAGATTATTGGGCTTCATCTACGCCTTGGATAGGAGTTTAGCCAAGCATGGGAAGAGAATCCATCATCTTCATCTTCATCATCTTCTTCTTCCTTTGCTCTAGCCTCCAAGGTCTCAAATTGCTCTCTAGGTTGAATATGTGGTGTCCAATACGTTCTCCCTTAAGGCATATATATAGGGGTGAAGGAAAACCCTCAAAATCCCTTCCAAATCCAAGTCGAAATAGGCCTTAATTCCGGTTTGCCGCATACAGCGATCGATCGTACGTATTGACGATCGTTCGCTGGCCGATCGATCGCTATTCCTTCGTTATTTTCCTCCGATCGATCGCTTGGCGATCGACGCCGTATGATACCGATCGATCGTAGTTACTGTCTTCGGCGGATAAAAAATTCCAGTAGATATGATCGATCGCGTACACGTCCGATCGATCGGTTTACTATTCATTTTGCAGCACGATTTTCCAATGGTCATAACTTTTCGCTCCGAACTCCGAATTACGCGCGGTTGGTGGTGTTGGAAAGCTGACTTCTTAAAATTTAACATGAAATGTGAATCAGTCAAATCCGACATCTGTACACGAAGTTATGATGATTTAACTATTCGAGTTACTTTTCTCCTCATTTCTGTGTATTACTCTTGTTTCCTATAAAAACCAAAAACTATATTAAAGTAGCAATAATTCTAATCAAACACTAGCATAAATATAAGTTTAGGAGATAATAAAATGCATATTTTATGTATAGATCACCTGCTCGAGGCGCTGGACGGCGATGGGCGGCTGGGTTCCGGCAACTTGGGCTCGACGGCGGCGAACCAGCAGAAGGGCGACGGCCAAGGCGAGGCGGCGCGATGAGAAACCCCCATGAGCTGAGTGCCTGTGGAGAACCGACGGCGTGGAGACGCCGGAAGACAGAAGGTCACGGCTGAGGTTGAGAAGTGCGACGGCAGCAGCCATTCGAAGCCAAGGAGCAAGAGCACGGCGAAGGTTCCGGTGAGGAGATTGGTGGCGGCAGTCACGATGGTTCCGGCGCAGCAAACAGAGCAACAACAGAAGGAAGAAATCTATATTTGAAAACTACCAAATTGGGAAGGTTGGGAGGCGAATTGGGCAAATCGAGCTTTGAAGCAATTTCGAAATGGTAAGTGTTCCCATTTCAGTCCGATCTGAGATTTCAAAAGGGGCGATTTTGGCTTTGAATTGGGAAAAAAGAACATTTTGGTGCTCTGCCCTGTTTCGAAAAAGATAAAGTTGGTGTTTTTACTCCCCAATTGGGCGGGATTTGATGAACACAGAGGGGTAAATTGCTGGGTTTAGGATGAATTGATGGCAGTAAAAGGAAAGTTTTGATTTTGGGATGGAGAAGAACTGGAGGCAGTTTCTGTATAAAAACAGAGAAGAAGAACAGTGACGAGGGGCCGTTCGACGGAGAAGACGACCAGAAAGAGTTTTTTTTTAAGTTAAAAAGTTTTGGTTTCTTTTCTGTTTTATTTTCATCTCAATTTATTGTTTTGTTGAGTCTGTAACGAATTGTGCGAACAGTAGATTGCACGAGTCGGGAAGATGACCAACAGTTTTATTTTCATTTTTTTTACAGTTCCAAAATTTCTATTTTTTTTTCCTTTTTCTATCTGGTACTGTTCATTTCGGCTATTGTCACTGTTGCTACGTTGGATTTGTATCGGTTGTATTGGACGGCTGCCAGAAGAACAAAGGAATCACTGCAATTTATTATTTTCTTTAATCTCAAGAAATTCCTGTAAGTTGATTTTAGTTATATCGAAATGAATTCCATTATTTTTGCAGTTAAATTCCTTAGTATGAGTAGCTAAATCCCTGTCTAGGGCTGAGATGAATCCATGATTAGTTGTAGGAATGGTATTCATGTGATGCAATTGCTATTTCAAATTAATGCGTTTTAACGATTGTTGTTCTCAAATTAATTGCATTGGGTTATATGTTTAACATGCTATGTAGATATTACTTGTGATTTATCAAATGATGGATACATGTAATGATTTGAATCTCATCTGTTGATATGCAAGAGAATGCAAAACTTTATTTAAAAATCTATATGCTTTAATGCTGAAATTTTCCGTAGGAGAATAGATTGAATTCTAAATTTCTACGAGATAATCGTGAAAACAATTGCTGATTTTAAAAGAAATATTCTTATGATTATCATGTGCTGACTCTTATGCCCTAGTGTTTTAAATTCTTGATTAAAGTTTTAATTTTTATTTGTCAATTAGTTTCTGTTTCATAGATTATTTAATTGCTTTTAGATTAATTTCTTAGTTAAAGCTGTTTAATTGCATTGAGTCTTTGATTAGTCGTAGTTGTAGTGAGTCAAATCAATTTAATTCTTCAACAAGGGTAATAATCTGATCTTCGAATTAGAATTCCAAAAACACAAGTCCCTGTGGGTTCGACCTCGTAAGAATTGTGCGACTATACTCCAAACACGATTCGTACACTTGCGAGTAAAATTAAGAGATTAATTAAAACAACAACACTCAGCCCACACCGGCCTCGTCGGAGTCTCACCCCATAGCTCGAGAGCTGCTTTGTTCTGGATGGCCCGAGTTTCAGCTCGGGTCATTCTATTTTTTTTTCTTTTTTCTTGAACCGAACCGGAACTGAGTTTAATATTTCTTTTTTTTTCTTTATTAAACAAAAACCCGTTGTATCGATCTCATCAATCCAATCTCATCTTAACAGTCATTCTCTTTAATCATGCATCTTTTACGTGCTATATTTCCAATGATCATAACTTTTTGCTCAGAACTCCGAATTGCGAACGGTAAGTGGCGTTGGAAAGCTGACTTTGTGAACTTTAACATGCAATCAAAGTAATTAATATTCAATCATTAGAGTCGCGTCTCACTCTATTTTTGTGTCTTGCTCTTGTTTCATACAAAAACCAAAAACTATATTAAAGTAGTAATAATTCTAATCTAATACTAGCATAATCATAAGTTTAAGAGATAATAAAATGCATATTTCATGTGTAGATCAGGTGCCGGGAGGGAGAAAAACCGACGAGGGGGGGGGGGGGGGGTGGGGGGGGGGAACAGAGGGGGGAGAAGGAGGGAGGAAATGGGCTTGTCGCCGGGGCCGGGGGGAGGGAGAGGGGGTCGTCGAGGGGAGAGGAGGTCATCGCCGGGGTGCAGGGAGGGAGAGGGGGGCCATCGCCGTGGCGCCGGAGGGGGAGAAAATAGAGTGGGGAGAGGGGAGGAGGGGAAGAAAACAGAGGGGGGAGCTGGGTCGACCCACTGGGTCAAACCGGTTGGCTCGACCCAGTCATCTAATTGGGTCAATGGCTGAAATGGGTCTTAAAACACTGCACCTGCCCACTTATCTGAGCTGTAAGAGTTGTATTATCATGGCTCAAGATGACTCGGCTCATGCAGGTTGTGTGAGACTTGTCTCATGTAAACGAGACTCATTTATGTTTAATTAGCCATTGTAAGTTTTGTAGCAAAGAAAAAAGAGAAATCAGCCATAGTAAAAGTTATGATGGTTAGTTAAAAGAAAATGAAGCCCTTGTGGAGAAATTACAAGACTAATTTTGAGACTAATAAATGAATTTTGATGCACAAGTCCCTGTATCTGCATCTGCATGCATGAACCATATTCCATAATAATTGAATCAGAGATCCACAAACAGTCAGAAAGGTCGAAGTCGCACATTGACGTTGCCCGTTGTAGTAGTTCTTTTCTGCAAAGTAAAGCCACCCAGGAAATCCTTGTACCACTGAGCAGACAGTTTAGGAGTTCTTTTCAGAGTTTTTAAGTCCACATAATATAAGCCAAATCGGAGAGTGTAGCCATATAGCCACTCGAAGTTGTCCATGAAAGACCACACGAAGTAGCCCCTCACATCCGCTCCTTTCCTGCAATTCCCCCTCATCTCTCTCAGCAGAATTGCACAGTCATAGTTGATCTGACATGTTGTCTTAAATTGTACTCTCTTTGTTCTATATACTATGTATATTTAAAAATATTCACTGCTCTAAAATACTGTATACATTTTACTAAATCATACGACTTCCTCTTTCCAAAATTAGAGGAGACTTGGAAGTATTGACTTAAACTTGATTCATGAACGAGTATACGAGTTGGGCGGGATATTAGGGAGAATGAGTCATGTGACTTCCTTATAGCCTTCATGGTCCAATAAAAATTAGAAATTTCTCAAACGTACACAGTATTTTGGAACAGAGAGAGCACTTTGTTTTATGTACTGCTGATCGATTGGGGCAGCTAATTGGTTTGGTGTGATTAAACTGCTTGTGCACTACCATGTTGTGCTTAATAAACATTTATTGTTAAAAACTATCATGCTCTTTTGTTGAGCTTTGGATTGCACAAAGATGCAAACACAATTTTTCAATAGGAAATGAAATGTCAAAGTGATAAAGAGTTCACAACTAAAACATTGGGTGACAATGTTTGTATATGATATGGAATGACACCATCTCGGAATATTTTTGGCCACATAGCAATTGCTATTTGCCTTTAGAGCTACAATTCCAAATATCTGCATAGCAGGATTGCTTTGTAAGATCTCATCTGTTTAGCAGTGTACCTCTTCATTTTGTACTTTTACTAAATAATCTCTGGGCAGGCATTGCAAGAGGAATATGGGAAGGGTGTTGTATTGGACCAAGGAATTCAAATATTTTTGGCAACTTTGGCCAAGTTGTTTGATTCATTACAAGTAGCTTATCAAGGTAAGATTTCTTCTAATCAGTTATCTGATAAAAGAATTAATTATACTGGCATATTAGATGTTTAAATCTTTGGGCCTATTTTTCTTTTCAAAATGTAACGAATGAAATTATTAAACACTTTCAATTCAGTTTCTACAGATTGATGCATTGTTCTGTATTGGAGTTTTTTCCATATTACCTTACGCCAACTTTGATATTCCCATATTACCTAGTTTTTTCCCATGAAAGCTCATATGACCTGGAATCTGGACTTGAAGTACCCAAAATGCCATTTCTTCTATTTTTTCGTGCTAATACTGTGCGAAGAGGCGTGTTGGGTACAACACAAAAAAATACACGGGTTCTTTGGCGATTTACATCGGCGACTTCACCGGCGACTGGCGAGTTCGAGCGGTGATTCAACCGGTGACCCCTACGGATTTTGACGAGCCTATTCGCATCCCCCATCTCGATTTTGAGCTGCCCCCTACTGGATTTCGACGACACAGCTGAGAAAGAATGCACAAAGGCGGCGATTTGAAGCGTATACGTCGATATTTTGGATCTTCAACCTTCTGAGTTCCCCTGCGGCTCCCTCCGCCTGCATGCAACCAGTGGATTGACCGATTGAGCTTCAGTTGACTGCGAGGAAGAGTGGGAAAGGCACATGCAAGGAAATACACACATACACACGACTAAACCACGGTAAGTTACAACAATCCTTACTGATTTTAGTTTCATAAGGTCTGACATTTGGATTTTAAATTTTTACTATGAATTAAGACACGACTTTCTATTTAGTCGTGTACGCGACAACACGACTTTTATATTTTCGTGTTTCACCGACACGACTTTTCTACTGACCACTCTACCTCACTCCTTGCAGATGGATAAAAAAAGAGATGAGTCTATGGAGGAAATACCATCGGAAGAGGAGGACCAGGATTTTGTCTTGGCACCTCGACAGCGAAATCAGAGGGGCAGGAAGAGTAAGGCTCTGATGGACCGACCAGTAAAGAGAACATACAATGCGCGACCGGCGCTTCGGACGTTTTGTCAACCGGGAGCGATAAAAAAGTGTGCGGCCCTCCTACAGCGTCACCAAAGATGTGCCCAAGTGATCAAAGATGCTGGTTTCACTGTCATTTTTAAAGGTGAGGACGTAGTTGTATCTCGGAACCTCCTCGACCATTTGGTCAGGTACTGGGATGAGTCGGCGAAGGACTTCAATATCAAGGGCAGGATGCTATATTTCACAGAGCAAGAAGTTGCTCTTATCACCAGATTGCCCGCAAAGGGCGAAAGAGTTGAGGTCCTCCCCTCCTTGACACGCCGATCGGAAGGTCAATTCTTCAGAAAGCACTTCGCCGCAAGGAGAGTGGATATTCCACAGATTGAGGAAATCATAGACAAGCTTAGCACGGGCGAACTGAAGATGGAAGAGGAGGACATGGCGAAGTGCTTTCTCGCCATGTCCTCCTTTTCTGCACGGTGCTGTTTCCACACAGCACTAGAGCGGTTCATCCCTGTTTGTACAGTTACATTGACGACCTCCCAAGATTGAGGTCATACAATTGGGTTAGGGCTATGCATAAGATGTTGGTTTCTGGTATAACCCACACCAGCAAACTAGTGGGTGCGAGATCGCAAGGAAGGTGCCTGGGCAATGGATACCTAAATGGTGCCGCATATGTCTTTCAGGTATGTAGCATTCATAGTCTTTGAAAGGCAAACAAGTCTTACACAATACCACTATATTTATAGTCGTGTCTTATACAACATGACTATATTTATAGTCGTGTATGGTGAAATACGACTAGGTATATAGTCATGTTGTATACGACACGACCATAGTTCAATTTGTGCATTATTTATAGTTGACTAAGGCAACCGCGACTTGTAATAATGTTTTCATCTGTTTACTATGCAGATTTGGTTTTTCGAGCACACGATAATCTTCCATCCTGTCGTGGGCCCTACCAGTCCACGGGCCAAAAGGTGGCCAGGAAGTGGGGCCCTCATTACAGAGGTGAAGAAAGGTGAACAGAAGAAGCATTGTATGACCGACTATTGGATGAGTTCCACAATCTCGAAGTATGGGATGAACTCGTCGACGTAATCAGCCCCATGGCCAGAGAGGCATTTCTCCTTGCTTTGTCAACCTCAGTGGCCCCTCCTCCGCGACGGCAGAGGCCGGAAATGAAGAGGACTCCCAACCAATATGCACCCCCTTCCTCGAGGACGGCTACCCAGTCCACTGCAATTGCAATGGGGCGATTGGAGGGTGCGCTTCAGGGCATACAGTCACTAATTGAGATAGCTCTGTCTTCATATGAGGAGATGGGAAGGAGTGTCAGACCTCTGCGAGAGGTTCTCCACTCTATGAAGGCCTATGCTGCCTCAGCGTCAATACTGTTAGAGGGTCATATCTTTGAGCATCCCAAGCAGGAGAGGATTGAAGAGTCGACGAAGGAGCCAAAGAAGCGGCCCCAAATGGAGCCAAAGAAGTCATCAGTGCATCAGATGGAGCCAAAGAAGTGGCCCCGTGACAAGGAGCATATGAAGAAAACTCCGATTGGTATGCAGACAAAGGAGCTGGCAAGGAAGTCACATCTCGATTCGACGAAATGGGGTAAAGGTAAGTTGTAGACGATTATTTATTTTCTCGTGCCACATGGTACACAACCATTATATTTGTCGTGTTTCATGCTACACAACTATGTAGTTTATCGTGTTTCATAAAACACGACTATGTTCTTTATCGTGCTGCTACTGACACGAATAAGTAAAATGTCATTTTAGCTCCCATCAAACGCGCGGATAAGGAAGACAAGATTCAACGGGCTACAAAGAGATCCTCCGCCAAATTGTTTTTGAAGAAGCTCCAATCAGAATTCAACGAAGATATGGAGCATGCAGAAGTCGAGTCCTGTCTGACATACGGAAGGGACCTATTCCCCCTAGTCTAGTGGTAAGGAAGAGAATGAGGACTGCCTCCGCGATGGAATTGCAGAGGTTTAGGGAAGATGACCATATACAGAGAATGGCAGAGGAGCAGGAAAGAAGAAATAGGTCCCCTCAACCGAAAGCCGACTCCGAAGAAACCATATCCGATCAACAAGCGACCTCTATCATCGATGAGGTCATCTCTTCCTTACAGCAGTCGGATATCCAAACCGTCAAGGAGTATGTGAAGGAGGGGATGTCGAGGAGGAGGAGTTGGAGGAGGCAAAGGAGGATGTTCTGGATAAGGAGCCGAATGAGGAGGAGGTGAAGGAAGAGGAGGCAGAGGAGGAGGAGGAGGAGGCGAAGGAGGAGGTGAAGGACGACGAAGAGGCAAAGGAGGAGGAGGTGGCAGAGGCCACTGGCTTAACCGCATCCCAGCCTGTTGATGTCGATGTCCTTCGAACCCCTCAAAAGTGTAAGTCTATAATTGCACTCCCCAAAAACTATGCCGATTTGGAGTTATGCTTCGACATGGGTGTATTGTTAGAGCGGGATAAAGTGGCAATAGATGGATGGATCGTCAATCCGAGGAAGGCTTATCCAATCCCAATGCTATGTGATGACGAATACGTATCCCTCCTACAAACTACAGAAATAAACGCCAATTTAAGTAAACCTATGCTCCTCATATGTTTTCCTCTTTTACTTTTTCAAATATGCGACTTGACGTTATGTTGTGTATTCGAAGACATGACTTTATGCATAGTCATGTCTTTCCAAAACACGACTTTACGCATAGTCGTGTCTCTCGACGACATGACTATCATGAAAGTCGTATATACAATAATCGACTTTTAATTAGAAGTTGTATATTGCCTTACTTCGACTGTTATGACTCCTGTGGATGTTTTTCTATAGGTTATAGATGCGTTTTTAAGTCTATTGAGGCAGCACAATGACAGAGACCGGATGAAGTATCCGTGGGATTTTTTGGATGCCACGCATTCAAAGAGATATTCGACAACGTAAGTGTTCCCTGCATAAGGAGTGATAAGTAATTAAGTATGATGTTCCCAGCATCGTTGTCTAACTCTCTTGAAGTTTCACAGGAACACAAAGAAGGAGAAAATAATGCAAAATTAGTAAAAAAGCTCGGGAGGATGCTCAACGGCTTGAACAGGAACATGTTCTACGCATTTTTCCCAATGCGCATCGACTCCCACTTCTGGCTCGTGTATGTACATTTCTCATACTGTGTATGGCACTTCTACAACCCATTGTTTGGCAGATCCCAGTTATATCCTCATCATAGAAAAGTTGCTAACAAATTCACGCAGTTCATGAACGTTGTGATGGCAGGCATGCTGGGGTGGTTTGGTTTGCTCGACTGGAAGATGACTCAGATCGCCAAAGTGCCATAGCAACAGAATTCCAAAGACTGTGGCATCTTCATCATGATGTACGTCGTGCACTTGGCATCCAATGTCAGCCCACCGGAGTTTGATCAGTCCACAATTACACGACTTTGGCGACCAGACATCGCTTCAACCTTGATTCGTGGGGTTATTAACAGTGAGTTTGACGACGATTTCGGAAGAGTAAAAAAAGATGTCGTCACACTTACGGGTTTTATGCGGCTTCCGGATAAAGACTAAATTCATATTCATTTTATTCACATTCTTTTATTGTACAAAGCTTCTTTAGTGTACATACTGTACTCTTTCAATTAATTCGAATTCATTTTTGACACCTTGTTGTACAGTACTCTTTCAATTAATTCGAATTCATTTTTGACACATGGTTGCCTTAGACAAAATTTCGCAAGCATCACTTTGAATACGGCCTTCATGCAACACGACTACGTATATAATCGTCTCTGATGCAACATGACTTTATATATAGTCATGTACTACCTGACATGACTTTGTAAATAGTCGTGTTTCACAATACACGACGGTATAGATAGTCGTGTACTATAATATTCGGGTATAATGGAAATACACGGATGATGCATTGAAAGATTGTTTTTTCATTTCTGATTTTCTTTTTCTTTACAGGTGTACATTTCGGTATAAGTTAATATGCGTTATACAAGAATTTGACTACATCTTAAGTGAAGAATGGTGGGGGCTTAGGTAAGTGATCTATACATGAAATATGCATTTTATTATCTCCTAAACTTATATTTATGCTAGTGTTTGGTTAGAATAACTACTACTTTAATATAGTTTTTGGTTTTTGTAGGAAATGAGAGCAAAGATGCAAAAATATGGCGAAAACGGACTTCAATAGTCAAATCATCATAACTCCGTGTACAAATGTCGGATTGAAATTATTCAAGTCTCATGTTAAAGTTCAAGATGTCAGCTTTCCAACGCTACCAACCACGCGCAATTCGGAGTTCGGAGCAAAAAGTTATAGCCATTTGAAGATTCCGGACAGTAAAAACGATCGATCGGACACCAACGCGATCGATCGTATCTACTGGAATTTTTGGACTCGCGCAAAGTTTTAAAGACAGTAAAAACGATCGATCGGCTTCGTCCGGCATCGTTCGCCATACGATCGATCGGAAGCAATTAACAAAGGAAAACGGCTTCGTTCGGCTACGTTCGTCAAACGATCGATCGGGCTATGAAGGCGATCGATCGGTGCATACGGAAAACGCAATTTAACCCTCTTTTGACTCGGATTTGGAAGGGGATTTGAGGGCTTTCCTTCACCCCTATATATATGCCTTAAGGGAGAACGTATGGGGTATGCAAGAATAGAGTTTTGAGTTCTTTTGGAGTTCTTGGAGGCTAGAGCAAAGGAAGAAGAAGAAGAAGAAGATGAAGAACTTGTTGATGGATTCTCTTCCCATGCTTGGCTAGACTCTCTTCCAAGGCGTAGATGAAACTCAACTGATTGGTTGTATTGTTTCTTTCTCTCATATTATGTTTTTATTCTAGTTGGTGTATGAATATTTGTTATGCAATAAAAGTTAATTCATTAGAGTTTATTCTTTGTACTCGAGAGAGACAAGAGTGGATCTTTGTGGATTTCAATCTGAAAGAGCACTTGCGTGTCCGAGAGGAACGTAAGGGCTCTGAAGTGTTACATATTAATAAAGTCTCATTGGTTTATACTCGAGAGAGATAGATCACAGTTCCATGTTTTAATAGATTTATGTGTTACATCCGAGAGGAGGGCACTATAATTTGAATTGACAAGTGTATGTCCGAGAGGAATACACTAGCCAACTGGAAATCTGAATTCAAAAGAGAGAGAGAGACGATACACTAGTCTATTGTGGTGGATTCGAAGCCTTGGTACTTCTCCTATTGATTAATCTCAACTTAGTTTAGTTAAAGTTCATTGTTTTTCTCTAGATTAATTAAAAACTGCTACTTTTCTCTTGAATTTGGTAGAATATTAATCCGTCCCTGAGGTTCGACAACCCTTTCCATACTCGCCGTAGTACAATTACCTTGTGCACTTGCAAGGGTTTATATTTAAACGATCAGTAAGCTGGAGCGGCGTATATGCGATGTCTCGTTCGTAGTCAATTTGCCTTGTTGCGGAAGTGTTCGTTTCTTGTGCTTCGTACGGAACCAGGCTGTTGGTGCACCTCGTACGGTTGTGACCAGCTTGACGACAATGCCCACATTTCGAACTTGTCCTTGCAGGTGGCTCGGGCTATCACTCAATTCTCTTTGTCTTTCTCCTGCCCTTCTTTGGAGCTTCAACCATGGGCGGTTCGCATTTAAATAAAACCTCGTAATTCCCCCACTGACTTCTGTCTAAAGTAGGAAACACTACTTCGTACGTGGTGCGTTACGTACTTGTGCAGTACCACTTCTCACAATATTCTATCGGTTCTAAACTCCTCTCATCAATACATGCCATGGCGTGCTTGCATGGAAGTCCCATGCTCTGGAAGAAGCCACATGTGCAGGTTCTATTCGTAAGGTCAACAACATCCTGATGCGAAAACATGAACAACATCAGTGTCTTCCAAGGATACTCATGTCGTCGAAGACACGACTGTATGACTAGTCGTGTCTTCGACGACACGACTTTGTTATAGTCGTCTCTTACAGAAAATGAATTTATGCTTACCACATGGTATAAAGATGTCACTTCAAACTACTGTAATGATAGCAGTTGAACTCGAACTGTTTCAGCACTCTGATTCCTCATCTGATTGATATGATTCTGTGCATACTTTGATTCCACCACGTCTAGCACTCTGATTCCACCATGTCCTGTATAAGTGAGACACAAAGCATATTAAACACAAAATGCTTCATGTTGTTAGAAGGTCATGTATCAAAAACACGATTGTATGAGTAGTGTTTTCGAAGACACGAATGTGTGCCCAGTCGTGTCGTCGAAAACACGACTGTCAGAATAGTCGTATTTCCTGCTTCTATACTTACCACGTTTTAATATTCTCTTCATCGACAATTGCATATGCAAGACATATTAATTGTTGATTGTCGTCGACAGATGTAGCAACCAATAATACTCCAGGGTACTTTCCTTTTAGGAATGTTCCATCAAGCGTGAGCAACGGTCTCAGTGCTCTTCGGAATGCTCTTGCGACCGGGCCGAATATCCAAAACACACGTCTGAAGTCGTAGCCGGCTAACTCAATTGGGATATCAGGTATATAAGCTGATCTTTCTATATCCACATATGTACCTGCGTTAGACCGCTCTAATTCCCTTCCGTAATGTGGCAAAATGTGATATGCGTCTTAAGGGTTGCCATCGATCAATCGGATCAATTCCTCTTTCGCGCTCCATGCCCTTTTATAGTTGACTGTCATGCCCAAATGCTTCTCAATGTATTGTTGGATATTTGAGATTTTTATGGAGTTTGAATCCTTATGGAGACCATGACACTTCCTCGCAATCCAGAGGTGAGAAGCCAATGGATGATCTTTCGAACTTACAGAAGTGTCACATGTATGCCGTTCTTCCCTCCTTGTCACGCTGACTCCATCAAGTTTGTTCGACGCTCGTATGTACCACTTGCACCCCGAAACCTTGCACGTGGTAGCGAATGTGTCCTTGCTCTCATCCGCTACTTTGAACATGAACTTCCTCTTGATTGCCAGATCAGTTAGAACAATCTTGAACTGCTTGATGCTTTCGAACCTTGCCCCTAAGGTAAGTTGTGCCTCGTAGTCTTCTGCTTGCAAACTTTCGGTCAACATCGTCTCCTCTTCACAATGTTTTGAAGGACTGGCCTGTGAAGAATAGCTACCACAATCCCAACCACCATCACCCTCAATATTGAGGTACTCATCATCCTCAGACGTGACAGATTTCCCTTTACATGTGTCTCATGCCGTGGGAACCTAGAAGTCGATGTTCCCATGTGATCTGGCTGGCAAAAATGTGGTACTGTAAGAGGCTCATCCCACTCATCTGCAGACCACGGTAATTCATCTTCATCCAACAATTCTTCTTCATCTGGACTGGAATCTTCATCTTCTTCTTCATCTTCAGCTTCTTCTCCATCTCCCAATCTGCGTGAAAAAAGATGTATGAATGGACTTGAGAACACGATAGCACGTAGTAAAGTCGTGTCTTATGCAACACGAATTCATTTGTAGTCGTGTATTATGAAACACGACTATGTATATAGTTGTGTTGCATATGGCACGACAAAATTTTTAGTCGTGTACTATTATAGTCGACTATAATAGCACACGACTTGCCTGTATCCTCGCCTTAGAAGTCTCACCTTGCATAATCTTCATCTCTTCCTCCTTCGACTATTGATGCAAGTGTCTTATTGCCCGGACTGGACGGCCTCTCCGGCAGTGTCTTACCGGCCGGCCTCACTTTTTCCTCTGGTAGCCTCTCCTCCTCCTTATTTGCATTGGCATTTATTTCCTTATTGAGAGTCGAAGTCTCCATGTTATTGCCTGTAGAAGTCCACTCCATGTATAGGCGGAGTATTCCATTTGTGCTTTGCTTGCTCTTATGAAGTATAAATATTGACTCCACGTCTTTATCGTCTTCAAGAAGGTATGTGGATTTAGAGTGAACACGATATGACAAAGTTAATGTACCAGATGTAGACTTAAGCGGTAATCTTTCTTCCACTTGCTGCAACAGTTCCAGGTACTTTACTCGTGTATCTATTGGCAGGAGCTTCCATTTCCCGCCCACATACTTATCAGAATTTGTAAAAACTCCATCGTAGTGTAAGCAAACAATTATCTTCTCCATCCGTACCTGCCATTAAAATACCGATATAACTTAAAAAACCGTCAGACACGATATATTGAAAACTGTATATGAGTGAAAAGCAATGTCTATGAGTCATGTTTCATCAAACACGACTATTGTTACAGTCGTGTTGTCGAATACACGACTGTAACAATAGTTGAAAACTTGCTAAATTTTCAACTTTCTTCTCCGGAACCAACTTTCATGATAAAAATCGTCATATTTGAACTTCACCTACGGGTTTTTTGATGTACACTGCCTCCGTTGAAGCTGTTTTCTAATACCCGGTCTTTCTCGCTCGTTTTCCCGCTTTTTGTCGCGAAGATGACCTTTCCGGAGTTCGACGGCGCCGGCGCCGGTGATAATATGGGAAGAGAGGCGGGGCGGAACGCCTTCTTCTCCGACTAACACGAGCTTCTCCGGGTAGCTGCTCTTATTCTGGGTAATATGGAAAACGGAGAGTGGGTACTTATACCTAAACTTAAGGGCATTTTTGGTACTTTTTGGGTCATATAGAAGAAAGGAAGTGATTTCGAGTAATATGAGAAACCTGTAGTTGGCGCCAGGTCACACGTAAAAAGCACTATGTATTGAGGATCAAGTTTTCTTTTGGCTAGTTAAGCATGCATTCTCAAGTTTATGATACTATCTGATTTTTTTGATGGGATAGGAAACCTGGTTGGAGTTGTGCTATTTTACGACAGAAGTACTTCTGCTTCTGAAGAAGTTTTGTATGTCAAAGTTTACAATGGAAATTTTAGATTGCTGGAGGAAGCGAGTACACCTAATGCAACTGCTGTTGCAGAACAGAAGTTGGTTAGACGTATTCTTGCTTGGACAACTGGACTAATTCTTCCCATCTCAACTATAATAGGGGTGGGTGTTCATACTTTTTCCATTTATCTATACATATCATAAGAGACTACTTAGGGGCTGTTTGGGGCATGATTAAGAGCAAAACATCCACAGTTGATGTTTTGCTACACTGTAGCATTCATGTTTTTTCCGTATCCAGTTGAAACACCTCAAGTCGTGTTTCACACTTGATTTGGAAAAAATATGAATGCTACAGTGGACATCCAAAAACCACTATGGATATTTGCTTATAATCACGCCCCAAACGGCCCCTTAGTGTCCAACGCGAGTGTCTTACTTTGTGTTCCACCTGACATATCATAAGAGACTACTAAGTGTCCAACATGAGTGTTCCACCTGACATATAGTGAGCTGTATATTATTGAACGAATCAGTTCGAGAAGAATAATCAATAGAGTAACACTCACTTGATAATTGTTCTTTACTTTCTTATTGTACTGTTGATGATTTTTGTCATGGCCCGTATTTTTAAAACTATTTTTAAATCAGAGTAATCGCGAAAAACCAGAGGATTGTTCATCTATGCAATAAAATCATTATTTAAAAACTGTCAACTAAGCATCTAGGTCGTGATAACTAGGGTTCACAAATATGAATACAAAACCATATATAGATTTAATATTACAGATGCAAAGTCGATTAATCCAACGCAAATCCTTCATGAGCAAGTCTGTCATCCATATCAAAATACACTAGTAACTAGTTTGCGCTCACGCCTTATTACAAGATCTAGAAGAACCAGAAGAAGAAGAAAATATGCTAACCAGCTATCTGAATGTCCTCACCACCAAGCTCCAAATTCCCAAGTGCACGTGAAGTCAATCCTCCACAGCAACACCTACATCACATAAGGATGCTGGGTATAAAAATACATAGTGAGATACCATAACACAATCATCAACATTAAAATAAACCAGGATTTGCATTAACATATTATGCAACCTATTATAGGGTTCCACTTGAATTTTTTATTAATCTTTCAAGCAAAGTCTTTTATTGCTTCCCAAGTTAATCTTCAATGTTTAAGTCTTTGTCCCATATAGACAGACTCAGTGAATGTCATTCTTACATGACAGACAACACGAAAAGACCGTGACTATTATTCCGGTTATTACCGGTAATCACGGCACGCCCTGTATCCCTCAAGGGTAACTGCTTCACTCATTCCTTACCTTAGAAGGTATGACCGTCAGAAGGGTCCAGCTCCACATCAGCTTCTGGACTCGATGTGGGTCGAGAAAACGCAGCCTTTCAGGATGCTAACATTTCCAATGTGCACAATAAACCACCTGACGTAAATAGCTCAGGTTGGCTGTTGAGCTTCCACCAATGCGAAGATGCAAAAGCTCTCTCTAAAATCAATAGAGAAGAGGCAACAACTTAAGCTTGACTAATAGAATATGTAATGCTCTCTCTCTAAAATCCATAGAAAGATGCAAACATGGGCCAAAATAACATGTAAATACTCTCTCTAAAATCCATAGAAATATACAACAGCTTAAGCATGACCAATAGAAGTTGGTCCTCATCATGTACCATGGCACAAAGCTTCCACCAACGGGAAGATGTGAATGCTCTATATAAAATTCATAGAGAAGATACAAACGGGAAGAGCTTCCACCAGACGGAAGATGCAACACAACCCCAACTAATACCTTGTGATCCTTAACAGGTATCACGTATTACTAGTATGAACCTCTTTTAGAGTTATAACATACAATTCACAACTGCTGGCTCAATAGCTAAACAGATAGTCTGACCTTTGACTTAATAGTCATTCGGTCGCATGATCGTAAGTCCCTCACACTCATACACTGACTCCCAATCCCAAGGGCATTTTAGTTTTTTTATCTTGATTAGGTTCTTCCCCACCATCAAGCTTAGCCCTCATGTCATCGTTTTATTATCTTTCATAAAATGATTAAGTCTCTAAACCAACTAGGTTTATTAGTCGAGTTTTTCCTTATCATTAAAGTCCTCAGTTATCAGTCAGCATAAAATGAGAGACAAATGCCCTTAATATAGTAACATCAAACACGTAAAGCTAGTACGCCAATTAGGGCTTCAAATAATTTATCTGATAGCCCAAAACTAATAAAATGCTTATGTACCATACTGGCTTTGTATATACTATACTGCAACGAAATACACTGACAGTCGACCATCAGTTGTAAGCAGTTTTAACTGTTGGTGGGTGGTGAACCAGGTTTATTTATTGAACCGGGTTCGGTCTGGGAATGAACCGGGTTTGGTCTGACTCTGAGCCAAACTGGCCTATTTAATGGACCGGTTCGGTCTGATAATAGACCGGTTCGGCTTGTTTTTGGACCAAACTGGTCATCTTCCTCAGGAAGACAATGAGTGGCGGCCGTCGTTGCGCTGCCATCGGCCAGCCAACACACCTTCTCCTCCTTTCCTCTATCTGGCGGCTTGAGCGACGATGGCCCTTGCTGCTGCAGCTCGCCACCAAACCCCATCTCCGAGCCTACCGCCGCCGCCGTCGCTGCGACCAATCCATGGCGGCGACTGTCTTCTGATCGACAGCAAAGGTAGCGCCTTTCGGCCAGTACTGTTGCCCTCTCAGTCTCCCACAGACTGTGGAGGGTCTAGCAGAAGTTTTGTCGGCATGGTTTCGACTGCCACCTCCTTTTCCCCTCGCCGATGCAGCATCTCTCGTTGGCTCGCACCACAGCTTGGCCAGCTCCAGCCCTACCTCCTCCACCGGTGCCGTCATCGTCTCCATCGACGGGAGGAAAGAAAAAGAAAATAAAATTAAAACTTGATGATAGGGGTATGGGATCCTACCTTGTGTTGCGAGAGGGTTGTTGAGGGTCGCCGGATGTTGTTGCAGTTCGCTGGAGGTCGTTGGAAGTCGTCTCCTCAAACCCATCACTGGTTTTTCTCCCTTTAACCCCCTGCTCTTCCCACATGTTGCCACTGTGTACACCTATTCTCCACAGCAATACATCTAGCCTTCACCAGCGCCAGGTGTTACAGTTTTGAAAACTTTGATGAAGTATATGCTTTGCAGAGATTGCATATTTAGTCGGAACCGCATCTGCTGGTGAGGCCGTTGGTGAAGTTTCACCAGCCTTCGATTGTACGGAATCGACGGCGCACATGTGCGCTCGGCCAAAAACACGTCTTTTGACCAAGCGCACATCATGTACGTGTGCGCCGTCGATTCCGTACAATTGACGGCTGGTGAAACTTCACTTCACCAGCAGATTCGGACTCCACTTAGTCATATGCATATACTGCTTTAGTACTCATATTGTTGTAAATGACTCGCATTCTACTTTCCAGAGACTGCTGCTTTTGTCGAACTTAGGAAATAAATGTGTTTGCATTTTCTTGCGTCATATACCTCTTCTTCGATATTAATATGTCCTATTTGGTTTTTTAAAAGGGACTAAATTTGGTTCTTTTAAAAAACCTAGTAGGACCCTTATTAAAAAAAATTAGGACACTTATTATGGGACAAGAGGGAGTATATTGTATTGGTGAGATATCATGTAGTTTAAAAGACTAGTTTGTTTCCTGTGTATCTTTGTGAATCCTAAAATATGAGCTAATAGTTACTTTGTTTCTGTTGTACACAGGTCTACCTTTTACTCAATATGCCCCTAACGAGGGATACCCTACTGTATTCTAATGTTAAGCTTGATTGAGGTAAATAAAGAATCCAGCTGTTGATGATATGGAGCCACGTTTAATAGAGTGAAATGAAATATGTTGCCCATGATTTTGCACTCGCATCCACACATGAGCTATGCTGTTGTCAAACTCTGTAAAATTTTGTTGTCATCGATGTTTGTATTGGGCAAACAACCTTATATATGTTAAATTTGAATTTGGTTAAGAACTTTTGTTCAACACACAAATGAATGAAGTTTATGGTCCATTAAGCTTCTGAGGAGAATAGAGGATTACCATTTATGTTCAACACACAAATGAATGAAGTATATATTATCAGGGATTAGCTCGTTCATGTTCAACAGATGCATTGTACAGTCCAAACCCCAAATTAATCTTTCATAAAAATGTTTCCTTGCCACTTGATCATCAGTGCAGGAATTTCTATAACAAAATGCAAGTAGAAGTATGACTTTTTTAGTTGTTGTTTGGTACTATTTCGTTTCTTTTTGTAAGGGGGTGATTGAAGATAGGATTATTATAAATGACCGTTAATACAATAGCTTATTGAATGATAAATGTGCAATGCGGTGGAATAAGTTTTTATCAGAAGTTGGCATTTACAATTTATGATCAATCTGTCATTGTAAGGACAATCCTTTAAGAGCAGAAGACTGCAAACACGCAATTCAATGATCTGACTGGTAATTGTGGCCAAACCTTTAGGCCTTCGGCGGAATAGTAAAGGAAAAGAAGCCCTTATGCGTAAATTGCGAGTATATGACACATTTTGTCCATATACAAACATCACCCAATGCAGTATTACATTTTTTTGCTGATAATATAGTTAGATAATGAATGAATATTTATGCACAAACCCTTAGATATCTACATCCATGAACCATTTATTGTATAACATGTACATTTAATGAATGCTATAGTATAAACAAATGATTAGAAGGGTCGAAGTCGAAGACTCACGTCGCCCTTAATAATACTTCTCTGCAACTTTGAGGCACCCAGGAAATCCTTGTACCACAGGGCAGACAGTTTAGGAGTTCTTTCCAGAGTTCTGAAGTCCACATGATATAAGCCAAAGCGTAGAGTGTAGCCATATAGCCACTCGAAATTGTCCATTAAAGACCACACAAAGTATCCCCTCACATCCGCTCCTTTCCTGCAATTCCACATCATCTATCTCAGCACAATGGCCCTCGTGATTACACTCCTATATATATCTAGAGTCCCATTAGTATGCACCGAGCTTACACTGCGCGTATGAGCCTGGGCACATATTAACTTTTCCTTATATATCTAGAGTCCGATTAGTATGCATCTGGCTCACACTGCGCGTATGAGCCAGGGCACATATTAACTTTTCCTTATTGAACATTTTTCTGAGTAATACCTCATGGCTAGAGAGAGGGTAGCCAGATAACTCCGCAGGTAGTCCACTCTCTCCCTGTCATTCAGCAATATTTCCTTGGGCGTATCAGAACTACTCTTCTGGGCATATCCTGAAAGTATGAACATACCAATCATCTCATTTATTGTTTGAAATTTATACCTCTGTTGCACCCATCAAAATTTGACCTTACCATTCTCAGTAATATACATGGGCGTATTGTTGTATCTGTCCTTGAAGTATAACACCATCTTTTCCAATCCATCAGGCACCACGTAGAACGTTGGCATTGGCGTCTAAATCAATAAAAGGGAGAGCCTTAATGTCTCATTATTTTATAAGAACTATGTAAATAAAATTAAATTAAGGCATTAATGAAAAGAGATCAAGGATCTACCGGCTGGCCAATTGGTCGCCCATTACGTTCACCAGTGCGGGATGCAAGAGCGTCTCCCTGAGTGGTGCCCGGAGTGCAAGCAGAGAACATGCAATCTTTTGTGTACATTGTGGAGTAATGGTTTATTCCAATGAAGTCAGATTTGTACTGCAACTTTGCTTGATCTTCAGCTGAAAATATTGGCAGCCTCGCATTCAATATCTCGCGCATCTCTGGAGGATAACTGCCATACATGATCGGGTCCAAAAACCTACAATTTGGGATCAAGAAATCTGCTAAATTGTTGAATGATCTTATGTGATAACACCTTTGAATATAGATACTAAAGGTTGAATTAATAGTGATTACCAAGCAAGTTGGAATGCCAGGAGCCTTTTAGCAGCTGAAACATCTGCTGGAATGTCTCTCAAAGGTTCATACCAGTAAGCAGCCATGACAATCCCAATGGATCCTCCTTGTGTCGCCTGATTATTCGATGAGAATCACAAAAATTATAAATGGGAGATCTAACGAGTGAAAGATATTTCTATGTCTTAGTGGGAGTAATCTTACCTGATACTTGGTCTTATATATTTGAGTAGCCGTTGCATGGGAGAGGATTACGTTGTGTGCTGCAATGTATGGCTCTATGGCGGAGTTGCCGGTGGTGCAGTCACCGAACGGTGATGAACAGTGAGCCGGTGGGAATATTCCATTGAGGTAGCCACCACTCACCATAATATTTGGTTCATTGAAGGTGCTCCAATACTTGACTCTATCGCCAAAAGCCTTGAAACATACTTCTGCAAAATATCCAAAATCCTGCCTGCAATATTTGAAAATATTAGAACTGCAAAAAAGGACTTGAGCCCATTACAAAAGAGTTATGGTAGTCTATTAATTTGGAAATAGCTTACTGTATTTGTGAATTTAACCATGCACCATATCGATCTTCAAGTTCTTGAGGTATATCAAAATGATTCAGCGTCACGAATGGCTGTATCCCTATTAAGATCACAACAAGAACAACATTTTAAAAATTTAATGAGAAGAAGCAAATAAATTTGGTGGACGGCTAAGGCGCGCAGTTACCTTTCAGTAAGATGGAGTCAATGAGCTTATTGTAAAAATCAATCCCTGCTTGATTTACCTCCCCAAATCTACCTCCTAACATCACAAGAAGTGTTGGTTAGGCGAAAAATCTCTCTTAAATGACTTGAAACTTTTTAAGTCATTGACCTTACTGGGTAGAACTCTGGACCATGATACTGAAAACCTGTAGGAATTGACTCCAAGGGAATGCATCAACTCAACATCTTCCTGTTTAAATCAATTATCTTGATCAAAATACTGACTCGTTGGTAGCAAGTCTAATCTTCTTCAAACAACAATGATAAAGACATTCAACCTATTCCAGATATTATGTCAACAGCCCCCCATAGGACTAGAACTTTTACACGTAAAAATAAAAAGGGCTCATTTAGTCATATTATACATGAAATTTTACATATAGTACCAGGTAAAGATGATAATGGTCATCAGCAACATCTGCAGTGCTCTCATCAGCTATTTTTCCTGTTGTTTTCACATCAAAACAAAGTTAAGTTTTGTTTTATAGTGTGTAGAGTTTCAGCGGTACCTATTAGGTTACGTACCTGGAATACGTGAAAATACATCCCAGTTGCTGAGGCTTTTGTTATTTGTAAGGTAGGCTCCTTCAATCTGCATTATGCAAGTACTTAGTCAACAAAAAATGTAAAGTATTTTCTAATTCGCCACTGCAAAAAGGGTGAGATAATGACTAATTGCTAAACTACGGATGGTTGGTATAGGGACAGATAGATAAGACATGTCACTTCATCTACCGTTGGACATGTTATGTTAGTTATACAAAACCTGCATGTATATCAATGGTACCTGAAAAGAAGAGGTCGAGGTTCCAAAGAGGAAGTCTTGAGGAAACTGGCTGCGATCAACGAGAGAGCAAACCGCTGAGAAGAAATGAATGAAGATCAACAAGAATGCCAAGCCCTTCATCATGTGTATTGTGCTACAACTTCTCAGAGATGATCAAATATTTTGGCTTCAGCTTAGTACGGGAACAAAAGATGAAAAGGAAGTGACGAACGAGAAGGCTGCATTGTTAGCATTATATAGACTACTGGCTAGTTTGATTTCATAAAAGAAGTCTGGTCTTTGGCCCCAGGGCGAGGGCCACACGCAACTCCACTCTTGTTGGAACATAGGACACCGCAAAAAGTCCATTTATCTGATCACTTGTGTTGCTTTTCATCTAGCCTCTTCACGTTGGAAAACGCTGACAGCCTTCCTCTTTCTTGGTCAACCCCTTGATTGCCCAAATTATGCTTAGATTACCCAAAATGTGAGGGTATTCTATTCTTTCTAATTTGGGTTTATTTGGTATGGTGTTCTATAGAATATAGTACTATAGTTGTAACGCGTGCTTATTAATTTGCTTGGGAGCAAGTACACGCCAGATTTGAATTCGATGTGGTGCTTTGTAGGAGATAGAAATTGTGCCAACGTGGCATTGTGTTAAACACTAATCCAATTATCTTGTGCAAATTTCACGTGCAGAAAAGAAAGACTTTGTTTTTTGTTCTAGAAAAGGAGGACTGGAAATCCGATGTATTCACCGGCAGTTGTTCAATTGTCAACACTAGAATCCTTGATTAAACAGAAGGAGAGAGAAAAAAATATTGGGAGACTTTGTGATTAGGCGGAGAGAGATTGTATATCATAGCAATAAATTAGAGGACAAAAAAAACCTAGTATTTAGGTAGTACAATGTCATGATTCTGAACTATCATATAATTGACTACATATAATAGATGTACCATTAAATGCAAATACTAATTAGTTAGCTACTTAATTCCTAAACACTCCCAAATTAGCTCAAAATTATTTGATCTTCTCTCCATTAATATTTATGGGCCTTTTGTCTGTCTTTAAGATGCGTATGATTAGCCTCTAGAAAGCCCATTGCACATACATTAATGGACAAGCCCGCAAACTTGGTTACTTTTAATCGTTGCCAGGACCAAGGCCCACCATTTGAGCGCGCGACTACTAGTTTTAAGAAAAATGCTATGAACGGCTCGATTTTATCCTCTCCCCTGATTGCCAGCCAGCAACGCAGCCCACCAAAACCCAAGTGCAAAATTTACTCGAAGCTCGAGTTCACTTCCAAAGCAAACCAAGGTGAAGCTTGATTTAAGGAAGTGAAGGATCAGGCTTTTGACGGTAAGCAGCCATGGTTAAATAGAGTGAAATTAAATCTCTTGCCCAAGCGTTTGCACTAATTGGATCAAAACATGAGCTACGGCATTGTCAACCTCTGTAAAATTTTGTTCCTATTTATGTTTTTATTGGACACACTACCTTAGATTTATTAAGTTCGAATTTAGTAACATCTTTTGTACACTAGTAAATGAATGAATTTTTTGATATGCATTAAGCTTTTGAGAAGAATAGAATACTACCATAATGAGGGAGCTCAGCTTTTTTTTCATAAATCGTATAGTTACGTTGGAAATAATGCGATTACTCAGTATCATCTAGATGTTAGCATCTCTGGCCAGCTAAATTTAGTATTATCACGGATAATAGCTCGTTAATGTTCAATTGTCAGTTGGATGAATGCAATGTAAACTCCAAACCCCAAATTAATTAGTCTTCCACTTGATCATCAAGTTCATGAGGGATATCATAATGATTCAACGAGACTAATGGTTGTATCCCGATGAAGGTCACAGCAAGAACAGCCTTATAAATTTTTGTTACCGAAGCAAAGAAATGTGGTGACACTATTAGCGGAATCCCGTTTATATGAGGCCAGGCTCATATGCATTGGCAAATTTGAGCTGTCGGATTTCGATCTGGCGTCAGTCGTTTATACAGGAGGCATGCAGGTTTGAATCACTTTCTGCCATGGATGCCATCAGATCTCAATCCAATAGCTCTGATTTTTTCGGCGTGAGCCCGTGGTCATATTAACTTTTTAAGTATGTATATGATGACAGCAACTGGTGACTGGGAAGATACACAATTACCTTTCAATAAGAGGGCGTCAATGAGCTTATTATAAAAATCAATCCCTGATTGGTTTGCCTCACCAAATCTACCTCCTAATATCACGAGAAGTGAAGGTAAGGTGAAAATTCTCTCTTACATGAATTGAAAGTCTTGAGTAATTAAACTTACTGGGTAAAACTCTGGACCATGATATTGAGAACCTGTAGGAATTGACTCCAAGACTCAACATCTTCCTGTTTACATTCATTGTTTTGATCAAAGCAGTGATCATTTGTAGGTAGCTAGTTAATCTTCTTCACGGACAAAGTACAGTACCAGGTAAAGATAGTAATGGTCATCAGCAACACCTGCATTTCTCCCATCTGCTATTTTTCCTGATTTTTCACATAAAGGCTTAGTTAGTTTTCTTTTATAATGTGTAGAGGTTCACCGGTAGCTATCAAATTATATAAAATTTTCTTTTATAATGTGTAGAGGTTCACCTGTAACTATCAAATTATATACCTGGAATGTCTGAAAATACATCCCAGTTGCTGAGGCTTTTGTTATCTGCAGGGTAGTTATATGCTTTATATTATTACAAGTGTCAAATTATATTATAGTTACTGATGAAAAAAATTATTTCGGACCTAGTTATTTTTAGACCACCTTGGTAAAAAAATCCTGGCTCTGCCACTGTTCGTTCCATGCTTATTATATTCTTTAAGAGGCATAAAAATAGTGTTGACATGTCATGTTGGATCCTATGTGGCATTCCGGAAATAAAAATTGGATGAGTAGTTCGCCACCCTACAGGCTACAGTTTGGCCAGCCCACCCTATTTTCTGACGCTGGATATCCACTCTGTTTATAAGGCAGTGGGCTGGCTAAACAATCGGCTGGTGGACTCCTACTTAAGACGACGACCTTTTCCCTCCAGAAAACCCATTCCCTACGCTATCATGAACAAGCCCAAAATTCCATTTTACGGAGTTGGATCTGATCTACGTTTAATCGTTTCCAGGCCCAAGGCCCACCAACTGACTTGGCGGCCGAAATATCCCGCGCTTTCGCCTATCTCGATCTCACACTCACCGCATCTCAGCTCAGACGAAGCGTTGGCAATGGCGTCTTCGCCACTATCCTTGGGCTGCTCCCATGTGCTCTCTCCCACCCGAAAACCTCTTTCATTCCACCCCAATCCTCGCAAGAATCGAAATCTCCTCTTTCGGAACTCCTCTGTCTCCGCCTCGTCCTCCGCCGGCTCGGGTTGGGAGCGGGAGGAGGTTCGGTGGCTGCGTGAGGAGCAGCGCTGGCTCCGCGAAGAGAAGCGGTGGATGAGACAGGAATCCCTCTGGAACGCCGAGCGCGAATCCCTCCTTTCGGAGATCGGCGCCCTCAAGAGCCAAATCGAGGACCTTGAACGCCGGATTGCGGTTTCCGGTTCTTCGGATGGCGTGGCGAAACTTGCTTCGTTGCTGCAGGTGATGAAGGATGCGGATGCGAAATTGGAGGTGGGGCGGATTGGGGAGAGCGGGTCGGGACCGCGGCCGATGCTGCTGGAGGAAGGGGAGGTGAAGGAGATGGTGGTGGAGGAAGTTAGGGTTACTGAGAGTAGTGGCGAGGTGGCGAGGGAGGAGATAAAAGAGGCGAAGACGGTGCGGTTGAGGACGCTGAGGGTGGGTTCTGAAGGAGAAGACGTCCAACTGATGCAGGTCTGCCTGCAACCGAAGTGTTGATTTTAGTATTTCTGCTTCAATTTGCAAGGCGAGTTTTTTTTTTTTTTTCTAATAGTGCATTTCAGTTTAGAATCATCGTTTCAGTTTAAAGTCTGGTTACCTTTTTCCTAGGAACTTAGCAATTGCTGGTAATTAAATTTTTTGCAACTGTTTATCACACGCGATGATTCCAAAAGTTAACTAATGTCGGAGTATCAGCAGATGGATAACTGTCTAGATTATGTTGGTTTTTATTTGAAAACTGAAAATGCTCAAAGTTTTGGCTACTAGCTTTGTAATAGATGAGTATAACTGAGAATGTTTTTGGATGTATGAGGTATATGATGGAATGGGGGACTGACCAACGGAGATGTATTAGCTCGTTATGCTCAGATTATGAATCAAATGTGGCATGGTGGGAGAGCGGTGAAGTGAAGAATTGATATTTTCTGTCTAAACTGAAAATGATGTAATGGTGGTTCAAGGAATAGAGAATATTGTTGCAAGAAAAGCTGATGATGAAGAGGAGTCAGCTTTTACAGTTTCATCATCAAACAGCTTTTACAGATTCTGGATTCTAGGGCCAAGAAAGTTGTTTTCTTAGGCTTTAGTGAAGGAGTCAAGGGATTCAGACTCTGGTGTCCGAAGTCAAAGATCTTCTTAAGCCGAGACGTTACCTTTGACGAATCTGCTATGTTGAAACATACAACTCCAGATACAAAATGAGAATCCAAACTCTTTGCGACAGGTGGAGTTTGAGATTTTCAAGGAGCCAAAAAAGGCTTCTCCAACAGTCGACCATCCCAATGATGAATCTAATGACCAGGACGAGATATCAGTTGAGCTGGAGGATCCAATGCTAGTACCAGAATCCAGACAGCAGCCAGAGTCCATTGCCACTAGCATACCGAAAAGGGATTGTCGAAAACCTGTCCGGTACACAGGCATGGTGGCATACTCTTTTCCAATGACCGATGATGATGCTCCATACACCTACAAAGAGGCTCTATACAGTTCAGACAATGTCAAGTGGAAGATGGCAATGGACGAGAAGATGCAATCACTTCACTAGAATCAGACTTGGAAGTTGGTACAACTTCTAAAGGGTAAGAAAGCGATTGGCTATAAATGGGTCTATGCCAAGAAGGATGGAGCTCATGGTAAAGACAAGATCAGATACCAAGCCAGACTCACCTGGTAAAGTATTCATCTCTTCGGATCTTATTGGCTTTGGTCGCGCAATTTGATCTTGAGTTAGCTTAACTTGACGTGAAGACCGCATTCTTCCATGGTACTTTGAACGAGAAATTATATGTCTTAGCCAGAAGGGTTCAAAGTTCCCAAACATTAGAATTAGACTTGCAAGCTGAACAAGTCCCTGTATGGTTTGAAGCAGTCACCGCGACAATGGTATAAGAGGTTTGACAGCTTTATGATAACTCAAAAGTACACACACAGTTAGTTTGATCACTGTATCTATTTTCATAAACTCCAAGATGGTATATTTGTCTATTTGCACTTATATGTAGATGATATGCTGATAGCATATAAGAGCAAGGTGGAGATCAACAGGCTGAAGGCTCAATTAAGCTCAAAATTCAACATGAAGGATCTTGGAGAGGCCAAGAGGATTCTTAGTATGGAGATCAGAAGAGATAGAGCGAAAGGCACAGTCTGTTTGACACAGACTCAGTATTTGAAGACTCTACTTCAGAGGTTTGGCATTGATAGCAGGTCTAAACCTGTCAGTACATCGTTAGCTCAACACTTCAAACTGAGTACATCAATTGGACTACTGATGATGCAAAGAGGCAAATGCATGTTCCATATGCAAATGCAGTTGGTGCCTTGATGCATGCAATAATGTGTACCAGACCCGACATTTCACATGTCGTAAGTTTGGTGAGCCGTTACATGCACAATCCTGATAAAGGCCACTGACAAGCAGTGAAGTGGATTTTACGATATGTTCATGGCATTTTCAAAGAAGCTATTTGGCTTCATGGTTTGATCACGGACCTAGGAATCATTCAGGAAAATGTTAAGGTTTTCTGTGACAGTCAGAGTGCCATTTGTTTGGCAAAGAACCAGGTCCATCATGGTCGCACCAAGTATATAGACGTCCGTTATCACTTTGTTCGAGAAATTATAGATGAAGGGAATATCTACTTCAAAAGATTAGAACTGCAAATAATCTTGCAGACATGCTAACAAAGGTGGTAACAGTGATCAAGTTCCAACATTGTTTGGACTTGATCAATATCTCTCAAGCACGTAGTGCCTGTGGGCACCATTGGAGGCAGCATTGATTGGTGGATTCTTGCCAATGTGGAAATTATAGAATTCGTGGCTGAAATCCACCTAAGACAAATGAAATAAAGAATTAGATTGAAATGTCAAAAGTGGAAGGCACCCGATGAAGACAAAACGTCAGATGGACAAGACAAAATAAGAAAAAAAAAAAACCAAGTGTCGGCGCCGAATGTGGCGCCAAAACTGACTGCCACCCATATTTTGTACTCGTTTCTCTATATAAAAGAATGAGGAATGTGACCAAGAGAACACACTCGTCACCAAATTGAGTGGTGGAGCAAAGAAGTGGGGTAGAAGAGAGCAACAACAAGAAGCTGTCTAGAAAGTTGCCGATGAGAGAATTGAGAGAAATTTTGTATTTTTATATCATATTGTTGCCTCTTGTGGATGTAGGTAAATTGTTGAACTACGTAAAATTTGTATTTGCATGTGGTGTGCGTTTTTTTTCTAATTCCTAAGAATAACAGATCTAGAACTTTGCATTGCCACATGCCAAAGTTGGTGCCGTCAAATTTCTCAATATCAAACTTTGCGTTTGACATCGAGCTCCTTTGCCAAGAATTGCTGCTTGATTTTCGGGTTTGAGCTTCAGCTAGAGTTTCCAAGATTTCTCTAGCCTTTGAAACTTCCATCGTGCCTGAAAATAGAGTTTATATAGCTCCACTAAGTCAAATCAGCACTTAGGAGTGGAATTAGCAAAAAAACGAATGGCACGGTTGTGTCCGTAATTGTCCAAATAGCTAGAAATGGGTCCGACTCAATGAAAACGGGTGAAAATTGCACCGAGTTGGGCAAAAAATACTTATGGACCGAGTTGACTCGGGAATATTTCGTTAGGCTAACAGAATATTCTCTGACGGCGTTAGGAACAGTTACAGTTTGGCTTAGGGTAGCAGTTCGGCCTGGTCAACGGCTCGAGGGCACTGGTCAAAGGCTTGGCTACTTGGACCAGCTCGGGTCGGTTCGATCGGCTTAGACCATGGTTTTTAAAATCAGACCGGACCGTCCGGTCCGACCGTGGAAAACTAGAAACAGTAGTCAAACTAATTCAGTCAGGGCAGTTAGCCCCAGTCAGTTGACCCGGCCGGTTGACTTGCTAAACCGACGAATCAGACCGGTCCAGTTCGGAGTTTCAATGGGTCAAACTAGTATTTTTTCTGTAAAAAGATTTGGTTTTGCCAAAATTTAAAACCAGAACTGACAACCATCATTCCCAATGCCTTAACCCCTGGACGATTAGACTTTTTTATATTTATTATGCATAATATATATTTATTATATATATGAGGTGGGCATCAGTAGTGTTCTCTCTTAACATCTATCCCAGGTCAAACCAGTTTGACCCGCAGTTTGACCGCGGTCCAACTAGACCGGCTAAATTTTCAGGTCAATGGGCAGTCCGGTTTTAAAAACCTTGGCTTGGACCAGCTCGGATTTGCTCAGGTGGCGGCTCGGCTGATGCTAATTAATCTGACATGTAGCGCTGACTGGTTTGCCACATGTGATGAGTGGACTGATGTGGCGGTGATGGAGCAACTAATTGGGTCGTCTTCCTCGGTGGTAAGGTGCTATCGAATCGTCTTTTCGAGAGGTACACAACGGTATGCTCCAATCAGTGATTAGAGAAATTTAAATTTTCTGCATAGTGTGTAAAACCTTGTCTCTGATACTAATTTGTTGCAGAAAATGCCAAAAAATTTGACAGAAAAATGCACATTATATACAAACACAAATTTTACGTAGTTCGACAATTTGCTTACATCAACGGGAGGCAGTAATATAATATAGAGAAATTATATAAATATAAAATTTCTCGAAGGCTTCTTGTTGTTGCTATCTTCCACCTTACTTTTTTGCTCCACCACTCAGTTTGGTGCGGAGCTCATTCTCTTGGTCTGTTCCTCATTCCTCGTTCATTTATATAAATGAACGATAGTACAAAATAACAAACGACAAAGGAATTTAAAAAAACATGGGTGACGGTCAGTGGGGGACACCCCATTAGCGGGTCAGTAGGGGCAGCCCATTTGGCGCCGAAGGGCACCTCCCCTTTGCCTTTTTTTTTCCTCTTCTTTTGTCTTGTCCATATGACGTTTTGTCTTCATCAGGTGCCTCCGACTTTTAACATTTCTACTTTAATTCTTTATGTCTCATTTATCTTTGGTGGATTTCAACCACCAATTGTACAAATATGGATGATCGATCTCATACAATTAGTGTGTAAATTGTAAGGCTCCAAGTGTCCTTTAATCATAGTTATGACCATATTGGATTGAAAGTTTTGAAATCATAACTCCTTGTTCTTGAATGTTTTTTATATTTTTATTAAGGGAAACCAATTGAGAGTGTAATGAACTGTTAATCTAAGTGAATTGGTATACGTTGCTTGGTAAAAGAAGATCAAATCTGGTTGTCTGGCGGGAAAAAGAACTGGACTATCTTGCGGACTACAAGATCAGTGTCTTCTGAGACTAATTTTCTGAAATTGCTTCCTAGGAAGTTGAACATGTATGTGCAAGTGAGCGATACTTTGGGAACTGATACTAGTAAAAAAAGTTGAGAAATATGCATCCCATTCTACAGATAAAATTTAATGGCCGAAAGAGCTTTTGGTGCTATATGGACAAGATATTGGTAGTTTGGATCAGTGAATGCTAGTAGTAGTTAATCTTGTCTGTTTAAGTTATATGTTATAGGGTGTTGAACATCTTTTAGCCTAGTGGCAAGGTGCTTGGGAGTTCCTAAACCATGGGAATGCTACAATTCTATAATTCTTTACTCCCTCCGTCCAATGAAACCTGTCTGCATTTGAAAATGGGTTAATTTATTGAACTCTAAGGCCGTACAAAAAACAGTGCCTCCCCTACCCTCCTCTCTTTTTGGCCGTGAGGGAGGAAAGTGAGCCATGTAATGATGGAGCTGTGTTTATTCAAATGCAGACAGGCTTCATGGGCGGAGGGAGTATTATGGAAGCATATAAATACGTAGTATATTGTTGCCTGTTTTTCATACAAATGGTTAACCTTGTTTAGTTGTATACTATAAGCACTTACTTCTTTAGAGGTCTTACTTGCCGTAAAGGATGCTTTTCAAGTTCTATCATGTTCTTCTGTAATCGCGTCTCTTTTAATGTAGGTCATTGTTTTCTATCCTTTATCTTATGTGGTGTTGGTTAAGTAAGTTCAAAGTAACTTGATTAGCACTTCCTCTCACTATGGCAGCAAGCACTGCAAAGCTTGGGGTTTTATTCTGGTGAGGATGATATGGAATACTCAAGCTTTTCGAGTGGAACTCAGCGTGCAGTAAAAACTTGGCAGGTATCTTGTGATTACATTTTTCCATTTACACAGTTGTAAAACTAAAATACTAAGTAATGATAAAATGTGCATAAAGAAAATAGTAAAATACTGGCGAAAACCATAAAAGAAAGGAGTGAGAATTTTCTTTTCTTGTCAAAGATAGTTCTGACTGAATTGTGAAGGAATGGAGAGGTTTTTTTAGATGCGAGGAAGAAATAATTGTAGAAAATCCTTAATATTTTCTTCCTTCATAATCACAATTTTTCTTATCTGCACTAATAGATGGTGTGTTTACAAGGCAAGCTTAGGTACCTCTGAAGATGGAATTATGACGACAGAACTCTTGGACTTGTTGTATGAAATGGTAGAAAGAGGTACAAAAGTTGTAGAAGCTGAGACAAGCGAGTCTATCTCTGTCCAAAAGAAGGTACCACTGATTAGATTGTTTTGATGATTTAGTAGAATAAATTTGGCAACAAATTGAACATTGACTTTATGAGAGGGAGAGGTTATCGTCGGGAAGGCATTACACATATTGCTATGGCTCATGAAGTTTACATATATAACCTTTAGGCGATCTCGTATTTGCACCCATATGTCTTACTTAATTTCAAATTTCCTGCTAGGATGGTATGAATGGAGCTGCTGTTACGTCAGTAACAAAAATCTCAGAGACCAAGCAACCCGTTGTTCAAAGAAGTGAAGCTCAATTCGATGTATCTCAGCAAAGAGTCTTTCTTCTTGGCGAGAATAGGTGGGAAGACCCATCTAGACTTTTGGGTGGGAACAACGCTGCAAGCAAAGTTGTGTCTGCTGCAAAATGCCCTTCTTGCCGTGGGGAAGGTCGGTTAATGTGCACAGGTAATGTTTTTTCTCTTTGAATTTGATTCATCTTTACTTGAAATATTCTTCTTCAATTTTTAATGAGCGCCACAATTAACTACCATTAGTGTTAGACCTATTGTTTAGAGAGATAACTAAATAGGGGGTTAGTTTTGTTTATCTTAATTCTGAATTACCAGTGCAGTATACTTATGTTGCCAAAGTATAGAAAAAAATAGTCACAGTTTGGTAAGGCAAACAAATAGTCAAACAAAAGTATCTTTCACATGTTAGAGGACAGAGTTCGCAATCCTGGATCTTGATCTTGTCTCGGTAGGCCAAAGAGACGAGATCTTGGAGAGATCATGTAAAATGATCTCGGAGATCCTAAAGAGGTTTTTACATATGTTTTGACCACCTCCAAGACTCCCCCTGAAGGAAAAAACCTGTTCTACCTGTTTCCGTGTAAAAATATTAGCTTGCCAAAAGCCAAGACTGTTAGTATGCAGCTGTTTCTGTCTTAATATCCAGTTTATTAAACGCCAAGACCACCTATAGTAACTTTTGGCATGTCCGGCTAATGAAATTTCTTGAAATAATTTGGAGGGTCTAACTTATGTGTCATGTCTTTGTTGCAGAATGTGATGGATCAGGTGAACCCAATATTGAGGAACAGGTATGGCTGTATGTGTTGCAGTTTATAGGGACCGTTCAATTTTCGTTTTGTTGCATTGTGTTAATATGGTAATGTTATTGCAGTTTATGGAATGGGTGGAGGAAGGGGCAAAATGTCCTTATTGTGAAGGCCTAGGTTACACGATATGTGATGGATGTGATGGCAAAACAGTGGTTTGATATACATTTTGACATAGCTGGCTATTGTTGGGGGGGGGGGGGAGTGGGAGTTTCTCCTCAGTGCGGTTCAAGCCACCATGAAGTCTAACAAAGAAGAAGGTATGCCAGTGTGTTTTGAATGTAAAAAAGCATGCATCTGCAGTGCTTGAAGCCATCCGCCCACTTTATGTACATTCAGTGAAAAGCCATCTTTTTCTTTGATGTTCTGTGTTACGAACTGAACATCTGAGAACTGTCAACTATCAACCGTTTGACGTGAGTATACGGATTAAAGAAGCTGGGATGAGAATGCTTGTAATTATTCTAGTGGCAACTTGTAATAATGGTGCTTCGAATCAATAGAATTTCATTATATATATGCGCGCAGCCAGAGCAGTGGACGTCTTCGTGAAACTGGTATGTTCTGACGTTTGCAAAGATATTTTATGGTGATGTTTGGAAGATTGGTGTTGCCCTCTTGTCGTGTTCCTATCGACTCTCAACAAACGTGGCGTTTATTTTTTTCTTTTTTGACAACAGTGGCGATTAATTACCATTATAGTTCATGTTCTTTTTTTTAGTTGTTTACAATAATTACCATTATTGTTTCTTTTTTTGTCTGTAGTCTTTTAAAAAAAATTTTTGTGAGGGGCCGTTTTCTTAACTTTTTTTTAACAAGAAGGCCTTTTTCTTCATCACTTACGCATGCCTCTTTATCCAAAAAGAAAATCAACGCATGCCATAGTTTGATACCTTGGACTCTAGAATGTTTGTGTTCTTTTAAACCAACGCGCTTGATTGGATTAATAAGCCTAATAGTTCTCCTGGATGCTCCCCTCGAAGTTTGTAAGTGGGCAAATCATTCAAGTTGCAATTTTAGCTGCAAGGCTGTTGCTCAATTCCATAGTTGTGCACTCCTAAAAAATAAATAAAAAAGGATATCCTCCTGTATTAAAGAAAATGAAAAAAGTTTAGCCCCAAAAATCAAGTTTATCTGATTATTGAAACTGACCACAAAACTGATTGACGATTCCTTGTCATCCTCTTGGCAACCAAACGTTGAGCCTGTACAAGAGAAGTGAAAACTGTAAACGAGTTTTTAGATAAACTAGGATAATAAAATTCTACGCAAAATTTGCAGATCCTTGACCCTTCATTCGCGGCACGAGATAAAATTTCGCCAGGAACGCTTCCCACATGTTTGCTCATAAGATATACTGTTAAAGAAACAACTTTACATTTTTTTTTATGAAAAGCAACTTTACTTAACATTTTCATTAAAAATATTACCACGGACTTACACTTAATACTATCATTTAAATGACTTGTGCCATGGTAGAACTGTAGACGACGGTGGCTGGCTAATTTTTGTAGCTATATAGACACTTAAAAATGTCTTGCTGGTGCTACAACTTAAAGTCGAAAAATTAAAATCTTGGCTGGTTGTTTGGGTGTCCCATCGTAACCACATGTTTTTCTTCCCTAATTAAAAGCCCATACATTAAAGCTTGGCCTTTTCAATGTTCCACCATATGCTATATCCTTCACCTGATCTTGACAACTATTCAATTACTTTAAGGTTCCATTATCACCACCCAAATAGATTTTGCTATTTTTTTTAAATAATCAAAGCAGCCAAAGGTGGTGGTTGCTTCATTTGTACAAGATTTATAAGCTAAGAATCAACGCAATCCTAACATCAGACGAAAAGGTGTTCCAAACTTCCATGCATTGAATAAAAACCATGATTGCCAGCTCACTTGCAAGTAAAGCTTAACCAAGTCCCAACTATACTACTTTCTTCTAGACTCCTTGATTACATAAAAGCGTGATTACATACTTTGCTTCCATATCACTTATCTAATCTAACCTTTACTTGATTTTCCTGATTAACATTAATCAAAACAAAGTGTCGTCATCATCCTCCACCTGCTGTAGCTGTCCAACCTTCTCCAGTTAACCTCGTCCAGGGAAACGCAAGAGTCCAAACAAACTTCCACCTGGAAAGGCGAACAGGCGTGGGACCCTGTCTTCGGCTCTTGCAGACGAATATCTTGCTAACACTGGAGTTGGGTTTGCAGAGGACTGTGACTTGTGAGGACCACCTTCCCAATTTTGATCATCTTCATCACTGAATGAGTGAATTCCAACTGCAAACAAACTCCATCTTTTTTTTTATCTCATCTGGTAGACTTTTGGTGGAGGCTTCCAACGTTTCTGACGTGATTTGCACCAGTAAAAGGCTGGTTGGTCAGTGGGTGAAGCATCATGTGAATCCCCTGTGGCGTCAACTTCAGTACAGTCGGGCCTATCTACTTCTCTGCGTTTCCCTCGAGTTCTGATTCTGATGCTTCGCGCGCTTTTGCGACAATCTGTTGATTGGCTTGTGGGAACTAAAGATTTCTATGGTTGTTAGCAGAACTGAAGCTAGAAGCTCTTGTGCATGGTTTCTCTGGAGGTTGGTTTCATTCCTTGTTTTAAATGTTTCGTCACAGTCTTCTCTTTCTTAGAAAACGAGGACAAATGGGTTTTGTTTTGAATTTTTCGTCACAGTTTTCATTTTGCTTTAAATCCTTCTAGTTACGCCGGAATTTTCCTGCAGCAATTCAGAGGCTGTCGTCTTCCTCGGATGATCATCATGAAACTGTGTTCTTTCGTTTTATTCTTTGTTATTTACCATTAGCAGTAAAAAAAGCTGAACTTGTCACGTGTGCCTTATCCTGTGATACAATTCTTACTCTTTTTTGGGAGTCTTTCTTGCGCGTGCGTCTGATTTGCTCTTTTCTTCACTTTTCCGGCGGGATGTTCGCCTGATAATTGGCAACCAACTCCCCTGATTTTGCAGTTTGGAGTAGATATTGCTGAACCGTCAATAAATACACTCGCTGAGCATTCAACTCCCCTGATTTTCCTACTTTAAGTTTATTTGCCTTTGAACATATGCTGAAGGCGGAAGATGCATGGATGGAATCCAGTTCGTGCATGCTGTGAAATTGGTTACCCTTGAGAAAGCTGAAAACAGAGAAGGATAAAAAAAAATGGAAGAAGCACCTCCAAAGACTCTTGAGCGAGTTATATCACAGAAGGCCTTCCAAATGAGTAGCTCATTTCCTTGTCAAGTTTGTGTTTTGGGTTTTCTTTGTGGCGTCTGTGTCACCTATTTCTCCCTAGCAGCACTCGGTTCTTTCACAACGGCGGACTTTGGAGCTCTTTATGCTTCACCATCTGAGCCAATTCTGCAGAATTCGACTCCAATTGACTTTGGTGAGTCAAACATTCTCAGGATTAATTTAATTTCTGTGTTTTATGTATTGTTTAATGTTGCAAATTGAGCTACCCATTTTCATGCTCTGTTCTTATTGATAAATGTCAAACTAGCATACTAGAAAACAAGAACCTATATTATTTTCTTCGCATCTTTTTGTTATTGAAGAGATTAAATAGGAAAAAACACAATGCGGGAACAATAAAGCCATCGATTGTCTGTAGGCAAATTATGCACTTGTGTAAGTGATTGGAGACAATTTAGGAGGCATGCCAATTCGCATGTACTTTGTTTCCTCCCTGATTTGGGTCCATAGTTTCACAACCTCCTCTGTTCTATGATTTTGCTGATATAATATGCATTGCAAACTTGATTCACTTCTTGGCCTAGACGATGCTTAATTAATTTTTGTCAAGCATTTAAAACACTCACACTTAAAAATCACTGTTTTTTTATCTTAGTATTTAACTTCTTTTAATTTATGGGTAGATGTCAATGAAAGTGAGGATCTTAGTTCTATATCAAAGAATGTAAGCAGAGGAATGGGTGTACAGCGAAGCACAGAATTGGTCGATGAAGAAAGAGTCTTACTGTTATATTCTGCTTGGAGTTCTCTGTTAAATGGATCAGATGGTAAGTTGAATAGCAGGTCAAGTGTGCCTGATGCACCTCACTTAGAGAATTGCAAACTGAACACACAGCTCAGTCAACATCATGATAACCGTGGGGAGAATGGAAGCTTTCCTCCTTGGACAACTTGGAAAGGATGGTTAGGCTTAAAACTGCCCCATCCAATTCCAAAATCCAATCAAGAAAATGACGGGAGCGAGAGACAGTCAGAAGAGGCTAATACTCCTTGGGTAAGTAAATTTGAAAATGTAAATGGCATCGGCTACACTATTAGGATTGGCATTATTTATTGTTGAGGAAGCTGTTCTATAGATTCACATACTATAATTTGTACTCCAAATCCTATTAATTGTGATTAATTTGCTTTAACTTGTAGATATCAGGATCTGATGCGGAGAACATACCATTAACGAGGAAAGTTCAGCATGACATATGGGTACACCAACACCCACAAAATTGTAATGACCCTCAGCTAAGATTTCTTGTTGCTGATTGGGAAAGCCTACCTGGTTTCGGCATTGGGGCCCAGATTGCTGCAATGTGCGGCCTTCTTGCCATTGCAATTAATGAAAAGCGTATCCTTGTAACCAATTATTATAATCGGGCTGACCATGATGGCTGTAAAGGTAGTTTCCAATCACACTCAGCTTGCAACTTTGGAATGTACACTTTTATGGTAATCATATTTTGAACAGTTATGTTTCAACTCTGGAATAGCTGGCCTGGCAGGTCCCTCTCAATCTCGCTGGTCTTGCTATTTCTTCCCAGAGACATCTAAAGAATGTCAAGATAGAGCATTCAAGCTTGTTAAAACTCAAGAGGCATGGGACAAGGGTTTTGTAACGAGAAAAGAAAATTATACCACAAAAGAAATATGGACAGGAAGAATACCTGGGTATTGCTTTATTTCAAGAGACTTCTGCTGGTAACATAGGGACATACCTGGGCAATTATTTTAGTAAACGTAGATTGAATTGACACATTCTCCTTGTGTACATGTAGGTTATGGGGGAGTCCTTGGAGTTACATGCAACCAACAACCGAAATAAAGGGAATTTTGGTGACGCATCACCGAAAAATGGATCAAAGATGGTGGCGGGCTCAGGTACAATCATGTAAATTTATTTTTTTCAACTTAAGCTTATATAAATTGACTTCATTAGAAAATGTTCGTTCTGTGACTTAGGGCTTCTCTCATATCACGATCTTAACTTTGTTCGATGGTGCTTAGGCGAATGCCTGTCAGTTTTTTTTTTTTTAATCTGCTAGAATAATTGTAACAATACATCTCTTGGTTGTCAAGCATTATTCTTGTTTGAAAGTAATTGAATGCTTACCCAATTACTGGCAGAAAGGTCAGAAACACTCCTGAACCCTAGGTATAAGAATGTTTAAGTCGAAGTAAACCACTTAAAAGATTGACAATATGGTGTAATTTTTTGAGAGGTTGCCATGCCGCATGTCAGATTATCCCTTTATTTTTTTTTTCACTAGTCTACATGGTCCAATAATTTTAAATGGTATTGAATTAAACTACTCTGCCGAGAGACATGTGAAATTCCAATGCCTATGATGTTGGAGTTGATATTATGTTGTTAATCATTGACTCATTAATGGAAAACCTGTCAATTTTTCATGGTTTTTGTATGAATTGGTTAGTATTTTGAAGAAATACCGCAAGGTATCACCGGATGTGTGCAAAGACAAGTTTATCTCACAAAATATGCCTCCTTTTGTACTGATGACTCCATGTCTCTCTCGAAAATTTCCAAACTGTTTAATGCTGAACTCTTTTTTATCTTTGTTTGATTACAAAGAATTAACTTTATAATACTACAAATATTTTTTCTCTCAAGAAGAGATGCTAATGCATGGCGATAATGTATCCATCATAACTAGTGTTTTCTTTTTTGTTTTTAATAATTCGTGGTGCCATATGATGTACTTTTGCCATCAATCTCTAAAACAATAGATGCCGATTATTTACTGCTATTTAGTTAGAAGTCCCCCTGGCTATGATCATGCTGATCTGTCATGAGCGATAAGCATTTATTGTAATCTTCTAAATTTTGTTAACAGCCTCACTTTTGTGTATGACTTTTTTTGTCTTAGGCTGTTCGATACCTAATGAGATTTCAGAGTGAATATACATGTCATCTGCTGAATATTGCTCGGCATGAGGCATTTGGAATGCAAGCTGCAAGAATGGTTATTGCAAGTGCTGCAGAAGAATGGCCTGAGGTATTTTACCTTGTGACATGTTTTTAATCAATTACCTTGTGACATTATTTAGCTTGTTTTTCTTTTCCTTATATAATACTCCCTCCGTCCTGAAATACCTGCCACACTACCCACTTTTTTAGGATGTGGCAGGAATTTCAGGACAGAGGGAGTATATAAACATTCACAAATGAATTATTGTGCAAGTGAAGCCACTTGTTACTGCACCACTGTCACAACTATTGTTTCTCAAGCTTTTAGGAAAAGGATTAATATGTAACATATTGCAACACTCCCTGCGTTTGAAAGCATCCATCAAGCTTTGCACGTGAACACACACAGGTGTGCATATTGCTTCCGCTGCTACTAGAACTGAAAACCTTCCGGAACCTAGCTTTGATACCCTTTTAGATAACTGTTGTTCCTAAAAGCTCGAGCTTTTATGAGATAGTTCACAATTATATCTATATCATATTTCAGCAGACGTTAATTTCTAAGGACTTCTAGATTCAAAGGCCAATCTCGTTGTCTTTGAGAATGACCATAAATCATAGTACAGGGCATCAGACAACGCATTGGTGGTGATGAAAATATGATATTAGATGAATGTGAAATGGGAATCCAATTGTTCTCTAGCTGCTTCCGACAGGTTCTAGCCACACCAATTCTACTTCTTAGGGGCCCTAAGTGCAAGGGCGACTTTGTTATCCTTGAACATTACAATAATATATGGGACTTTGAAAATACCAAAATCTGATTTTCTCATGCATTAGTGACCATAGGTTGTTTCAAGAAAATTCCAGTACCTGATGGTCTTCAAAAGTGCACAAGAACTTTTCACTGCGAATCTTGTGTTTCATGGAAACATACATTGGGAATTCTTGCGGAGTAGGTCCAACCGGGGGTCAACCTGTGTTGACCTGGTTGCTAATGTCATCAATACAAAAAATGGATAACCCCCCCCCCCCCCAAAAAAAAAAAAAAAAAAAACTTTATATGATATAAAAATTTTATATAGTCTAATGTTCCCTAGGTAATAATTTAATGAACTAAATAACCACATTACAAAAAGCAAAACTCTTAAATGAAAAAATGAATATTTTTTTTTAGACATAAAAAGAAAAAAGAATATGCGGTAGGAGATTCTACCAAGATCGATGTCGAAAGAAAATGAAAGGATGTTGCAAGGAAAAAGAAAGGAAGAAATTATGTTGGAAAGAACTTAAACCCAACCCAACATGGGTTTGGGTCATGGTTTTAAAAATTGGACCGGCCCGGCTGGTTCGACCCAGTCTACTGGGCGGGTTAAAAGGGGTCGACTGGGTCAATCGACCCGACTCGAAAAACCTACCAGCTCCGGTCGAACCGGGGCCAGTCGGGTTTTTAAAACCATGATTGTTGCAGCTGTCAGGTACAAGGATTTTGTGAATATATTCACTCTAACAAACATTGCTTAATGAGCTTGCATGAAACGCTAAATGATAGTATCTCTGTCCAGGGAAGCTCGTCTGCATCACAAAATGAGTGAATTTTATTAGATTTAGATTCAAGGGCCCATACAAAAAAACAGAGTTTTTTTGTTCCTCTTTCATGTTTTATGCTTTGAGGGAGCAAACACAGGCAACTAATGCTGGGTTCATATTTTTTCACATCCAGACAGGCTTCTTTGGATGTATCCACCTCCCTCATATGGAGCACTAAATAGCTCTGTTGTTTCCCCCCGCCCCCCCCCCCCCCCCCCCCCCCCCCCCCCAATTCATGGCTAGGGAAGAAGCAATTTTGTCAGAATATATATATTTAATCTCCACATAATTTGGTAAACTTTTTTGTCGTTCAAGAATTCAGAGAACTTATTGGTGTTAAGGAAATACATGTAGTCAAATGCTCACTCATCACTATTTTAACTTGATTGTAATGACTCCTCAATTCGAGTGGATTCGAAGCTCTTATCAAAGGAGCTATCCTCCAAGTGATTTGTTTTTCCCCATTCAAGTGAATCGGTCTGAACTAATCACGTACACATCTTAATGTAGATTTATGTCCTATTTGGTCCTTCAGCTCTAACAAGACTGGCTAAACAAAGTTCTGATGGACCATTACACACGGTAGCTCAACTTGATTGTCATTAGCTCAGTTGTACTTCGACCCAATTTTATGGTTTTGAACTATGCTTTAAAAATAAAATGCGTGCCTCTCTAACAGATGCATCTTAGCATAGCTTGATTTGGTGATTTTTCTGATAGGCATGCATGTAAGTAGGTGAATTTTCTGATAGTGCACATTCATAAGTCGCAAATTTATACTCCATCAGAATTTTGAAATTCTTTTGTGTCTACAATATAAACATCAGTTCACTTAGTTTTCTACAACCCTTTTCTAGTGCTTCCTCATTTGTATGTTCGTCCACTATCTTGTTAAATCGTGAAGTTAGCTAGACTTCATTCTTTCATGAATTAATCATTGATAAGTTACTTTAACATGATCAGAAATTAAGAAGTTGTTTGTCTGCAGACCCCTATGAACAGAACTCAAGATAATATTGAACAGTTAGTATGGTCTAGTCACAAACCTTGGACCCCAAGACCAATACTGAGCATGCATGTAAGGATGGGGGACAAAGCATCTGAAATGAAGGTAGTCGGATTTGAACTGTACATGAGTCTTGCAGAGCGGATCCGCAGGCGTTTTCCCAATCTAAACACCATATGGCTGTCCACTGAAATGCAGGTCGAGTACTATTTTCAATTCTTAGTTTGTCTTAAAATTTCAAACAATAGTGATAACCCTGCGCACACAGACTGAGTCCCCATGTTGTTAGCAGGAAGTGATTGATCAGACAAGGTTGTATCCCCATTGGAACTTCTATTACACTAAAGTGGCACGACAGTTCGGGAAGACGGCAATGGCTACATATGAAGCTAGTCTGGGAAGAGAGACCGGCACAAATTATCCTATCACAAATTTTTTGATGGCAACTGAGGCTGACTTTTTCATTGGAGCTTTAGGCTCTACATGGTGCCATCTCATTGATGGTATGAGGAATACCGGAGGGAAAGTGATGGCTGGATATCTAAGCGTTAACAAGGATCGGTTCTGGTGATTTCACCAATCCTTAGATAGCATGTACGATTGCATCGAGATATAAATTTTTTATGTAATTGATTCTTATTGTATTTAATAGATGCTCATTTTGTACATACACCGGCTGCACTATGTACAGAAAAATATACAAACAAATCCAAAAACTTGGACTGTAATTTTTTTTGGTAAATTATGTCAAAAATAAGATACGTTGCCAGTGTAAATTATACAAGTGTTTTCAGGCATCTTGTTGTTTTTGTAAATTGTGTGTGAATCATGCCTAATTCATCATCAGCAGCAAACAACTAATCAAGGTATTTCTCTGATTCCTGGCATGGTTTGTTCAGAGCAACAGTTTGTTATTTGTTAGCATCTGCCTCGATAAGCATGCTTTTCTACTCGTGACAATATACTCCTAGTTAGGAGAAGATATTAGATAGAGAGTGAAGGTGGACCTAGATGCTGTCTCCTATAGATTGGAAAAATGACTGGCAAAAAGGAGGTTGGGATCAAACACTTCTCCCAGCCCAAGGATCAGATAATGGATAGATGGACCTATGGAAAGCCTGCATCTGCATGACTGCAGTCCACCAATAAGTATACATGTTTCGATTCCTGGCAACGGAAGAAACGCCGTACATTAGCCCACCATGTGTTGATGAACCATTCATGTTTTTTAGTCACGATCAATTAATTGGCTAGATCCGACGCACTGACATGTTCTTCAATGAATTATAAAAAAAATGTTCTTCAATGACTGACAAAAAGAGACACTTCTAAGGAACCCACAATGTTTTTTTACGACAACTGCTTTTGATTTTGTAAAAGGTGACTTCTATTCAAAACGATTTTGTTACAACCAAGCTAAAGCGTGACCCGTATGGTAATGCCCACCCCTAAAACGATTTTGTAAAAGCCAACTCTTAAAGTCTGTTTGGATGGGACAAATTTAAGAAAAGAATAAATACCTCATTGGATTATTTTTCCATTAATAAAAAATTAAAGAATGAAATTTCATTGTGCATTTAATGAGGGAGGAGTAAGTATAGGGGCCGTTTGGGACGTGATTAAAAGCAAAACATCCACAGCTATATTGTAGCATCCATGTTTTTTCCATATCCAGTTGAAAGTTTCAGCTGGATATGGAACACTTTCAGCTGGATATGGAAAAATCATGGATGCTACAGTATATCTTCCATATCCACTGTGGATATTTGCCTATAATCACACCCCAAATGGCCCCATAGTCCTTTCCACAATATTCCCCACAGAAACGTCACTTTTATACAAAATCTTCTCAAGAGGAGATTTTCAAAAAAGCGGCTTTAAGATTAAGATCTAAAAAAAAGTCATTTTTCTTATAATAAAATAGTTTTTGTATAAAATCTCTCTCAAATACGATTTTGTGCTAAAACAGCTTTTAGGGCCCAAAAGCATCCTCCCAAACGCACCTTTAGTATCTCCATATGGCTTTGTCTATTCCATTTTCTGTGAAAGCGCGCCATAGTCAAGAGTTTCACAATAGTATTTCCATGACCAATTGGAGGCAACCTGACCACCACAAATAGGATACCTATTATGGGCTAAACAGATCTTTACTAATGCAATGGCACTGTGACTAAAAATGGAAGAAGACTGAAATGACAAGACTAACATTATTCCTAATGTAAGTATCCGATGACATGAATCAGCTAAAGACGATTAATTGCTACTTGCACCTTAAAATGTCTGCCAAATTTGGTAGATGGACTCGCTGAGATCTGGCCCACCAGTGACGCAAAAGGGGCATGGAGCTGCCTAAGTGTTGCCATACCCACTGAAGCAAAACATGATTGGAGAAATTTCTCCATCCTTGGTTGATGATAGACCCACTAAGAAAATCCTACTCAGTGGGACTTCCTTTACTTATGATATTAGTATTATTAAGACGCTATTGCGCTTCAGCATGTCTCCCACTCAAATTAAACAGCCTTTTCTAGAGAAAAATACTGGAACACGTACGTATAGCGGCTTGCTAAAACTATTTGTTTCTCAGTCACCATGTGTGGCTTTTTACGTGTCAATCACTTGGCATAGGGTACACTGTACCAGGAAATCATAGCTAAGCTACACCACTTGGTTCTTGCTAGTTTCACGAGGCTGTTCTGTCCTCCTGACAAGCAAAGCCTCAGAGATTCAGTTCATGGACAGCCACAAATCTCTAGCACCTGAATTTTATAATCTTGATGAGTGCACAACCATGAGGCAAATGAGCAATGAAAGCTTTCCTTTAAGCACTACAGGAAAAGGAGAAACGAAAACAAAAATAGAAAAGAAACAGGAAAGCCATTGTTTTGGCTTCTTTTGTGATGATACCTCTCTTTTTTAGGTTGCATGGCATTGACGTAAGCAAACTGTGACAAAGAGTAAACAGCACCATTTAGGAACCTCCGGCTCCGGCAATATACTTGCATGCGCTATAATTTAGACACTGAGATGCATCAAGTATTGGGCGGGAATGTACATGGGTCAATGCTAGCCAATGTCAAAGAATTAAGCATCGACTTGCCAAAGGCTCATCGCTCATGGCTTATCTAAATAGTGCAAAATGATAGTGTTCCTCTGCTTATCATAAGTTTGGATCGAGAGGAATTCAAACATGAGAGCTACTAAATGAAGGCAGTATCCAGTGTGCACCACCAACATCATGATGACTTGTCAGCCATTTAAAGAGCACAGATGTGGAGAGATTGATCAATTGGCCTGAGCATCCCTCTCTTTGGGGAAGTGGGGGGCTCTGTTGCAACTGTAGTGTTTCTGTCTTTCTCTACTAGTTGCACTACATTGGGTAATTGCATGGCCAATTTTGAAAGCATGCTCTTCCGTCCATCATTATTATCACCTGACTTAGGAATTCCATTATGCTGCGCCGCGAATCTCTTGCAAAAACTGCATTTTCTAGACGACATGAAACTGATCATAATGAGCCACATAACACTACATTTGTCAAACGTTAGTTCCTGCCTTGACAACACACTCATAGGTAGTGACCTATCCTAATGTATGAAACTAAACACTATCCCAGCCCTTTTACGCCCTGGTTGCACTTCGGCAGGAGAGTTACGCACCACCACGCCAATGGGGTTTTGGATGATTGCGTTGGCACTTGACCACCCATAGTACCTCGATGCATATGTTGTGTGGGCCTCGAGGGGATGGTGGCTGGAAACGTGCTCTAAGAGGCTGGTTGCCCTCCTATTTGGATCTTAAGGACTCAAACACCCTCGCTTTTTTATAGAGAAAAAGAGTTTCCACTAACATCTGAAGTGAATGTTATTTCGCCAATAGGTTAAGTTGATAATTTTGTTTTATATCTCCAAAAATCTGTCACGGCAACATAGACATGCTTCCAAACTTGTTTTCTTTCTTTTGCTACAAAAGTGCTTCCAATCTTGTTGCAATATCCATTGTAACAATTTTGCAAAATGTGGTTAGTTTTGGCAAAATACCCTGCAAATTTAAAAAATTCAGCTAAATTACGCAAAATAATCAAAAGAGGCTGGGGTTTATAGGAATCGGTCTTGAGCTCTGTAGGGATGGCAGCTGTCAGATCATGCGGGGCCCACTGATTGTGGGCTAGATTTTTCCGTTTTATAGTGTGGGCAAGTTATTCTTAGGTTTTTACAGTCAAGGCTGGGAAGAAAAGGTTAGGTTTTGGGTTTTCTTCTTCAAGTTATGCTTCCATACTTTCCCGATACAAAGCGAAATAAACCCGAAATGACCCTTCACCGAGGACTTCGTCACTATGGCAAGATACGTTTTAGTGGAAACGTTAAAACAAATCTCTTTTGTGCTACACAATCAGATGATCCATTATTGATATGAACGGTCTTTCCATGGAAGGCAGATTTTAACTCATTTTATTTGATTAAAAGCTCTCAGTATGATCAACTGCCTGATATTATTCTACTTAATCCTAATATTGGGGGCCACAGTCATCAATTGCAGTTTGAATCTAAATAATCTCAGTGCAGAATGCAGATAGACCACACGTCCAGACAACTTGTTCGTCACTTGCCAATGAGAACGAGTATCAGCTCAATAATTGATTTTTTGCTACCTTTCTTTCCATGACGTCTTCTGGGTCCACGACTCCTGTATCCCTCCTCTTGCACTGCATAGCATTTCATTGGTAGCCACTTAAAAGAAAGTTGGTCACTCGATTATTGTTTGTAAATATATGCATACGAATCTATATATAACAAGAACACGCACACTATTGCAAAAAAAATTATACTGGACATGATGCATTGGCTTTCCACTTAGAAGTTGATTGTGAATCTGGTGCAATTGTACGCTAATGATATTTGTCTCAAAACATTAGCGCAAATGCATGAAAAAGGAGAACTTTAATTAGCGACCATGTTGATTATCTTAAGCTTTAGTAGGTAAAATAGAATTATCTCAATCAAAGCGACCGAATGACTTGGATTAGCAATAAGGGGATGAGTAATTAGATGACAATGTTCTATTGTTTAATGTAAACGTAGTGAAAACATAAGGCGTCCACGGTTTCTTTCCTTAGCTAGGAAATATCTTCGTATATATAGCAAATGCAGTTTTAACCAACCCACTGAATGATTTAGCTAATTAATGAGCAAATACCGTCTCCGGCTATACTGACCAGACGTGCTCATTCTTACTTCATTAATCTGAGGTTGGTCTAAGACCAATCCGCTAATGAGAAGATTTCTGGCAGGCTATATGTTTAGAACTAGGAAGCTGAAAGAACAACAGAAGTTCAATAGAATGTGCATCACGCCTTTCTAAGAGAAAAGAGTATTCAAATGGAATGTGGCATAAAAAGCGTGTCCAGGCCCATTTTGTTGGAAAAATAAGAAAAAATAAGAAAGAAAGAAAAGGCAATGCTTCCAAGGCCAAATATGAAAAGATGCATCAATCCGCTGTATCATGAAGTGGACATTCATTAAAAGCAACTTGATTACATTATAATACTTTATTACAAGATTCCGATGGTGAAAGTGGCTCCACAACTTTGGCATTTATGATTAATTGCTGTTTAAATCACCTTTTCTACTAAACAAAAATGCTGATTCATATAGCCTAGTTTTGTCATATATCCAGAGGATCTCCATTTATATATTCTAACTTTTGAACTTCTCCATGGAGATATGTAAGGTGGGGAGCACATTAAGGGGGGCTGCTGCCAACATAATATTTGGAATAAATGGAGACACTGTTCATAGAAGGAAAAAATAACATTTTGTCCCACCTTCCTTCATCAGCAAATCCCACTAACCCTTTCTTTGTCTCCTACACTGTAATAAACAACCGCACAATAGTGGAATGCCTTCTTACCTCTCCATCCATTTGACGGTGTTGCTGTGGTTTATGTTCCTCCGTCATGCACCATAGACATGTTCTCCGGCCGAAAGTACTGAAAGTGTAACTGAAGGTGTGATTATTATTCAGCCCTCTTAGTACAATAAGAGAGAGAGAGAGAGAGAGGCAATAAAATTAGAAATGGCTTTCCCTTGGAAGGCAATAAATTGACTCTTTTAATTTGATTCACTTTTATCTTTCTAACATATGAACATGTTTTGCATGAAGTGAAATTGTAAATGCACGTGCCATTGTAAATATTATCCTAATCTTCCACCAACCCCCTCTACCAAGAATACAGGAAACTTTTTAGTGTCGAATCCGTTCATGTGGAATCGAGAGGCGCCATTGGATCGTCATCCGGCCCTCATTGTCATCAATAGAAGGGAGCCGTCACATGATGATCCAATGGCTATATCCGGATACAACTTGCTTCCAAGTAATCAGATTTATAAATGCCTCACACGGGTTGAGTTGGTGTTCGATATGACAATTGATCAAAAGACATGTTGCTATCTTCAAAAGAGAAAAAAAGGCGACATGTTGCTATCAGAAAAAGAATGAAAATATGTAATTCATTTCCTTTTTCAAGTTGTTAACCCATATATGAAAAAAAAAACGGAATTTAGGCGACATGGACAGGTTGCTTTCAAAAAAAATAGAAAATACTAGACAGTCATTTCCTTTTTTCCCAGTTAATAATAATCTATAAATGGAAAAAAACGAAATTTAAGCGACATGAATCATATTCGAGCTGGATTTGGTCGCAGGTCAAGATTGACCACTTCCATTTTGGTTAAAACAAGTGTAGAAGAGTCAAAGCAGGTCGGGGTACAAGAGCCCAGACCTAATTAATGCTTCAAATGACAAGAACCAAATCTGTATATTTGCGGCCAAAAAACAACCTGGAAGGCAATGAAATTAGAAATGACTGTTTATGGACAGCTTCTTTGAGGAGTAAGAAAATGAAAAATGAATTCTTTTTGTAGGCAGGTGAGACTTCAAATGGTCTGAAAGTTTTCTAATATATGTACCATGCTAAAACAATAAGTTCAACTATAATGGTTTCTAAGTTGTATTAAGGCTTGAGATTCCTTTCAAAAAAAAAGAGAGGGCTTGAGATGATCAGGAGTCAACTCGCTGATAAGAAGCATTACATCTTCAACTCTCTACTCTATGATTCACGCCTACATCATCAAATCCGCAATGTTTATAGTGAAGAACTATGATGTGTTTTTCCTTTATTTCTACTTATCTAATATGTATACACCCTCCGTTTCAGATTAATATTGCCATTTGGCTTTTCAAAACGAGCTAAAATCAGTTAATTTTGAGAAACCAAATAGGGCTATTAAATATGGAACGGAGGTGCTCGTGAGGCCGGAGGAAGGATATCTGCTTACATTCGTCCGAGAAAATTCGCTCGTTTTCCAATGCAGATGAGGAAGCCCTTTACGCTACATGATAATTACATTATTGAAGATGTGCAAATGCAATCAATTTTAGTAAAAAAATTCTCCTTTCGTGCAACATTACTTGTCTGAATTAGAAAACCGAAATGAGCTAAAATAGTTCATTTTGGTTTTCTAATTTAGACAGGTAATTTTGGACGGATGGAGTATGAAATTGTCCAAGGATTATCAAGCATGACTTTTAAAAAAAAAATAAGCACAATTTAAAGATTTCTGTTTTGTTTCTTTTCTTTTGTGCTGAAGATTTATATTTTTTCTGCCACCTACGTACTCAACCTTTATTAGCTTTTTTTTTTATTTGTGGAATCCTTTATTAGTTTTTTGTTGGCGTGATTGGCAGCCAATGCGTGTACTCATATGACACTCGTCAATGCCCGAAGGACCATCATTTTCCATTTTTACCTATTCTTCCACAAATTCCTTAAACCGTCACCCCCACAGCTATTTAAGTATTTGACAGGGACACAAACGTCTGCTCATCCGTCCATGTACTCTCCATCTCATCAGCCAATAAGAAGTCAACTTATCTCTGGCCCCACAAGCCTCACCCACTAATGCCCAACCACGTGACATCTTCCGTAAGGGAGTCTATCACGTAACCTACCCTCCTCGTCTCGTCTGTTACTTTACCAGCTTCGGACCGAAACGGCCCAATTTTCCGGCCTGGTTCACTCGACAGAACCATGCACTAGAGTGGGACGTTTTTGTCCTGCTGCATGGCCAACGTTGCTTTGTACGAGGCCGCAACTTTGCAGGGGTAGTTTCGGCATATTGATAAATTTGTGCAAGTGAGGAGATCATCTGCGTCATTGTCTCCTCATATCTACAAATCAACAAAATGAAGGAAAAAATGATAATAAATACAAGTAATACACGTACATATTGAGCTTTTATGTGAATTATTTTTGAGAAAGAGCTAGGAGCCAAGGACCACCTTCCAGTGCCCACCTTTTCCTTCAAATCTTGTTTCACCATCTATGTTTGCATGTATATAAATACACATGCATATGGAGCTCTTATGTGATAAGCTAGCCCTCCTCTTCCCACTTATTCTTCTCCTTCTTCTCCTTTTCCTCTTCTTCTATTGGAAATTGGGAAGGAGGGGGAGAGAAATGGTGAAGTTCTCAAAGGAGCTGGAGGCCCAACTGATCCCTGAATGGAAAGAGGCCTTTGTCAACTACTGGCAACTCAAGAAGAACGTGAAGAAGATCAAGATCAGCCGGAGATCCAGCCACTCGGATGAAAAAACCCATTTCGGGTTCTCCATTTTCGACTCCATCCGGTACATACGACGCAAGATCTCTTCTGCATATTCTGGTCACCAAGAGAAACACGAAATCATTCAGGTAGATACGTAAATTAAGACCTCTGTTTTGTGCTGATTGTATATATCAGTGTACGTAGTAACTAGTAATTGTTTGTCCAATTAAGCTAAGTATTGCGTATGGATCATTATACTGTCAATTTTCCTGCCAAATATCTGGCAGGATTTCAATGGTAATTGAAGTTGTGTACGTAGTACTTGTATTTTGGTACGTGTAGTACTTATTTCCTAACATGAAATATGGGTGCAATCTCTGTTACTGGCTGATGTTTATCTAAAACAACCCGTTTAAGATGCGTGCTTGGCAGGTTTTTATATGTTACGACCATTTTATAGCCTGCTTTCAGTTGAGATTGCTGTTTTCTGCTTTAGTTCCCCACGAAAATATACAAAACGTAGACCTCAACAAACTCGTGACATTTCGTATATGACATCTAGAGACCAGAATAAGTAACCACCCTCTTTAAAAATACAAAAATGATTGTCCATTTCTAAGATTTGTTAGACAGACTAAAGTATGCAATACTTATGTGTAGGTGAAGAGACAAGGAGAAGAAGATGAGGAAGCCCTTTACGCTACTGATCTTGTTGAAGTAACATCAGAAGAAGACGAGGTAGGTGATTGTTTTTTATAACCAGATGAAAGTTTATTATTGTATAAGCTCTCTTGAAGTTCTTATAACTATATAGTTAATAGGGAAAAAAATGTTGGCTTTTTCAAAATGAAATAGATAAAGCAGTTCTTCCAAAGATTAGATGAGGAACTGAACAAAGTGAACCAATTTTACAAAACGAAAGAGAAGGAAGTCCTGGAGAGAGGGGAAATTCTGAACAAGCAGCTCCAAATCCTGCTGGACCTCAAGCAAGTTCTCCATGATCGCCGGAGGAAATCCTTGTCTGCCAGATCTGATTCTTTGTCTATCCCTCGGTCCAACTCCTCCTCCATCCGAGGTTCCGACTACTCGGGTAATTTTTATGTATAATAAAAATTAGTCTTAATTTATTAACTCAGGCAAACCAAGAGCTAAATCCTCATGGTGTTTTTATTGCGTTGGTGGTGCTTTACACGTATGAATGCACTAGTTCAGAAGCCGCCCCAGTGAGCTTTTCATGCAGCACACGGAAATAACTAAACAAGAATTAATTTCTTTCATATATAGCTAAATGATGGTGTCGGTAATTACAATTAAAAGGCTTCATGTGGGGATTGCTAATTGATTTGTAATATGCGTAGTAGCGGAGAGTGGGGCGGAGTCCGAGGGACCGGTGTCGGATGGCTCTCCGGCGGGTGGCGCGACTCCGGAGAGGATGGTGATGTCGTCGACGACGAAGAAAGGGAGGACAAGGGTGGGGATGAAGATCGACATCCCGGCAACGACACCGGCAAGAACGATAACGGCGGTGACAACGATGCTGTGGGAGGACCTGGTGAGCAACCCCAAGAAGGAGTGCGGCAAGGGGGACCATGTGAACCGGAAGAAGGTGCAGTGCGCGGAAAAGATGATCAGAGGAGCCTTTGTAGAGCTCTACAAGGGCCTAGGTCTCCTCAAGACTTACAGGTGATCATCAAAATCTTATTGTCATTCTTTTGCCTTGATATTTTGCTAATCGGTTCCATATGTTTACAGCCAGGGAATGTTTGGGATTTAATTGTGCCCTGCCTTGCAGTTAGAGGACTAATATATGCACTGTATAACGATTAATTCATCTTTTTTTGTTTTTTATTATGGAATCATCTTTATTTGTGTGTCTAATACAAAACGCTTGATTAATCGTGATGACAAGCAAGATGGGTGGGATGGCCATTTGGTGCATTCGGTGTATGTTTTAGTGACGCTAGCTATATTATTCATAGTCGGAGGGGGTATATCAGTAAATCAATTAACTTAAAATTCATGAAGCGTTCACGTTCTTTCTGCTGCCATACGTCGCCGTATTCACAGCCGAAAACAGAAGAGTGCCAGAGGTATGCCAAAAAAAAGGAAGAAGAAGAGTACAAGAGGAGGAAAAGGAAGGGAAAAAACGAGCTCGATTAAGTTATTAATGAATTAAGGCAAGAACATTTACCTCCCTAGGTGAAGCTCGTCAAGAATTTCCTCCACTAAATTCCAGAGAGAGAGAGAGAGAGCATATGATTCGATAACCGTTAAAGGATATAAAAACAAGTCGAGAGAAAAAGAGAGGAATTGCCAAAGTTGGTGTAGGCTTGTGTTAGGATGCCAAATTGATTTGTACAAGGATAGAAGAGTAGCCGAACATTTTGCTGCATGGCCATGGGAGGTAGGGGTCATCGCATGGTATCCGATAGTTATGTACCATGTTAGGCCTATATGTACGATGCTAGAACCCCCATGTACCAATGGCCCGCATTCGGTCTAAATAGGCCAATTTTTCTCTAGAAAATGACTGTCCTGATTCATGTTGCGCAGCAACTGCTGCTGCCTTAGATCTAGCATAAAGAATTTTTTGTCACATAGCTTAATTTTTCATTTTTCTTGGCAAAGGCACAGCTGGCATTATAATGGCATGCATACATCGTTCTTTTCTTTTCTTTTCTTTTTTCTTGGCTTTTTCCAGGAACCGTTCAGTGGAATTTACTTGTTTCATTGCTCATACAGCTCACTGAACATGGTGGCCTTCACTAAAATACTTAAGAAGTTTGACAAGGTGATTATCTTCATTATTGCTACAGTTGGTTTAAAACATAAGTGTTATTATTTGCTATAGTTCGAATCATGTTTTTAAGATAGTATTACAAATATCATAAGTTTATTACACCCTCTGTCCCATATTAAGTGTCCAGTTGGTTTTTGGGAACTATGGGAAATAGGACACTTAGCATGGGATGGATGGAGTATTATTTACACCAAAATCAAATCGGATTTTAGGCAAATTTCCAGGCATTCTTGGATCTGCCTCTGTATAAGACTAGATTAATCTAATTATTCCCGCCAATTATGATGTACAGCAGTATCGAATGGCCCATAATATTCATTAACAATTCATCAGTATACTCCATGGTCGTCAACTATCAAATAAATAACAAGTTTTTCAAAGCAAACTTAGCTCCTAAGTATATTTACCAAGTTTATTTTTGGGTCGTTAATCCTTTATCCAGCTTTCTTCGGTAAACTAATTCTTTATCAAGTAAAGGATTATATTAAGAACAAAATATTTCAGCAACAAACCCTAATTTCTTTTCAAAAACCAGATTTTGTTAATAATTAATTGAAATTCCAAATTCTAACCCATGCAGGTCGCTAACCAACAAGCTTCAGGGACGTACTTGAAAGTTGTTAAGAGATCCCATTTCATCAGCTCTGATAAGGTACTGTATTATACCTAAAAAAATCCTCCCATTGCTCCTTTCGTTGATTAATGGCCTATTTACCACTAAATGCTGATAATGGCCTAACTAATTAGAATGGAAGGTGCGTACTATCCACGCTTTCGGTGCGCCAGGTTGCCATCATAAATTCCACATACTTCGTCTAACAACACATGCATGTACTTCTTCCCCCTCTTGAAAAGTTCAGTTTTTGTGGGCCTTTGTCCATTTCGTTTGGGTAAAGGCCTATGTCATTCAATTGACCAGACACCTACTTGGCCAATTAAGTAGCGCGTCTAGCATGACCAGTGACCGTGACCACATTACCATGACCATACTGCATAGGGTACTGTAAGACACTACTCCCTCCCGTCATTTTTAAATTTTAATAGATACAGTTTATTTTCAAATACAGTAAAAATTTAGTTCATCATCATCATCATCATACGCCTCATCATCATCATACTAAAAATTTAGTTCATTTGACAAAAATTGTATCCATTTAAAGTGACCAGAGGGAGTATATAGGATATCTGTGTACTCCCTCCGGTCACTTTTAATAGATACTCTTGATTTTCTAATGAACTAGTGTTGTTGTGTTGAAAATCAACAATATCTATTAAAAGTGACCGGAGGGAGTACATAGATAGCTCTTATGTAGTATTGATTTTTATGAAATAGAGTTTCACTCATTTTCCTTTAACAGGTGGTTAGGCTTGCGGACGAAGTAGAATCCACCTTTACAAAGCACTTCGCCAACGATGACAGGAAAAGGGCGATGAAGTTTTTGAGACCCCAACAGCAAAAGGAGTCTCACATGATCAGCTTCTTAGTCGGTAGTAATTTTGCTTCAAAAGCTTTATTTAAAATTTTTTTAGAATGCTTCATTTATAGTTATTAATGCATTTATTGGATGTATAAGAAAGACGAGGAAAAGAAAACTACATGCAACTTCTTCCTATATCTCAACGACACGCAATTACTCCTCTGTTTTTTGGTACACCACCACTGGTCCACTGCACGCAATTGAAATCATAAATGTCTAATAAATGATTTTATACATGGAAAAAATTTTGAGAAAATATTGCTTCAAACAAATAAGATTTGATCGTTTCAGACCGTTCTAAAAGAGGCCATCTGTTGCATGTTTCATTGTCTTTTCTTGTGAGCATTTGAACTGACAAGAAAATTCCTTCTTACGTTTCTGATCTGCCTTTTCTTCGTTTTCCTTTTGTGTGCAGGTCTGTTCACAGGCTGCTTCGTAACATTATTCAGCGTGTACTCTATCTTGGCTCATGTGTCTGGCATGTTTTCCTCCACAACTCCTGAAGGCTACATTGAAACTGTTTACCCAGTTTTCAGGTATATAAATGGGCCCCTTCAACTAATCTCGTGTCATCTTCATGACACCTGCGAGAGCTTCCTGCTAATATTGAAACAATATGTAGCGAAAAAACAACAACCAATATAAAAAGCATTTTTTTTCTCTATTTTCTTTCGTAGTATTGGTTGCCCTTGTTCTCAAGACACCCTATGGACATCCTTTGTTAACAGGAAAAAAAATTAAAATACATGTACTACTTTTAGTACATGATATGCTATCTCTTGCAAAAGAATTGGCTCGAAATTAGGTTAGATAAAGGGCGTCAGATCCATTTCACTGACCTCAAATTATAAGAAAAGTTGATCATGAATGCTACTCTTATTGACCTTATAAATACTAGCAAGGAGCTAGCAACTGCGTACTACGGAATTCCAACATATACATTTCTTATTGGTGATAATACGTGAAAAAATTTTGGAATAAAAATCAATACCTTTGTCAATTAATGATGCAGCATGTTCGCCCTATTTAGTCTACATATATTTTTGTATGGGTGCAACCTTTTTACGTGGAAGAGCACCCGAATCAACTACAACTTCATCTTCGAGTTCTCCCCCAGCACAGCCATGAAATACAGAGATGCCTTTCTGATGTGCACATCATTTATGACTATGGTGGTCGGAGCCATGGTTGTCCACCTCCTCCTAAGATCCAGTGGCTTCTCTCCTCGTCATGTGGATGCCATCCCAGGAGTCCTCTTACTAGTGAGCTTTCCTACCCTTGTACTTCGATTGATTTATTAACTTCAACATCTGTAATCACGCATTTCTTTCTAGTTGTAAAATGAAAATGATTTATTAACTTCATGAACTTGCAGTTGTCTACAGTGCTACTAATATGCCCATTCAATGTTTTTTACCGTTCAACCCGTTATTGTTTTTTGAGGGTCATACGCAACATTGTAGCCTCACCATTCTACAAGGTAATTAGCGTCATGCAGCATATAGATGTGGCCTCTGTTTGTTTTGAACTTAACTAATGGAAATAACTGGCATTACTCTAGGTTGTAATGGTGGACTTCTTCATGGCTGACCAGCTTACTAGCCAGGTAATTAACCCATCTTGGTGCTATACAAGTTTAACTTTATGTACGTAGCCTCAAGATCGTCCTATATAGTAATTTGTTCTCATTAAATTTGCCAAATTAAATATGTCTAATGAGAAGGCCTTGTATGGATGTTTATTCCAGATCCCGCTGCTGAGGCATATGGAGTTCACAGCCTGCTATTTTCTTGCAGGAAGCTTCAAAACTCACGAGCACCAAAGCTGCAGCTCCAGCAAATTGTACAAAGAGCTTGCTTATGTTATCTCATTCATGCCTTACTACTGGCGTGCCATGCAGGTACTTAACTCGCACATACAGCCATTAAACTCATTGCTTGGTTTGTTTACCCAATTAAGCTTACTCACTGAGCCTTGGCATCATTGTAATTGTCAAGTGTGCAAGAAGATGGTTCGATGAGGGAGACATGAACCACATAGCCAACTTGGGGAAGTATGTGTCCGCCATGCTGGCTGCTGGGGCCCGGCTAACCTACGCTATGAGCCCAACACCCTTGTGGTTTGGCATGGTGATTGCAACTTCCACAGTGGCCACTGCCTACCAGCTGTATTGGGATTTTGTCAAGGACTGGGGGCTTCTCAACCCTAAATCCAAGAACCCATGGCTTAGGGATGACCTCATTCTCAAGCAGAAAGGGATCTACTATTTCTCTATTGTAAGCCTCTTGTATACATAGCCTCTTGTATACATTTTTATCCATAATTGTTACACATCCTATGTGCTCATCATCATGAAGTTCCAAAATCTGAATACATGAATTTGCAGGGTCTGAACTTCATCTTAAGACTTGCTTGGGTAGAAACAATTATGCACATTAGTCTTGGAAAGATGAACTCCCGGCTGCTTGATTTCTTCTTGGCTTCTCTGGAGGTCATCCGCCGTGGGCACTGGAATTTCTACAGGTAATTCCACAATTGAATAGGTTATTATTGGTGATTAAACAAAAGTAAGTAAAACTAATATATAACAAATTCCAAAAGATGGCAAAAGGGTAACTTAAGGGAATATGTCAACCTAATTAAAGCAACATTGATGATGCAGACTGGAGAACGAGCACTTGAACAATGTGGGCAAGTTCAGAGCAGTGAAGGCAGTTCCACTACCATTTCGTGAGTTGGATGCTCATGACTGATATTGACTTGAGAAGAAAACAATATTTGGGAGGGTCTGACATGAAGCAGGCTCGGAAGACCGCAAGGCTGTCAGTATAGGGCCGCCAATTCCATGTGAGGGCTTACTCCATTGTAATAGACCATCATGGAATATCGAATCCTGGGAGAATTGCAACCACAAGGTTTCTGTCTCAGCTAAGAGCAGCGGTTGCAGGGCAAGGCGGATCTTTGTAAATTTGTGTTCTATAAATTGGAGAGGAGTTGAAGCTCCAAAATAAAAGCACTATTTTTTTGGTAGTTTTTGCCATTGGTATTTAGCCATAATGTGGTAGCTGTAATTACTTGAGAACATGACAGTAGTGCAAATAAAGTCTGCATTTTAACTGTCGCAAATTCTGATATTTTATATGACTATGAACCACTAGACTTTGTAACATCCATTTTACAAAAGAACAATACATTTTTATTGCAAGGATAAGAACCTATCAAAATTATAAATTGCTCAACAGACTTGCAAAAATATAAAAAAAATTAAGAAAACAAACTGTCACGGCCCGAATTTTAAAAACCACTTTTATATTAGAGATAGCGGAAAACCAGAGGATTATTCCTCTATGCAATAAATCATTAGTTGAAAAAAATTTCGACTAAGCATCTAGGCCGTGATAACTGGGGTTCACAAATATCTTGAAAGACAATTATTACAGATGCAAAGTCGATTAAACCAACGCAAGTCCTCCATGTGCAAGTCTGTCATCCATCTCAAAATACACTCGAAAAATAAAGGAGACTAATGCCTACTTTGAAGCTCTCAAGTCATCCTCACTCTTGATCGTCTACCACAAGGTGCTACGGGAAGATAGCCTTCTACTAAAGAACCTGCATCACAAGCGGATGCTGAGTATAAAAATACTCAGTAGGATATCATAACATAATTATCAACAATAAAATCAATAAGATTTGCATTAACGTTTTATGCAACCTATTATAGAGTTCTATTTGATTCTTTTATCAATCTTTCAAGCAAAGTCTTTTATTGTTTTCCAAGTTTATGTTTAATAATTACATCTTTGTCCTATATAGACAGACTCACTGAATGTCATTCCTACATGACAGATAGTACCAATCAAATCTCATCAATATCTCTGCACTGTAATAGTTGATCCACATATGATCATCATAGCCATGTCACATGGTTTCCAATGCCGAAGCTAAGTGGTCACAACTGCATTCAAGATAACCACTACCCTTTCCAGCCGCATAGAATAAAGACACTCTATGGTCGTAAGAATATGTTCATGTGGCAACCCATTCTCACCCTCACGCCGAAGCATTGTAGCTTACCCTTCTTTGCCTTCAGACCCAACATGCTCCGACTATAGAACTCATGGCCTTCAAACCCAACACTGTTATTCAAAAACTGACTCACAATCTCAATGACATTTTAGTCATTATCTTGATTAGGTTATTCTCAACCCTCAAGTTTGATCTCCAAATATCATCATTTTATTATCTTTCATAAAATGATTAAGTCTCTAAATTATCTAAGTTTATTAGTCGGGTTTTCCTCATAATCAAAGTCCTCATCTATCAGTCAAATCAACATAAAGTCAGGGACAAAAACCCAGAAATATAGCAACATAAAGTACATAAAAATAATGCACCAATTGAGCATGATAACATCTATCAAAAAGCCTAAAAATGATAAAACTGAGCCTATGTACAACGCTGGCTCTATATATATCATACTGCACCGCAATACACAGACAGGCAGGAATTACCGTCAGTTGAAAGCAAGGTTTTCAAAATCGGACCGGCCATCGAACCGGATTGATAGCCGGTCCGATCAGACCGGGGTCTGACCGCGATCAAACCGGGGTCAAACCGGTGTGACCCGGTTTAGGTGAGAGGAGTAGTAAATATATGATAAATATATAATTTGTATAACATTAACATCAAAATAAGTGTAGCTCAAGTGGTTAAGTCTCTTCATGGTGAGAGGGGGGGGGGAATTAAAATAATCCGGACCGGGGGGGGGTTCGAATCCCCCCTCTTGCAACAATTTTTTCAAAAAAAAAAATTAAAATAATCCGGACCGGTTCACCGGTTCGGTCAAAACCGGCCGGTTTTGAAAAAATCGCCCGGTTCGTTGAACCGGACCGGTTTCCCGGCCGGTTCCGGTTAACCGCGGCCGGACCGGCCGGTCCGGTCCGGTTTTGAAAACTATGGTTGAAAGCCATACTAACTGTCGGTGGATGTCTACCGATAATTCAATCTGAACCTGGTTTGGCTCAATAACCGACTTTGGTTCACAGTTAGACTAGTTCAGTTAGAACCGGTCTGGTCTAGGTGTGGAGCAGACCCATCCGGTCTGACCCTGGACCGAACCGGTCATCTCCCAAGGAGACGACCTGTTCTAGTCACCTTTGCTTGTGCCGTGGGTGGGCGGTCGTCTTGACGCGGCTGTCCAGCCAACACCCCTCCTCCCTTCTCCTCCTCTTCTCCACTAACCCATGGTCTGCCCGTGGTCCAGGCAGATATAGGAGAAGAAGCACAAAATGGCAGCAGCATAAAGATGCTCCCTTTGTGTTCTTTACCGGCGCCATCATCGCCACCATGGACAGAATACAATTAAAAATACAAAATAACGAAAGCTGATGAGACAGGCACGAGATCCGACCTCTACGCGCGTTGGGGCTCGATTTGCCACTTGTCGGAATGTCGCCGGACTTCCCCTCCCGCCAGTGCATCTCCACCGCAAGTGGAACAGCACCATCGTCACAGCCACAACGGTCGCCGGCATCGCCGACGGTGGCTCGGCCACTGAGCCACCCCTGGCTCCCCTTCCTCTATCCTTCTTGGCTCTCTCTGTTCTCTATCAACACCCCGTGTCTGTTTTTAAACCCGACAGAATTGCTGAGTCGCCCCAGCAGTTTTGACGTATGCCCTTTCGTCTATGACAGGTGTTACATTTTTATCACTGGTGTTACACAAACACTGCTCAACAGTCGGCACAATGAAAGCTGCCTTTTCAAGTAATTAAGGGTGAGAGATATTTTAGCACCCCATTTTTTCTCAATAATTCCACACTACTCTCATTCACAATCCGTAGAACTCCATTGTCGGATATACTGAAGATCCTGTCAGACCCTACCGCCAACAAGTATCTAGAACATATTCATGCTGTGTGGAAACCTGCAAAGAGAAATCTGAATCCATAGTTTAGGCTCTGCTCCTACAGGGTTTGATGACATATCAGCTGAAAAATTGAACTCTAAGAAAATGCAGCCATTCCAAATTTCTTTTCCTCAAACTGACGAAGACAAGATCATGGAACCAAACTTAGTGGTCACTAAACTAAGTGATTACAGAAAGAACTAAAGGAGAACATCCAAGCAGGTGAAAATATGGAACGATATGTTGAGGTTTACCTGAAATGGAAATCAGCAAAAGAACTTGGTGGGAAGTTCATCACCAGACTGAAGGTCTTGGAGAGTTCTAGTATAGCAGATTTGAGAAAACTGATTGAAGCTTATCTTGGTGATGAAAATAAAAAGCAGCAAGCCATTAGTTTCCCCATGCTTGGTGGGGTAAGTTTCATTGCAGCTTATATTCATCTGCTAAAAAACCCGTTTAGATTATTTATGTTTTGTTAAGAGTTATAGTTTTGTGCTGAAGATAGTTTGTTTCCTTAACAGGATCCTACTGGAGCACCTTTAGCAATAGGGAAGGAAATGGCCACTCCAGTGAGCAAACTACCCATTTGCAACAACCAGCTCCAGGGCCATCTGGTTACTCTACGAGCAATTAAGAAGTTGATTCAACGGCCAGATCATCTTCCATTTAGCCCATTGGAAAACAAGCTCCCTGTGGTGAAGCAAGATGAGTTCTTCTCACCACGAAAGGGCGAGAGATTGAGCCCTTTGCTCAATCCACTGTCCGGCATACGGGTTTAGAATTGCAAATGGCTTTTTTGAGCTACTTAATTTTGTGGAAATGTTGCATGAGAAGCAGCATATCCTTCGATGTATGTAGTAGGCAGGGCCTGCTCGATGATGCTTGTAAGAATTTGAAATTGTCTATTCTCTGTTGAATAACTCAAATTTGATTGTTTATGTTAGGGGAATTCTTTTACATGTATACATGAATTGAAGTCTGCCTGAAGGAAAAAGTTAATATGCAGGTCATTGGATCACGTGTTAATTGAGGGAGCATACTGATTAAACCCGCCAGCCCCCTATATTAACGAGTGCCTCCAGATCAAAATCCGAAGGCTCGCAGTGCTACAGCGATGCCATTGCAGTAGGCCCTCGTGTCTAAATGGGTGCAATATTAGGAGCTAACCAAGATTATTCAGGTTCTGTAAAAAGGTAAAGTTTATGTTGCGAAGTTTAGGACTGCATCTTTTCTCATTTTTTTGACGGGTACAAAATTCAATTTGCATGTTAGATGGACCTGCGCATGGACAGCTATTTTTTTTTAGGTTAGCTAATAGCCATTACTCAGTTGCATTTTCCTTTTCCTTTTTTGTCTTCTTTTCTAAGTAAGCAAGAATTCTATTAAGCGTTTGTATATAAAAAGGAATTCTATTAAGCCAGAAAGGGAAGGATATAAAAAATTGATACAATTCGTTTTTTAGGAGCCGTTTGGGACGTGATTATTGCAAAAATATCCAGACTGGATATTGGATATATACTGTAGCATCCACGTGGATTTTTACATCCAGCTGATGGATCAGCTGGATATATAAAATATCCAGATGCTACAGTGTAGAAAAACATCCCATCTGGATGTTTTGCTTTTAATCACGCCCCAAACGGCCCTTAATAGTAAGCAATAATTTTTGTTAAAGTTTATATTCTAATCATTGCATATTAGCTGGCCAATGTTGCCGAAAAAAAGCTGACCAAAACCCACATGGAGCCGAGCCATATAATCATAGATTATGATATCGTTGTCCTTTATTTCCCTTGTGCAGAAAGTACTGGCGGCCTGCAGGCAGTTCTGCCATGGGTGGGTGTCATGGAGAACTAATAATTTCTCGGGTGTCATGGCGTACGTTATCGCCAGTCTAATCATGAATTCCTATCACAAGCTGGGGATAATGAACTAATAATCAAATTTCTATCAAACCGATTTGCAGTCAAGTGATTTACCTCTTTTTGCATTGTGAATTTTGAAGAATTTTTGCCATGTTAATATGATCGGCATTGATTCCAAGTCCTCGCTGTTGTGCTTATAGCAACAAAAATAAATCCTCGCTGTTGTGAGGTGGATTGTATAAAAAGTAGATCATTTCATAACAAAGAGGTGCCGCAGCTTTATACAATTGGAATTGGCCTCCAACAGAGGGAGGGTTGGTGGGTATCCAAGGAAAGAGAAGAGCGAGAGCCCCAAATGGGCATGGGACAAAGCAGCAGGAGAAAGAGGCAAGCCCAAAAGTCATCGTAACTCCAGCACCGGTCTAGGAGCAGAGAAGACAAAATATACAACAAGCAAATGGAGGAAAAGCTTGGACCATGTAGTTGAAAAGAGCAAAAGTATGCAAGACTTGCATAGCAATTACTTAGAAGAATTCTATTTAGAAGTAAGAATTTCTTGTGCAAGAAAAATCTCAGAAAGCTTTTATAAAAAAATAAGAAGAAAAATCTCAGAAAGTAGAACAGACAAAACGTAACTGCATTGTAGGTTCTCTCTTTATCGGTACCATAAAAAGATGCAACACGAGACAAAAACAGGCCCCGGCAACAGCCTCAATGTGGTGGGTTGGAGACAAAACCGTGCTATGCTACCAAATCATGTGCAGCCCGTCCCATCATTCCTCCGCTTCACATAATTAGAGGCCCTCCTCAGTTTCATAACGAACACAAAGGCTCATAGACATTCAAAGACACATGTTTGGTCCCTCTCCAACATATGTAGGCAGCCATCTGTTTACTGTTTACTGTTTCCTTTTGTCCAAAGGGCATTGGTGACCAGTCTCAACACGACAACAACCGTCGATTTCTTCCCGTAACCTCATCCCATCCGTCCAATTTCTGACTCAGCTCAGCCCAACCTTCTTCTTTCTGGAAGCTCCCCTCTGGTCCCCCCTCCTTGTCGCCTTGCGGTCCCCCTGTCCTGGAGATCATATCCCATAATAAACGAAAAGACAAAAGTACCCTTCATCGTAGCATGGCCCTATCTGTTGCACTACAGAACATCTACGTGCCACTGCCCTAGTCAACACTCAGCCATGTACGTACAAGTCCCACAGGCCAATGCAACTATGCAAGTCCACAGATATAACCAAACATTGGAGAGCTACTGTTCAATGCAGGAGATACATCGTACACATCGTGTAATCGAGTATAGTGCCAACCCCGTGAACTCTCCTGCAGTATAGAGGGTATTCTAGACATTTCGTAGCTTCTCGTTTCAAACATATGTCTTTCCAACCACCTCCATTATTCGGTTCCGTTTCTTCTTACAAATGATGAGATTCTTGGTTCCAACGCTTCTCCTCTCCGCCGCCGTCGCCGCCACCGCGCAGTCGCTCAACCCGGCGGAGCAGGAGGCGGCCTACGAGGCCTTGAAGGCCATCAGCCCCGGCACCGACTGGCGGTCTCTCTACCCCGACGACCTCTGCCTCTCCGGCCCACACAGCATCGTCTGCGACTACTTCGACGGCGGTGGCGGCGGAGGAGACGGAAGAGGCTCGGTTCATATCACCGAGCTGTACTTTGGCCCTTTGTCGGACTACTTCGACAATGCTCTTTGCTCCTCGGAGTCCACTTTGGCGCTGCAATTTGGGTCGCTTCCGTTTCTCCGTAAGCTCTTCTTCTACAGGTGCTTCACAGGAAGACGCGTCACTATCCCGGGCCATTTCTGGAACTCTTCTTATTTGGAGGAGCTCCACTTCGTGGAGAACCCTTCATTGGTCGGGAAAATAAGCGGCAGGATTGGAAGTTTCAGGTTTCTTCGTCGGTTGGTCTTCTCCGGAACTGGCTTGTGGGGAATGATTCCCTACTCGGTCGGCAGCCTCACCAAGTTGGAGCAGCTGGTTATGGCGAGGAGCCAGTTACTAGGAGAGATCCCCAGTAGCGTCGGCAACCTGATTAATCTCAAGATCCTCGACCTCAGCTTCAATCGGTTAGATGGGTCTATCCCAAGCAATCTCGGCTTCCTTCCAAATCTTCTGAAACTCGATTTGAGCTTCAATCAGATTAGTGGCAGAATCCCCATTGAGTTGGTGGGCTTACAAAGCCTCGAGTTCATGGACGTGAGCCACAACCGGTTCTCAAACTCAGGGATTCCCTTATTCATGGCGGAGATGCCCTGTCTGAAGGAGGTGTATCTGAGCGGGAACCCACTAGGGGGCCAAATCCCAGAGATATGGGCAAAGCTCGGAAGCATGCAGGGACTGGGGCTTTCCAGACTAGGCCTGGTCGGCGCCATTCCAGCGTCGATGGGCCTGTTTCTGAAGAACGCCTGCTACATTGGTCTGGACAACAACCACCTGGAGGGGTCGGTGCCGTCGGAGCTCGCCGGATTAGAGTCACTCAAGGAGATGAACCTGGAGAACAATCGGCTGAGCGGGAGGCTCCGGTTCCCGAGAAGCTTCTATGCCAGAGTAAAGCTGGCGGGAAACGAGGACTTGTGCGTGGAGTTGTTGGCGGCGGAAGGCGGCGGCGGGAGATTCCCTGGGGGCAAGCTCTGCGGAAAGAAGATGGTTGTCCCTGAAGCCGCCGCTGTTGCATTCCTGTCATCTTCGTCTTCTTCTCCAGCTTTGGTTTGTGGGCACGGTTCGGCTTTAAAGTGCTTTTTGCTTCTTCTGGGGCTTTTTGCTTTTGCTTTAACTTCGCTTAAATTCTTGTGTGCAGCTTCTTAGAAGTAGGAGGATTCCAAAAGAAAGATATAGAGATATAGGAGGATTAACAGCGTAGATATGGCTTTTGTTTTGTTAAATTTTAGTTTGGGAATGGTGGCCTTGATGGGGTTTTTGGGTGTTCCAAATTCAGAATTTCAGGTGTACGTTCATTGAAGAGAACATGTAAAGCAAAGCGGGTTTTTTAGAGTTGTTGAATTCAAGTTTTTGATAACCAGTTTCTTTTGTTCTGCTGCAGTAACCATCTCACCAGTATAGAGCTAAATGCTAAATGAAATGTGCAGTATTTGCTTGCAGTCTGAAATCTATATTTTTTCTCGTAATTTTTCCTTTTGCATTTAACCACTTTAAGCAATGGGAAACACAATTTACAAAAAAGAATTATTTGTTAAAATATACAACAAATGAATAAAGCTTTCCATGATTTTCATTTCCTACCAACTCGAGCTTTTCGAAACTTAGTTATCTTACCCTCTAGGGTCTTGAGATGGTGGGGTCTAATAGCACTGGAGACGAAAACCACAGTGCAATGAAGCAGTCAAAACAGAGTTCATACAAGCAAATCACCAAACACCTTGTCTCCAATTGATTCAGACAGTTTTTTTACAAATCGATAGAAAACAGAGATTTCATTTAAACTTCTCAAACTATGTTCTACAACTGCTTACTCCAATGAGAGCTGTAACATACTCTTTGAATTCATGAAAACATCACTAACAAATTCCATTATAGATTGACAATTACCATTTGACTGCACGAGATTCCGAGACAATAAATGGCAATGCTCTGTTTCAAAACTAAAGAACAAAAATGGAAAAATAGCACCTGAATCCACAGGCAGAGGAAAGGTCGCCGGAATCCACCAGCACCGTTGAGGAATCCTCCTCAAAATCCGGAGCACAGCTCAAATGAAATCAAATTCAACTCCCCCTTTTCACGGCCTTCTTCAACTATTTATAGAAACCAATATTTGTTAAAAGACTGACATACCCTTTTTAGCATATTAACCAACTGCCAACTGCCAACTGCCAAGGGCAGTTCAGTATTTTACAATGTGTCAACCGGCAATCCTCTGAGCAGTAATCCCTCGTCATCATTTCTTCTCCCTTAAGGATAAAGCTTGTCCTCAAGCTAATTCCAAAACAGAATCATAATCAAAAGCAGAGGCACAAAGCAGTGCTCCAAGATATTTTCCCTTTTAATTGTGCCCTATCAAGCTCCAAAAGTAGCTGACAAGCATGTATGTAAGGATCCTTCTGCATGTTGCAACATCAGAAAACTCTTGCCAACTATTAAAGGCTGGATAATAACCAATTACTGATCAAGGTTTGCTAAAGAAGTAGCTACAGACACTAAAGAAAATACAACTATGTATTTTCATGTTCAACTATGTCTTTGTCTGCACAAACAAAAACTATAGAGTACCAAAGTATATTTAGCCTCCTCTGACACAAAGAAAAATAAGTACTCGCCAATATCTTTGAATAAGAAGATCAGAGAAATTTGTTCATCATCTTTTTGAGACAAAACATCGTTATTAGAAAGCCTTCCAGATTTTCCATGCACAGGCATCCACTGCCCACAGTCCCTTGACAAATATTCCTGCGTTCATCTCGACCACATTAAGGGATATTAACATCAGCACCACCATCAGCATCAACATTGACACCAAGTTTTTTTTTAGCAGAATTTCCACATCCTCCTCAATTGTGATTTCCATAATAGAGTCCTTTATAATCTCCTCACCAGCAATATGTTTTATGAACTCATAAGACTCAGTTCATTATTTTTTATTTTTTTTTGAAAAAGGTTCTGACCACCTAGTCCATCCACCGACTTCATCTTCTTGTAATGATGCTTGCACAAAAACCTTTCACCTAGTTTCTTCCTCCTTCTCAAGCCATGTTGCCCAACCAAGTGCTTCATCTTCACCAACTCTTGGACAAGTGTTGTTCCAGAAGTGTTCAAATAGTTTTTGCATACTCTGCTGGGTAAGAAATAGAGAAGGACAAAATAAACAATATTCAATCTCCACTTGGAACAATCCAGTAGCCAATTCTTGATAACCACTTTGCCACTCAAATCGGCAAAGACTAATGAAGATGTCAACTAAACCCAGTTCTAACTGTATAAGATTGGAATCTTTAGCGGTCGCAACTTGTAGGGACCTTCTAATTTCAGCTTCTTTTGCCACTCTGCATCAAGGAACTCCAGTAGCAATAAGAACTTCAGGAAACATCACGGTTGTCTTCTCACCAAGAATAGCATAAGTGATGAATAGGTATGCAACTGATTCAGAGTCATAAAGCTTGGCAAATTTCAGAACCGCTCCATTCTTGTTGCTTCCTTCAGCAACAATGGCAAAAGAACCAGAGCTGCTTGAGGCTTGAGCCATCAGCAAAGACTTCATATCAGCAAGGCAATTCACAACAATATCATCATGGAGACCAGGAAGCAGAGAATCAGCCAAATCACGGTATTTTGTTGCAATTGTCGATCACGTTCAGAGAAACCAGAAACATCCAATTCAACAATATCACCACCTCAACAATGCAGCAATTTCAGCAATTTTGTTAACTTTCCCTGGCAAATCTCTTCCACTGGAATCATCCAGGAAATAGGGTGGAGGATGCGGTGGCGGCCTAAGCATGTCGCCAGGACATGAAACTTTTAAAGAATCACCTTCAGTCATGGGAAAAAACAACAAGGTTGAACCAGGCTTAATTTGTGAAACATAACTTGACCCGAACTGCATCTAAGTCAAGACGAACCAAAAATTGCTCAGCCCAACCACAGTGAGACTTTCGGAGAAAACAAAATGTCTATGATTCAGGAAATCGAGTGCTGCCTCATCACCATCGTAGAATGCCGGCACAAAAGAAGAAAACAACCCTGACTTGAAAGTTGCATTTAAAAATTTATTGACCTCAACCGAGCAGATAATATCCAAGTCTGAATCCGTATGAATTCCGGCTGAGATGATTTTCGTAGGCAGTAACATCTCTACAACTTGGAATTTTGAGAATCCTGAAAGAGAAGTATCACCTACTTCTTCTACATTTTCAATTGCATCATCTGTTTTTGGATCCACTATTTTCGGAAACACCTCAACATTGGCCAAATGAATTGACTCTTCTCTTTGGACTAGGCTCAAGGCTTCATCTATGTCATCAAACTCTGTTTTGTGGATCAACACCATCTCAGCTGCAAATCCAAGCTTTGGATCTGCAATTTCAGCTGCAAATCCAAGCTTTGGATCTACAATTTTCTGATATGATACTTCCTTTTCTGACTTTGCAAATTTCGGACTCGACTGATCATCACTTGGATTCGAAATTTCTTGTGACAATTCAGTGTTGTCCACCTGCATATGCTCAAGTGAAGAACTAAATGGAAATGCAAATACTCTTTCAGGCTCAATTTTCCTTACTATTGATTTCTTAAACTGCGAAAATAACTTGGTCATGCTATCATTTTGCCACCCGAAAATCTGAGCTACACATTCATGGAACTGATTGAATCAATCAGCAATCCAATATGGTTCCAAATCTTCCACTCTAAGATTGATCCAAAATTGATCAGTCAACACTTTCACCTCTTTATGTATTTCTTGTGATAATTTCCTGAAATTCAATCCAAGTTCCTCAACAATTTGTTCTTTGTTAAAAGCTGATTTTCTAAACGGTAGAAACAAATTGTCCAAACCATCTTTCTGCCAACCAAATATCTGTGAAATACAATCATGAAACTGATGTAGCCGATCAGCCATGAAATATGGTTCGAGATCTTCAACAGTAAGTTTACTCCAAAATTGGTCGCTAAGAATTTGAACCTCTTCACACATGGATCGCGACAAATGCTTCAATTCTTCCTCAAATTGCTTCAACTGATTGCTATATATTCCATCACAAGAACTTTCCTCTGATTCACATAGTCTAGAAGAGCTTAAAACATGGCTGAAATCGATTTTCGCAATTTTAGGATCTCCGACCAAATTTTGTGGAGAAAGCCAATCTACACTCATCTGGCTCAATTTCTGCAAAACCTGCTGTGATACTAGCAGGATTTGCTACTGGATGTTCAAGTCATCACCAGGAAACTTGATCGCCATGAGAAAGCGACCAATTTCTTGCTCTGATACCAAAATGATGCAGCCAGTTTCTTACAGAAAACCACAGTGCAATGAAGCAGTCAAAACAGAGTTCATACAAGCAAATCACCAAACACCTTGTGTCACGCCCCAAATTTCAAAACCTCGAATAATGCGCGGAAGCACTAACTCATTTAAGGTCATGAGACTGAAACCCGGGACGCGACCGAATACTCGATCACACCACTTTCTCATTCCAGAATGCTTAACCAATTTCCGTTATACAAAAATCTTAAATAAAAAAACTACTTCGAGTTTAACTACGCTATTACAATAATTCAGTCTTAACAATTAGCAATCATAAATGCAATTCAGCACGCAGGCTGATAAGTTCTCTGCGAACAGAAAATAAAAATGATAAATAAATCCACATCTTATCAACTTCCGTCATCGAGCTCCAAACACGAACCTTGTCAGTTCTTCTCCACTTTAATTCCTGCATCAAGAGATGCATGAGTATTTCGAAAGAAATACCCAGTAGGAGCCAAGAAAAACCCACAACATAATAATAATAAAGAAAATGCTGACAACATAGTATAAAGACATGTTTAGAAAGATCAGGTTGAGCAAATACGGAGTTCACTTACCTGGATAATACTCATCATCAAAGACCATCAACGGTCGAGAATAAACAAACATTAACTCAGATCCCAAACGTACAGAGCATCGGGAGGAAATAATAATGAATACTGACTCCAAACATACAGAGTGTCGGAGATAACAATTTCTGCTCTCTGTTCAGTCCACTTCCCCTATGGACATCAATACCAGATCATCCTAGAGGTTCTACAGAGGAACCCGGCCATGCGTCTAGGGATGCTGGCCCCATCGGTGCTTACGGGCACAATGGGCTGAGACTGCAGACCTTCCGTAATATCATACAGTCTAAAGCGCACGCGTTGCCGTCATCGGCTGAACTACAGAGGTTCATATATCATCTGAGATCACAAAGGATCTAGCAATGGCTCGTGAGCATACTATGAATCCAACTAAGAGTGTTCATCAGAACTCCTAGTGGAGAAACAATTTACATAGAACTGAATCAATCTAGAAATATCAAGTGCTCTCTCATCTAGAGACTCAAACATCAATCTTCCAAAATATGACTCACCGAGAAGTAAAGGAACAATCTCATTGATACAATCTGAATTGACTCTCATAGGAGTGAGTACTCAAGAAATACAGTCTGAATTGACTCACATAGGAGTAACCAAAGAATTCTCAATGTTCAATCACAGGATGACTCAAGACTGAGACTCATCATAAATAACTCATTAAACACCTTCACCATGCATAGCTCCAATCGAGACATCATCGATTCTGATAATATTGAGGATTGTATGACGTTGGTATAAGATGGTAGGGTCTATGAAACTAAACCCTAACCGAGAATCTAAGATTTCAAGTTCGACGCCAAAGATACTATATTGGTAGAACAATGCCCCACGAAGGAATGACTCTGTCTGACATGACTCACTCTCTGGATTGGATCAATTACTAGACGTTACTAACTTCATCTCTCTGGATTTTATATAGTTACTACAGTTTATCATTAGGTATATCACATAGGTTTTAATATATGGTATAGTTTAAACAACCCGAAAATATTTTGTTATCTGCACAACAGCTCCATTCTATGGCTCACCACGGTCTGCACAGAACATATTCTAGTCTGAAATTTTTATGACAGACAGCTACATGTCTCTAGTTTCTAACCCAATTGACGCATAATTTTTCGAGTTTTCTACATTTAATTATAATTTTTCTATCATAGTCTGTCGGCACAAGACTAAGTCTGGCCGAGATCATTAATTATAAACTTACTTAATCAATACAGTCTATTACTCAATTAAACACTTATTAATGCATTCTAGACTTATTACATTATTCTCCTGGGCATTTACTAACTCCTAATTATTCTGCAATTAATTAGATTCTTAACTACATTGTTAATCCCAAAACTGATTTTACATATTCATACAGTTTAGACATATAGACTGTAATTAGGACTATTAATTCAGGACATACCCATACTAAATCATGAGATAATTAGGGTACAATAAATCTCAAACTCCAGTAACTCTTTTTCACAAAAATTGTTACTTTAATAATTAGTATCATAAGGTATGTATCATTATGCCAAAACAGTTTTGTACAAATACTTCCCTTTATCGGCTGATATGACCCAAAATAGACAATTAACGTGAGACAGAAAAACTGACGACCCAAAGCTAATCTTGGAGGTTGAAACATCTGAATACCAGTATGCATTAACCACAAGTTTCAAACTTTAAGGATTAATCACAGCATATGATTGAAATCTGGAATCCGGTATGATACCACATGATCATCGATGACATATAACAACGAAACTAAGGAAAGAAGACATCCATATAAGGACATACAATTGTACAACATCCAACAGAATGTACTCATCTCGACCAAAGCAGCAAGCATACGGTGAGATCTAAGTGGAGCCATGCATGAGAAGTATTTAATTTACTAGGATCGGGTGTAATAGTCATCATGTTCAAAATACAAATGGTAAACCATTGAATTGAACGACACCAATATCAAACGGATCATCATTCATATAGGTATTCACATCAGCGCTCAAGTATTATATTCATCACAAAATATCACAATTTATAGTATGGAATTGTGGGAAAAAGAGCACCTACCTCACAAGACAAAAAAATCCGATTTTTCTTTTACGCGAGTTGTCTCCTTCGAATCACTTCTCTTGCTTTCGTGATCCAAGCACTATGGCTCGCACTACCATCCCTTAGGTCACTGTAGAAGGCTGAAAGGAGAATGGATGAGACCCCCTTTGCTGGTTTGCACGTCTCTCAAAGTCTCAAAGGGATGGCGGTCTCTCACTTAGTGAGTTTAAATAGCAAGTGTCATATTCTCCTAGGACACATCTCCACCGTCGATTTTCTCCTAATCCAAAGACCACGAATGATCACCAAAAGCAAGCCTTCCACTTGCCCAAGACGTTCCCCCAAATTAATTCCTCATTTAGTTAGGATTTTCTTTAATTAAGGAGTTTCAAAACTCTAATTCGGTTATACATACTTAAGACAATTTTTTCCCAAATTGGATTCAACCTTCCACCATTGATGGCTACCTAATCTAAGGCCACGATCTACCCCAAATCAAGGCACGATCTCCCTCTTGAATGCCATCACTGCTTCTAGCAGTTTCCCAATTCCAATGGACGCCCAATTGCCATGATCATCTCGTCCAAAATTGGCTAGTAAATCTTGGGTAACCTCTTTATTAAACTCTAATTGACTCTTCATACTAATTGACGTAACCTATCCCATTTAATTAGGGGATTAAGTCAAATCAAGTAGTTACTTAAAATAGGATTTGTAACTTCCTAATTGAAAACCAATTCCACCATCTTCTCCCATCTCCATACGTGTCACTAATGAGTTTAGTAACTGCCAATTACCGCACTAATCACGTCCAAAATTTCCTTCCTTCGGATTCCTTAAATTTCCAATTTAAAAGTCCCAATTCTAATCAAATTCAAACCGGGTTTTTAATTCTATTTCAAATTTTTTCAAACCACCAATCATAATTCATCAAATTAAGAGAATTACCTGCTTACCTTGCATAAGATTTTCCCATTTTAATAAATAAAAAATTCCGGGTATTACACCTTGTCTCCAATTGATTCAGACAGTTTTTTTACAAATCAATAGAAAACAGAGATTTCATTTAAACTTCTCAAACTATGTTCTACAACTGCTTACTCCAATGAGAGCTGTAACATACTCTTTGAATTCATGAAAACATCACTAACAAATTCCATTATAGATTGACAATTACCATTTGACTGCACGAGATTCCGAGACAATAAATGGCAATGCTCTGTTTCAAAACTAAAGAACAAAAATGGAAAAATAGCACCTGAATCCACAGGCAGAGGAAAGGTCGCCGGAATCCACCAGCACCGTTGAGGAATCCTCCTCAAAATCCGGAGCACAGCTCAAATGAAATCAAATTCAACTCCCCCTTTTCACGGCCTTCTTCAACTATTTATAGAAACCAATATTTGTTAAAAGACTGACATACCCTTTTTAGCATATTAACCAACTGCCAACTGCCAAGGGCAGTTCAGTATTTTACAATGTGTCAACCGACAATCCTCTGAGCAGTAATCCCTAGTCATCACATTATATCCTAATTATGTTCCACATGATACTTCTGGTGGACACTTGTACATGAAGAGAATGTTAAAATATACAATAAATGGATAAATAGGATGTTAGAATATACAATAAATAGATAAATATTTCCATCTCCTACATGCTCGAGGTTTTGGGAAGGTAGGTTATCTTACATTATGGAAAGAAGTTTAAAGAAATAAAGTCTTGTTTATATGCACGCTGCTCACGGGCATTCGTATACACGAGGCAGGTGGGTTTGAATCATTTGGCCACCCCCCTCTATTAACGCGCAAATCAATTCTCGATCCAACGACTCGCGATGCTTAGGCATAAGCATGGGCCAAGGTGCATGTTAACTTTTCCATAATGTGAAGAATGAGAAATTAAGGTGGAAGATATATAAATAACCCTCTGTATAAAAAAAAACCCTAACAAATAGCACACTATATCCATAATGAAAACTTACACTAATGTGGTTAAAAAAGAATTTTTACATTTTTCAGAAATGCTGAATCATATCAAATTTGCTTTTTTAAACTTCAGACAATTTGTCTCACTCGACCACAGGCGTCAAAGCAGGCAGCGGATCCGCGGTCTTTATGTCAGGCTCGGACAAGTTCGGACCCAATGGCTTAGACCTCCCCCCGCTTCCCGACGACCCTTTCGACCTCCTCCGCCGCGATTGCCTCGGCGGCCCGCCACCGGCCTCCTTTCTCGGAGACTCCACAACAGCCTCGCCGCCAATGCTATCTTTGAGCCCGGATGTTTGAGGGCGGCGGCGGGGTCGGGGGGCTTCCGGGTTGTCTCCAGCAGATTGGTTGCGCCTCGACTCTCGCCTCCGCGTCTCTGTTCCTTCGACTAACGCTGACTCCGCCGATGCGTTGCGCCGCATTGGCCTCGGTACTTCCGGCATGTCACGGGCTGGTGAGTCACGTATTCCACCTATGGTCGCTAAGGAAATTAGTAACATGAACAGAGTTGCACAAAGTGTCCCATGTAATTAATTGATCCAAATCAAATTGTCCAATCAAGGATTAATCATGGTAATCTAAGGCATACCATGAGAAGATCGTCTACGTGGGGATGGCAAGTCCTTGGCATCTCGAGCTTCAAATTTGGTTAAAGGAGTGGAGGAGAAATCCGGCACTGATCGGAACTCGTTCATCTATTTTCATGCATGAGAGGGAGAGGAGAGACGTCACCAATTCGCTCATGATCAACAGAGGCCTTCTAATCAATCTCGATCTACAAATGCTAATGGGGACTTACCCAGCTTGGGTTATTGACAGAAGGACCATCCCAGCCTATGTGGGCGACATGCTTTACGTCCGTGGGGTGACCAATCTGCATCTCCTGCTCCTTCTTCATATTCGGTTCTGCATGCATGGCATGCATATTTTTTTTACGTAAGGAGTTGACATGACATCTTTGCCTTTCGTTATAAGATGTGTATAACATAACACTTACCAAAGATTTGAGAAATGTAACGGAGGCCTTTGAGGAGGCCTTTCATTTTGGTGGTCATCTGGGGTGGGAGCAGCTGCTGTTTCGTCCATGAAACGTCGAAAGACTGATTCTTTTTCCGACGACTCGACCCTGCATATAGTCATTCCCACATTGCCATTACAAAAACAGCTGAACTTCAATATCCTCATCATCATCATCATCATCAATATCCTCATGAAACAGAAAAAAAAAAGAAAAATCTAAAAACCTTCTTTGTTGGAAGCTGTTTCCATTTCCTGAGAGAGTCGGAGCTCCTCCATCTTAAGCTTCCCATTACTGCTGCCGTGGTCCGATTTGACAGACATCTCATATCACACAGGCTTCCAGTGCACAAAACTCCGGCCAAAAACCAAAACAGATAGAAGATACAAGATCGATGGTATACAAATGATTCAGCAGCTTCAAGACAGTGCAGGGCAAGAGGGACTAATGGTGCAATGATGTCTAATGGTGATGCTGGAGGGGAGGGGGGTTTTCTGGGAAAGGGAAGAAGAGCAGATGGGAAATCGCCGTAAAAACCAACAAATGCCTCTGGGGAGATTTTAGGTACGATTGAGCGTTCGGGAAAGTCGTGCTCACCAGCAATGCTTGCCGGACACGCGCAGTGATACGTAGGCACGCGCGGAGAGTGCTCAAGACCATCGAGGCCCCGACTTCCATGGGACTTGTGTGGACCAAAGTTCCAAGTTCCAGCCATGAATTTGATCTCATTCCTTGTTCACACTTCTCAACTGTCCGTTTGTTTAAACGTGTCCTCCTCTAGCGCCTGAATGCCATGGGTGTATCGCGAGCCGTCGGATTGAGATTCGATAGTTCGAGATGCGCTTGGCGTACACGCGCCAGATGCATTGTTACTTTGTCCATCCTTTGATCATAGCGTCTTTAGTAGGGCTAATGGAAGGGTATATGCATCATACTGTTTTTGTTTCTAGGAAGCTTGGAAATAAAGATATCTTTCAAGCTTCTTGCTTGTCATATGTTCACAGCTTGCAGGAGAGTGGTCATCAGTTACTGTGAAATTGGACGGCAGAAAGCCCGCCGTCAGAAGTAGAAGACTGAGGAGTTTGCCGGTTCACTGTGTTACGGCAGTTTTCTATAATTAGGCTTCAATGTGTAGAGTTCTTTCTTAAAATTAAAGCGCGTTTGAACAAGCAGAAAAACAAGAATGTTGTTTTATTCAGTTTTTGGATGCCTCGAGGATTTGACCTTACACCAACGCAACTCAGTTAGAGATGGTTGAGCAGATAAAACAAAATGGTCTTTTTTACTTTTTAGATTGGAATATGAGATCACGCTTCTTCTTGTTTTTCACCTCTGTTTTTGTACTATAGCAAATTGTTATCTGACAATAACTTAGATGTTCGTTCCAGCAACGGTCTTGAACAATGATGCTATCCAGTATTCACCCTGTTTTGACCAGCTGTCCCAACTACAAGTTTTCGTTAAGCCTCACACCAAATCATTTCCACCCAAGCGTGAGGTGCTATGGTGGACCAAGGTGCCGTTTGAGGTGTTTCAGCTGGTTACAGGATTATCCAAAAATCCTAACCGGCTGGATTTTTTTGGAGTGGATGAAACTGATTTTTTACGCCCCAAACTGCCCTTAAGTTGTAAGATCAATGCATTTTTTTTTAATACTGGACCATAATCCATTAATCATCCCCTGCTTATTCATCGAGAGGGTCGAAAGTAGACACATCAAAAGAAACATAACTTGGCATGTAGACCCGATTGGAGCTATTTTGAAAAGTTTAAAACCTCGGGCTCGGAGACGTAGTTATCCGATAAAAAAACCCACCTGTCATATAACTATTGTATTGAAGGATAGAACCTTAAATTAAATGAGGACTTCCTTTTAATTGAAAAAGTGAATCCCGAATAGTTCCGACAGAAGTTTATTATTCCAATTTTTCAATTCACTGATCCATACTTCCTCTTTTCCTACAATCAATAATACCATGCCCAAATATCACCTCGGTTCTTTTATACTCCCCTCCGTCCAAAATTATTATCAACATAAGGTTTTTTCAAATGAACTACTATTAAAAACCCTTATGTTAATAATAATTCCGGACGAAGGGAGTATTGATTTTATTTCTCTGACAGAGAGTCGTTAACCTTTTTTTCAGTAAGGAGCAAGGCTTTTTCAATAAGGAGCAAGGAATGTCGTATCGGTAGTAAAATATCGGTCGACCAAAGAGATAAAATATTAAATATATCAGAGACATATCAAAAATATTATGTAAAAAAATATCGATAGTTGAAAACTAGTTTTTACCATGTATTTTTACAATATAACTCCTAAAATAAGTGATATTAATTTAGACAAAGCATAGATTTCAAAATATGCATAAAAATGCATATATAATTCAAAATATGTGTACGTATTTTAAACCTGTATCCTACCCTTTAGCATAGGAGGGGATACAAATAGAAAAGTTATTTTTTTTCTTTTTTAAAAAATAATTATATATTTTTTGAAAATATTTTTTTAAATGGCAATATATCAGCCCCAAACCGAAATATCAGCAATATTTTAAAAAATTGAAAAAACAATATTACTCAGTATCGTTTTATCAGGTGGGACTGATATCAATACATCGACAATATATCACCAATACAACATTTCGTGGTAAGGAGGAGTCGACCATTTTCACTGCCTATCTTATGCTCATATAAGAAGTTACCAACTAATAGTGACTCATGGAACGGGATCGCATGGATCACGGGATTATCAATCTTCACCTCATAAAGCTGAGTAAACAACATTCCCTAGGCCTTTTTTACATCTGCGGAACTCTGTTTAATTTGGTGTAGGCCCCATGGTGAGGATCAAAGATGTAAAGGCCAAAGATGGCAGCAGGAAGTTCATCATCGACTGCAATGGTATCAACAGAAGCGCCTTTGGTTACACAAACAAACACTTCAATAAACATTCCAAGCAGAGAATAATCCGACAATACCAACTTCATCTACTTAAAACTTGCTTAGAAAGTAGATCTCTTTCCAAAATGGTCATAACCCATTATCAAAAATGAAAATACACAACAGAGAACTGAGGTCAGACAAAGAACGATGGAGCAACAAAAGTTGTAATTATTATAATTACGTAAGTAAAATATATCAACTGATCAATTTCAGACCAAATTTTGCAGCCCAGTCTGGAAAGACATGCATAGAACTACCAAAGCAAGGTCGTTCTTCCATTATGAGGCCTTAAGGTTATCCATTCCGACACTATCCTGCACAATGCAACACAACCTTTCAAATTCTAAAGGAAAGAGTTCTGATACTACACTTATATATCAGAAAAAGATAAAAAATTTGGTGAAAGAAGCAAGAAAAATGATTAAGCTGACAAACACCAAAGTCTACTCATATAAATCATAATTTGGGACTAGTCAACAAGATGCTAACAAACTATGGCATAAATTGTCCAACATGAACAAACGAATGACTTACCAAGAACTTGTGATTTTCTTGAAGAAATGGTGGAAAGGTTACACAGAATTTCTCGATGTCTGCATTAAGATCACCTGAACCAGCAAGGACCTCCAAGAATCTCTTCCTATCAGGAGCAAGTTTCATCGCAACCTAGCCATTAGACAAACAGATTATTCCATATAGATAGTCTTTTTCCTAAAAGAGCAATAAGCTATTAGGCATTCCATGATTATATAAAATTTGAAGAATAAACATTCCATTTGAAAGGGGTGATGACCATTACAGTGAAACTAGAACTGGCAAGCCAGCCATGGAATTTCTTCAGGGTTTTGTTGTAGGAGTCAGTGCAGACTTGCGACATGGTCCAATCACCGTGCTCCAGTAGGTTGCGGAACAGTTCCACCAAGAAGTCCATGGCCCTGAAGAAATTAACGACAAACTTTGTCAAATAGAAAACAATTTTACTTATAAAACACACAATATGAAAGGAATCAGGTTAGCATCAATACTTCCAAGAAATTTGATCTCTTGCACAACACTGAGAAGAGATTACATAAATTTTAAGAAAAAGATTCCCAAAAATAAACAATCAGATTAACATTATAACTAGATAGGACAAAATGTGTCTGACAATGTGAAAAATACCTTGTTAGCCACAACAGTCCATTGGTACAACTTGAAGAAGATTTTGCTGTTTTAGCTTCAATTTCAACTCGTACCATACTATACAAAAGATTGAATTCTGACGGATTTGAAGCATATTTTGCTTCCAACCTCTGGAAGAAAAGGTCAACAGGAGTGACGATTTATGCAAAAACACAGTTGATACATATAGAAGAAAGACAAATAAATAAAGGAACGATTTTTTTCTGAAAATTTCCACTTCGGCAAAGGAAGAGTACAATCAAGAGTTACAACCCCTCCCTGAGACGAAAATAAACCATATATTTCACTGTACTAAACATAATATAGATCCTTAACAGACATGAGCCGATGCTGTCTCAAGGTTATATTTTTAACAGCCTAACCATGTGCAGTCAGATTGCTCACATTAACCAGCAAAAGTAACTGCAGCTTAGTTGACAACACAAACATGAGTTTCTTTTGTCGAGAAAGAAAAAAATATGAAGTAAAACATGTAAGGAGGATACACAACCACATTATTCCAATAAAATAACCAGCAACTACTTTCTCATATTTGTATTAATAAAACTACTTTCCCATAAGAACATGAAAGAGAATTAGGTCAGCATTCCCACCATGTGCTCTTACAAAGCCAAGAAGAGTATATAAACAAACAACTCAAATTTATGTTTCTTGAAAAGGCAAACAGAATAAAAAATTTCTAAAAATACAAGATTCCGCCTAAAATAATTCGCAATTGACCTTTTTTGCAATTTTTTTATTCAGTGACAGTAAAGATGTAACAGTTTTTGCAACCTTTTATATGAGGTCTTATTTGTCAAGTTGAAAACATTTTCAGCATACTAAGTTCTTCGGCTTACAAGATAATTATACCCATAAGATTGTCATTACCACATAGATTAGACATTATAAACAACAAATGGACCTTTATAACTACTACAGCAGGAGGTGTGGAGGTAAGATGCGCTCATTGTCTTCCAAAAGTAGTCAAGGGGAAATTAATTTACCTCAAAAGAAGAAAACATCAACCATGTTAGATTCTGCAACTTGTAGATACCACTCTCAGAACAAAAGGCAATAACAATGACAAAAAGGGAAGCAAAACTCCGGATAACAACAAAGAACAAATTCCAGAAAATCTTCCATTCAAGCACCGGAAAAATTAATAAAGAATGCCCAACAATCAAATAACTCTTACCGAGATATTACCCCCCACGTCAGATTTCACAAGTGCCATGGCTGCACCAAACTTATCTACAAAAGAAAACAGATAAAATACCCATCATGTATTGCTAAAATAAAATTTACAAACTTGAATCTAAAGGAAAAGCAACCTCGTGAGAAGGTATTAAGCACAGACAAAAAGTAGAGGAAGTCCTAAATCTAAAATGGTGGATAATCATAAGCAACAATGACTTTCAGACATCATAAACAAAAAAAAAAACCTTAAGACCAGTACATATCGAGGGCAAACTGGTGGTAAGAAACAATTGTAATGGGGTTCAAATGTCAAGAGAAAGCGTAAGGTGTCCTAAATTCTGTTTGAATAAATAACTAAATACAAACCTATGACAGGTAGCACAAGTTTGCAGACATCCAAGAATGGCTTGGTCAGTATTTCACCATCTTCAGACTTGATATGGCGCATAGCTTCCAAAGAAGGAGTGAAAATGGTTCCTTCCATGTTTCAACACAAAGCTTTCTGCCAGAAAAGAAAACAACAGTCTTGGCATCAGAAGACAAATCAACTACTATATTCAAAAGGCATTCAAAAGGTCGTTCGCAATTGGAAAGGAAAAATGCATTTACGTTCAGATTGAAATCCAATACACATACAAAGGTTTATAAAATGAGGAGGTCCATTTTACGTGAATCAGAGAACGACCGAGTCATTTATAAAATGAGATACTTAAATCAGGTATAATGACCTTGTGGACTGTCAGAAACAATCCTATCAAACAGACGTTAAGAATAGAAAGTGCCTAATGTAGAGGGAAATGTTAAATTAAATTGCCACTGAGACGCAAGAAAGCCAAAAATACTGCTGTATCCATCCGTTCTACATGCTTGTAGCATCTCCACACCACATATTCAGAAACACGCATATTAGTCAAGCACCTCCACACCATATATTCAGAAACATGCATATTAGACATGCATGTTTAACACGAAAGCTTAACGCTTAGCCAAAAGGCAATGGCAACTCAACATTTCATTTCATTTCCTTACATGACCCCTTCGCAAATCATAGTGTGGCAAGCTGCTCTTCCACAAATGGAAGCAACATATGGTCGAGATTCATGGATATATCAGAAATTAAAATCACCTACCAGGAGATGTTTTGCATCCAACAAAACTTCATCAAATCAAAGTTATCATAATCTCAATTTCAAAAAATGTTCTCCAATACTAAACGCATGCATCATCAATCACAAAATCCACATCATTCATGCGTAATTCACTTCAAATTATTTCGGAAAAAAAAACTACCTGCAAATGTTTCCTTCTGTCAAGAGGCAGATGTTCAAAGCGGGAAAATGGAGGCCAACGGAAGGGATCAAATAAAAAACGGCAAATCAAATCTGCAAATGAACGAAAATGCCGGAATTAATGGCGAGTATAATGCATTTCAGAAGAGGCGAGCCGCGGGAAAGGAATCGGATGTGGGCGGAGTGGATTGGAACGATCGTGCAGAGGGATTGGAATGATGGGAATTGGATTCGCTTACAAAAAGGAGGATGATGACGGGAGATCTGGGGAGACGCTTCGGCACGTTGTTGTAGCAGGCGGACATGAACGTTGAAGATGGAATGTCCGTGTGACGGTTTCGTTTTTCAGAACCCATTTGGCTTCGAATCAAGGTTTTAAAACTCGGACCGGTGGACCGGAATTTTTTCGGAGGAGGTCCAACCGGGGGTCGACCAAGAGTGGCAGCGCCAGAGAAGGGTATTCAGACGATGGGCTGCAGCGGGTGGACAACGGGGCCAGCGTGGTGTTGGACTCGGAGGGCGGAGTCGAGGAGGCTGCCGTCTTCGCAGTATAAAGGGGTGGTCCCCCAGCCAAACAGCCGGTGGGCAGCCCAAATCTACGAGAAGCACCAGAGTCTGGCTGGGGACTTTCAATGAAGAGGGCGAGGCTGCGAGCTGAAACCCCGACGGGGGGAGGGGGCAGTTCGACAAGGCGGCAGCGCTCTGGGGCGGGGGCACTCTTGGCTCTGGCCAGTGACGGGGCGGCGGCGCCGTGGGTGGTGAGCTCCTCATCTCTGGCAGGCGAATGGGAGGGTGGCGGCTGGGCAGCGGCGCCGGGCTCAACGGGGCGACAGCGTCGCGGGCAGTCGACTCGGGAGAGAAGTGGCGCTCCTGGCTTTGGCCAGCGACGGGGCGGCAGCGCCACGGGTGGGGGTGGGGGGTGGCGGCGGCCTCTGGCGAAAGGGGGGACTGGGAGCTTGGGGGGGGGAGTATTCGGCCGGGTCAATCTACTCGGCTGACTTAACCGACCCGAACCCGGTCTGAATTTTAAAACCATCCTTCGAACTAATAGCAGTCTCAGGTCGAACCGGGTAATCTATTAGGTACACCGGCCAAACCACATCACTTTTACAGGAGCTGTCCATCACCGCAATCGACGGTAGTGTCATGGTGCTTGTGTGCCGCCGATTAAAAGATCAACGCCTCTAGTAAAGGTGCGAACAATACGACCTCCAGCCTCCCCGGACGGACATCATGTTCAATTTGAGAAAGTCGATTTCATATGTCGATTTCATATATTTATTTACAATTTATAATGTACTTACGAGGTTCGTCATTGGATCTGTAATTCGTTTGGTAACAGGAAAATACAAATGGGGGGATGTAGGTGGGGCATGACAATTGAAGCTAGTAGCACAACCAAATTTAACCAGCGTAGTGGTGTCAAATTCAGGTTCATTGCTAAATTCCTCGAGATACCATTTGCTCTTTTTTGGACAATAATTACGCTAACATTTGCTCTTGAAATTGAATTTGATCTACAGGTGAATCCACTTCTCCACTGAAATTGCAGTTCAATCAGAAGTGTTCGAAGAACTAGGATTTATCGATTCCAGCTGAATTTTCAACCCTCTTAATTGGCATAACAGCCCCTAAAATTTCATAGTCAAATTCAGTTCTTCCACACCCTGCTCGGCCTGCTCTACACCGACTTCCATCTTGTGCCCTCCTCTGGCAACTCTATTTCTCTTAGGTTATGGTTCAAAGAAGACAGTACTCCTTCCGTCCAGTAATAGTAACATTTGGTTTTCCAAATGAACTGATTTGGAGAACCAAATGTTCCTAAAATGCCATTCCAATCTCAAGCAGGTTCATATTGACACCTATCTAGCAAAAAAAACAAACATTTTCACACCCGCTCGCTGGAGACATAATGAACTAGTGAACTGCATAAAAAAATTCAGCTGGTAAACGCTTCATCCGCACCGGTGTAGTTGCTGGTGAGGGCTTTTTACATATTACATGGCGCCAACTATGATATTCTCACATTACCTGGTTTTTCTCATGACTCATTTCAGGTACAAAATGCATAGAAAACGAAAGAGAATGGCATTTTCGGTACTCTAGGTGCCGATTCCAGGTCATACGAGAAAAACCAGGTAATATGAGAATATCATAGTTGGCGCCAAGTAATATGTAAAAAGCCCTGCTGGTGAAGCTTCACCAGCCATTAGCACAGCGCCTCATGTGAAAATGCACTAATGGTAGCGACATTACAAGCATTTATGCTTGCCTGCATATATTAATGGGCACTAGTTTAAATACCCAGCTCTCGATTTTCCTCACACAAGAGTATCCAAATACTCGCTCACTGTTGTATAGTTAACATGGGGATACAGTTTCTGCCCGTCCAGGCCAAATTGCTCAATGTCAAAATAGGTATGGTCCCCCTTTATGAACGCAGAGTAGATAAATACTAGCTCCATGTTGGTCGGATATGGGATATCTGTAAAAACATCCAAATTTCAGCATATCTGCAGTAAATCGCCCAAGCTAAAAGCATGTTAACAGCCAATCTTATTACCCAAAGAGAAGACTATCATAGAAAGGGAAGACTGAGTGTGAAAGCTGATACTGATTATGATTATGATTTAAAAGTGACATAAATCTGGAGCAAAGAAGGTTGAGAGAAGTAAGTAAGCATAGGCCTAAAGAAATGACACTTATGTCACATTTTTCATGACTTACATAAGCTGCAGGACTGCCATACAATCTCTATTGCCTTTGGGGCTGTTTGGCACTCCCTTTGGGATTGGTTTTAAGGTTTAAATCCAACCCAATATGTCCCATCAAGCCTTTCCTTACTTTACGGACCAACCCTCCTGAGGAGGATTAAGATAGAAAAGCCCTTTTCTTTAAATAATTGTGGTAATAATTAAGCCTCTAGTCCACTTTATGGCTGCATTTTACTAATTTAAGCTATCAAAGCACCTTCTGATCATTTTGCAAGCTTCTAATACAAAACTAGCAAAAAAACAGGGCTTCTAATACAAAGGCATGCAGCAGAGTTATTCAAAAAGAGGAGAGAGGCCTCAAAGCACCTTCTGTCTCTTAGGAACTACCAAGGAAGGAAGATACGCCTAGGAGTCTTAAGGCTAGGAAGGCAGAAGCCAGGTTATTTATTTTTTCTTGTTTCTGCAACATCACAACTGCTGAACCTATCAAAAGAAGCGAGAGCATATCTAAATAGTCATCTCACCTAGGCCAAGATTTAGGACTAGAGGCTTAATTATTACCACAATTATTTTGAAAAACAAAAAACTATTAACCACATGGTTGCACCAGAACCTTTCCAAAAATTTTATATAGCAGGTGGTTCAGCAAGTCAACATATACTCAGTCACAAACAAAAAATGAGTTCCAATATGCATGCAATTTACCAATAGTTAAAGTACAATTACCTTGAATCCTTTGAAGAACCTGGGCCTCTGACATGTAAACCCTCTCAAGTTTCTTTCCTATCTTACTCTCCCACATCTCAACCAGCTCATGCAAGGAGCACATATTCCCGGTAGGCCTCAGATACAACACCTTATTCAAAGTCCTTGGGTCATCCACGGTACTAATTGTAAAGCTAGCAACATCTTGCCTCCTCACAAAGACAGCTGAAAAGAGCAAATGCCATTACACAGCAATACCAGAGTACGTTCAAAGATAACAATCTTGTATTAGAACGACTATATACATTTCCAAAAAGTAGATAATAAACACACCCTTAGTATTCCCATCTCCAAAGATCGTAACCACATCCCTGGGCGGTGCCTGAAGGTTCGGTTGCACCAATGATGGAAGCAGATAGTCGGCAAAGTAGTTGCAACAGATGTAAGTATGCGGAATTTGTTCTCTTTCCACTAGATGTCGAATTTCAGCTTTCTTATCATAGAAACCATGGTCAAGGTCCCGTATTTGAACTCTTTCAGGATCTGCTCCAAATTCTGCCGGAATGAATCTCTAGCAGTTAATACATACTTTTGGTTAATGTCCCAACATACCAAAACACTAAAAGAAAACAAGTCAATACAAAAATAATAAAAAAATCCAAAAAACACACAACAACCTGAATACTAAAGGCCGCGCATAGCTTCAAATATTCCGAAAAATCTGAATTAACATGCTTGTCAATGTTCAAACGCATAATGTAAACCAAATTTCAAAGCAAATTTTAACTTTCACGAGTAACAAAAAATTGTAGGAGATCTATTCGAATTTGCATATGATAGATATTTACAGCACGTGGCAGCATTAAACATACTCCCTCCGTCCGAAAAAGGTAGATACACTTGGGGGTTCACTGTCGCTTAAAAATTGGCTTTTCCACAATGTATCTACCTTTTTCCCGGACACAGAAAAACATAAATGTGTATCGATCTTTTTTGAAACGGATGGAGCATTAGCACACGCAAAGTAGCTGGGTTTCTACGAATTACCTTGATGCAGCCAGCTTCCTTGATAGCCTGGACGAGAAGCTTCTGATCGAGGGCCTGCTTCGACGGCACGGCGCAAATCACCACATCTACTTGCTTTACCGCCGCAACCAGACTCGGAAGGTCTTCCAGAGAACCCTGCCGACAAATCAATTGAAGGAGATCGTAGTAGCCAAGTAGAAGGAGGAGATTGAAAGAGGGATGACCTTAACGAGTTCGGCTCCAGCATCGGAGAGGGATTGGAGAAGCTGGGACCTGTGCGGCTGAGAGAAGGAAGCTTCTCTGACGAGAGCGACGGTGGGGTGGCCGGCGGAGAGGCTGGCCGCGACGAGGTGGCGCCCGAGGTTACCGGTCGCTCCGACCACCAGGATCCGGCTCTTCCGCTCCATCTATATGATGGGCCTTCATAGATGAAGGCCCGTATCTATTACCGTGCTCGAAATGGGCCGGCACCGGCAGGCCCAGAGGGTATTTTGGGCAAATCAAGTAAAGAGCAGATTGAGCCCTAGATCGGACGGCTCAGGAAGATCCGATCTGTTTAAATATGGAGGGAAGGGTCGTCACCAGCTCTCTCTCGTCTTCTCCCGCCTCCATCTCGGCTCTGTGAGACCGGAGCTGAAACCCTTCGCCGGCGGCGCTCAGTCAGGCCCCATTTCCGATCAGTAGCCATGGTGCGAATCTCCCTTCCATTTCTCAGTTCTTGCTCTATTTTTTTCCGTGATTTTTTTGCTTCCGGATTCTGGATTATTGGTTGTAAAATTAGAGAATGTATTTTTTTGCAATTTTTTGTAGCCGTTCAAGCGATATGTGGAGATCGGGAGGGTGGCGCTCTTGAACTACGGGAAGGACTACGGGAAGTTGGTCGTGATCGTTGATGTGCTCGACCAGAACCGGGTAGGCTATTTAGTGTTCTAGCTTTGTTTTGATTTTGAAATTAGGTTTATGCTGAAATGTGATTTGTTTTTCTTGGCCTTTTTGTTGCCATTTAGTGCTAAAATCAGATGAAATGAACTATGATTGTAGGCTTCTTTTTTTTTCATGTTTTCCATGATAGTTTTTATTTGAAGTATTAACCAGGACATATCATCATCACCCCTTGATTTCAAATCTATCCTGAGCCTCCAGGACATATTAATTAATTCATTTTAATCGTAGATGTGTAACTAACTATTTCTGTAGAGGCTTCCAGCCTGCAAAAATTTTTTGTATCTTCGCCTCTAAAGACACTGTACACTTCAATGTAAGAACCTGGCAATGCGATAGTAGCATTTCACCTTTCTCCTTGTCTTGTTTCTTCCTTACATCTTTCTGGCTCTCTCTGCAACTTGTTTCCTCCTATATTACATCACATTACATTGCCTCACTTTCAGACTGCTTACAGAAAGTTCCATCTTTGTTCTGACTTTTTTTTGTGTAGCATAACTTTTAACTTATTTGTGAGCTTTTGTTGGATGTCAGATGCAAATTCAGCACGTTTAAGCTATTATTAGCTGGATGGCTATGTCTATTAATTCTGCTATTTTTCGCTTATTTATTTGATAACTTTTCAATACGGCTATGGTTGCACGAAATGCTTTTGGTTTAATGTGAGGGCTTTGAGCAGCTATGTGGTCACTTAAATTACTTGAATGTATTTTGTTTTTTTTTTTGCTCGAGGAACACATGGATGTATTTGTCTACGTTATACTTCCTATGTCCAATGGAGCTCATTTGCATTGCGAAATGAGTGAATTATATTAGACTCTAGGGCCTGTACAGAGTTATTTTGTTCCTCTTTCGTGTTTTCTGCCTTGAGGAAACAAACACAGCCATGTAATGTTGGATCCATATTTTTCCACGTCCAGACGAACTTCATTGGAGGGAGGGAATTTCAAAATTGTGATTGTTACAGAATCAAATTTTATTTGTTTTGTCTAGATTCAGCACTTAAAGAGGAAAAATGAAATTGTTCTCATCTCCGAGAAGAAGATTGTGTGATTAAGCAAAGAGAAATAATTGTTGGTTTTGTTTGATTGCGTTGTGTTAATGGTGTGCCTATACGTACCTATGATTGGTTGTTCTTAGATTAGATTGTGACGCTTTTTGAGGTCCTGAATGGGCAATGTATGCGTTACCTGTGTCATTGTACGTAGCAGGTGGCAAATGATGGTGTTTGTTTCTTCCTTTAAGGTATATTGGTTTGGCTCATATATTTTGATCTGAACTTTCTATTCACAGCATGGTATTGAAAGTGTTTTTTTTCTTCTCTTTGTTAGCGTAAGGACTGTTATCTGATTGTTGGTTTTTATATTGTAAATTTGCAGGCTTTGATTGATGCTCCAGATATGGTGAGATGTCAAATGAACTTCAAGAGGTTGTCACTCACAGACATAAAAATTGACATTCCCAAGGTTCCAAAAAAGAAATCGCTTATTGCTGCAATGGAAGCTGCAGGTAACTATTGTAGTAAAAGTTTAAAGATTTTAAATTTTATGAACTATAGATTAATTTATGAGCAAAAATGACAGATGTGAAGAACAAGTGGGAGAACAGTTCCTGGGGCAGGAAGTTGATTGTCCAGAGGAAAAGAGCTTCTCTTAACGACTTTGATCGGTTCAAGGTCATGCTAGCAAAGATTAAGGTTTGTATTTCAATTGTAATTTCTGTCTTATCTCTTCAACTTCATCCAGACGAGCCACTTCTTTCATGGTATGTAGTTGTCTCGGAATGAGATGCATTGGTATTCAGATAGTACAGCTTTTGACAGGGGAACATGTGAACCGCACAGGGGAAATTGATACATTCAGATTTCCAAAATAAAACATTATAAAGAATTTCACTATAAAATTAAAAAACCATGTATAATGGTGTACAACTAGTTTTTTGGGTTTTGGTGGAAATAATGTCACATATGTTGTAAATTTGAGGAACCTGGACTAAATGTTAGTTAGGTTTTGCAATTTCTGTGCAGCTTTAGCTTATAATTGTGTATGGTAGTGTTTTATCCATAATATTTTTTTTTGTTTGATCGATTTTAATTCTTGGTTCATTTGTGCAGAGAGCCAGCGCTATTAGGCAGGAGCTTGCAAAACTGAAGAAGCAGGCAGCATCTTAAGGAGCGTCAGATTGTCGGAAATTTTAATTTTTGTTTTGATGATCAAATTGTGTCAGCTACATCGTAGACATTCCATTATCAAATGTTTTGCTAGCTCAAAGGTGTATCCAGATTTATCTCGTTCAACAGCATCCATGAGATTAAAAATTACCTGTTATTTATGTCAGTCTGGCAATTGAGTAATGATTGAAGATAGAGTAGGCGGTATCCTATCCCATGAGCAAAAGTTTCTTTTTAACTCATGATATTTGCTGGTTCCAACAGTTAGGGTTCTATATGGATTATGGACCAAAGTGAATGGGCTTGTAGAGTTTTGAATCGTTTATGGCGTTACTAACCATGCAATATCCATTCACTCATCTAACCTTTGTACGCACGGCCAATTAAAATATATGATGTAATTTTACACATGGCTGATGTACCATATAGCTGATTAATTATAGGAAAATATGCAACAATTTGAATACAAGACATAATCCGATCGGAGATTTGATTCGAGTTCAAGTCAAACCTTAAGTTATCGAGCCTAGACTAGGGGCCGTTTGGAGCACGAATAATCATAAAAATTCACCTATCCACCTGGTTAGTGAATTTTTGGGAGTGGATGGAGCTGATTTTTCACCGGGTAACTGAGTTTTTTTTACCAGGGAGACTTGAGCTCTAGCGAAGTAGAACCTCAAGTTTCCTTAGTTGCGTTCAAATTGAAAAGCTCAAGCCTTGGTTGAGCCAAGCCAATATTCGACTCAGATCGTTAACAGGCATAGGGCCAAAAAGGCAGAACCACGAACCACTGTATAGAAATAGCTGAGGGGGACAAGTCAAGTGACTCAATGTATAAATGAATTGCTACTATCGTAATGTACAGGGCAAGTGTAGTGAATGTTTATGAAGAGACCTCTTCAAAGCTTGGAGGCGAATAATTCACATGTTATTAAATCTCTGAAAGTAGTGTCTCTACCAGAACCAATGACAGGCATAAGATTAAAAATTGGCTCTTTAACCATTTCTATTCTTTGGCTTAATCTTGCAAACTCATCATATGCCTCCACAAAAGCCGCAGATAAGCCATTTGCACTTAAGCAGAGACTAGTTGTGAAATAAATCCTCAAGTTCTGCGAAGACATGAGCTGGATCAGTACGGCATTTTATCAAATAAGTTTACATTTCTGACGACAAAAGAAAGGACTTACCATCAAATCCACCCAAGAAAAATCATTCTTCCCAAGAATCTCGTCAAGAAGATAGATGCAGAACCTCACAACACTTTTCAAATGCTTCTTATCATTTAAGAACTGGACATTGGAGGAGCACTGATCAGTTTGAGAAGAGACTCTTGCTGCAGTTTCCTCTGTAATAGAAAGAACTGCAGAACATATCTTTCCAGGAATGACATATTCTTGACAACAAGATCCGTGCCAATCTGACTGCTGAAATCCCCACAAGTTTAGCACATCCGTGCAAGTGGGGTTCTGCAAAGCTGTTAGGATTGTGGTTTCTTCATTGTCTGGGACATAACAAATTGGCTTGACTTCCACAAGGCCTCTGTTAGAAAATAGTGTCAGCTATATACCATGTCAACCAAATCTAACAAAATAGATAAACTTTCACTGGAAAAAATGCTTTACAGTGTAAGTGAGCATTTTTCATATATTGGGAAATAAAAGGTGGGCTTACAAAATATATGCATGTCTAGATGTAATCCTATAGTCCTAAGGTACAACCAAATTTAAAAGAGAACTCAGTCACATATCAAATCCAGTGATATATGTCAACCCAATCGAACTTGTGATTAAGTTTGACACCATCAGAATTAGTAAGGATTTTAAATTGGTTGCTTAAACCTAATTTTTTACTAAATAAAAAACATGGAGATCACGAGAAATACCCTTTTGGCAGATTTGGTGCAAGTACATATAAATATACTGGCTCGTGCATGTTATTTACATTTTCATGCTGCAAGCTTTGGTTTGATCTCTTTCCCACAATATTTTCCAATTTTTTTTGTATTTCAGGTCTCTCAGAGGCATCAAGGCTTGATGCACAGTACACAACAAGAAGAATTGAAGAGCCAGGTAGACTACAGTTGTAGCAACTGGCCACTGCCTCACAATTTTTAAGTGCTTGTTCCATTTCTGCTGCAGCACCTCCAGAGCAAAGCATCATGGTGGGCGGATCCAGGCCCAGCTGGCCAGCCATGTAAAGCACTCCCTTATAAAGAGTTGCCTGAAATAAATAAGCTAATAATAACTACCTCCATATGTTATTAGTAATAAAGAACATGTACAAGAAACTAATAACAATTGCAAGTAGCATCTTTCAGATTTTACATACCTGGCTGTACGGTCCAATGCAACTAGGTGCCCAGCAAGAAACACTTTGCACATGCAGAACTTTCTTGCTCTTTTCATTTGTGACTAACACCTCCACAAATGCTTCTCCAAGTCCAACTTGAAGAAGTGGGAGTTCAATAGTACTGCGAGATGGCACCCCCAAATGACATTTTTTTTCTGTGATGAATCTCACATATGTTTCGTTGGCCAAAGCAAAACTGTTCATATCAGCAATATATAGATGTATATATAAAACATCTGCCCAACAATAACCACCTTCCACTAGTTCTGATTCAATCCGCTGAAGAACTGCAGCTAAACCACTTTCCAAATCACAATCTACCAATGACAAATTGAATCCAGTAATCAGTATCCACCAAAAGAAAACACAAGAAAAATGATTGACAGTAAGGTAGATAAATGATGAGCGAAATCAGGAAGACTTGCATAGTGCTGGTTTTCAACAAGTCACTAAAAGCATAGATCTACATAAAATGTTACGCAGCAATACCCTGTCATAAGTTTCTATTGATTCGTCGTCATATTTGAAGCCTCTTCACATATGTTTAACAACTTCATTGTGCTTCTACAGTTGACATAATAAACCTACATTATAATTGCTAATTATAGTTAGTATAGGTGTCATCATTTTCGTCAACACCTTTTGCTTTTAGTTTGTAAAATTTGGCCCCGTCATAAACTATCTACAGATCCAAGCTATATGCTCCAAGATTAATTTGTTAGGAAAATTACCTGCCTAAGCCTACATAGATTCACCAGAACCCAAACGAATTCAAACCATGTGGACACAACCTTAAATAGAAAAAAAAATTGATGTATGTGTAAAAGATTACTTACTCCCAGAATTTCCAGAATCCTGAATCCAGCAACCTATGGAAAATGTATCCCCATTCGTTTTTGAAATGTGGACCTCTTTAAGGGTAGAGATGCCATTAGCTAAGTGTGTTTCCGTAGTAGACATGCATTTGTCTCCATATTTCAACACATTGGCTCCTTGCACCTCATGAACGAATCCTACCATTTTGGAAGCACTGTCGGTACTAGTACTGCCTTCACTTTTGCATCCGTTTTTATGTTCTAGATGGAAGGCTAAGGGATGAAGAATTCCAACAGATGCTATGGAGTCGGGCGAGTGAAGAATAACTTGAAAATCGTCAAGAACAATTCGAGCATTCTGAAAATTGAACGTATCAAATCACATATGTGGAATGACAAGAAAACATACTTCATCTATTTCTGGCATATGGAGAATGAAGAGAAAACATACTTCAGCAGCACTTAAAGGAGAAAGAAACAAAGGATTTTTCTAGAAACAATGGAATTCTCTTTCAGCTTCTCAATTGATTTAAGCTTTACAATCGCATCATCATATTATATCATGACACAGGTGAAACATCACGACAGTTTATGACTTACTGTAAACAGAGGGCAATCAAGTGTCAGTGTTTCATATTCGCCACCTTCACCACATACGTTAATTCCATATTTCCTGATTAGAGAAAACCCATTAGGGCATGATAGATTGAACTTCACATTCAAATGAGAACATAGCGACATATATAGATAGGGTCAACAGCTGGATGACCGTTACAATTGGTGGTGAAAGCGTCAATTATATTTCTTCTGGTGGGATGCCACAAATGTATTTAGTTTAAGTAATTGATAGACATAAATTTCAAAGAAAAACGGTAAATACACTATAGACAATCGAGTGCATCAATCATCTATCTTAGTCAATGAGTAGGTGTACAGGCCCGAACAAATATCTCATCTAATTGAGAATTGTAAACAGTGGTAATGTGTATCATTAAGACGCGTGCATTTGAAGATTATTACTCCCCAATGAAGCTCGTCTGGATTTGAAAGAAAGACAGGTCCTACTGACTTCGTTCCCTCAAGAAACAAAAACATGGGAAGAGGGGGGTGAAGGGCTCTGTTTTCTTGTGCGGGCCTCAGAGTCCAATAAATTTAACTCATTTCGTAATGCAAACTAGCTTCAGTATACGGAGGGAAAACTTAGAGAAAAAATAGCATTCTGGATCCAAATACAAAATTGTTAATTCTGTTGAACTCTTAGGGTCATTGACTCATTATGAAACAATTATGACCATGCTTTACATTTTACTTTGCTGTTTCACTTCTGATGTTCACTATATACTTTTTGAATGGGAAACAAAGTGAATTGATAGGAAGTTGCTTACAACTTACTCGTTCAATTGAAGCAGTAAGGGCTGCAATTGTGCAAGCTCGCTGCCCAAGTGCACAGCAGGTTTTAACCCCAAGGCTGCCACCTGAGAAATTTAAATAAAAAAACGAGCTCAATGCAAACAGTAGTAGTAGTAGCAGTAGTAATACCAATAATAATAAGAATAATAAGAATTAGAATAATGCAAAAGAGGAACCCACAAATGGTAGCATACAAATTTGGAAATTACCTTTACAATTACAGCCACGACACCTTTTGATATCTATAAAAAAATTGTAGATTAATGAGATTGGAAATTTATCAGACAGCGAGTGATCCTCAAATAAAGTAAAAAGCAGAAAAACACAACAAAAGGCAACGAGAGGGGATTACTAATCAAAAGAATTACCATTTCCTGAAGTAGCAAAGATTGATCTTGTTTCCATAAATATGACAGTGAAACAAGCCCTAACCTAGAACAGACACTCTCCACTCGCAGCCGTTGGTAATCAGAGGCAATGGCACCAGTTGATACAGCAGAGATTGACGGAATTTGTTGCTTCACTTCATCCAGCAAAATGAACATGTCTTCTACTTCGTCACCTGGAGTTGTTCTGTAGCTCAGAGATTGATGTCTATGTAGATAGCAGTTCACAATTCGTAAGAACTTGATGGGAAAACCCACATGTAGAAAAGGCTAAACTATTATATTGATGAAAATACATTAGCTAAACCATAGCTGTCAAAAGTGGATAATAAAATTTGTGCAGTGGAAAGAACAGATTGCAATAAGAGTTAAACAATATGCCTGAATGCGTTTCTGATAATCTTTCTCCAACAACTAATTTTACAACTATTCAATGTGTTGAGTTTATTAACTGCATTAACTTAAAAAAGCACACTCAGAAAGCTTGCCTTGTGGATCCTTGTATTCGTCTTCGAAACAGAGGAAGTCCCATGCACTCAGCATAGCTGACCACAATCTGATGACCCACCTGCCAAACCAAAAACCCAAATCGAAATTACCAAACAAGTCAACACAAATCAAACATACATTGCAAATGCAAAAAGCAACTCCCACCGGTCACTTTTAATAGATACAATTTTTTCCAAATGAACTAGAATTTTAGTTTATTTAAAAAAACTGTATCTATTAAAAGTGACCGGATGGAGTAAAAATCAGTTCATAACTTTAATAAAAATTCACTCTTGGAGAAAAAAAACATATTTTCATGCTCATTGTCACAAAGTTTTCAATACCACATGAAAGCAAACAAAACAAACCATAAAATCTAAAAAAAAGCGTTGCGAAAAGGGTAGAAACTTACAGTTTGATACATGTGACTGTCCAGTTCGTCGAGGGAGTCGTCCACTGGCATCAGATTCGCTAGGGCTACGATCTAGTATGGCGGGAACATAATCAAAACGAAATGAAAGAAAACGAAGGGATTGGAAGGGGAGATGGAAAGAGGAAGGACTACCTCATGGCCGTACTCGCTGCACTTCATCATGGCATAGCAGCTGTCCTTGCCGCCGCTAACCAATCCCACAACCTTCATCCTTCCTCCGCTGTCCTACAAGATCGATAGAGAGAGAATTGGACAGAAGCGCAAGGAACTGAGTCACAAGTCCAAAGGTGTTGGCTTTGGAAGGAACTGAGTCCAGACAGAGGGACCTGTCACTTTTAATAAATACAACTAAATTTTTTTTAATATACACAGTTTTCTTCATATTCATTTGCAGGGGGTTAGTTGTTTCAAATTCTAAAATGTTGTATTTCTGATATAGAATTCTAGAATATACCCCAAAATCCTGGATTTTATTTGCATATTTGGCAATATCGTGAATAAAAAAATCCCGAATTTTCAGAATTCTTGGATTTGAAATGTCTAATTTTAAAATAATTAAACATTCATCTACAATATAAAAATGTAACTAATCACAATCCAAATTACAAAATCTATATATTGAGTCACTTTATTTGGCATTTTGTCAAAAAGAACAAAAACAAAAGAAACCTGCAACAAATTTGCTCCAATCCCTAACACCAACCTCATAAACCAAGTTATAATTTAGCATAAAAATTGTTGAGTTACTTTCGTTGATATTTTGTCAAACAGAATACATGCACAAATCACATTCAACAAAAATCAGTTACATTACCTAACACCAACCAAAGTCATGCAAATTCATAATATTAAGCTCTCATTTCCCATAAGTACAGATAAACATATACTAAATTTATTTCTTCAAGAAGGCATAGACCACAGTCATGACATGATTACGAAAAAGCTAGAACAGGAAATGAAAAAGAGAAATATAGAAAGAGGAGGAGAACCTTGTAGAAGTCTCACTCCAAGCTCCTCGTCGCGCAGTCAGAGTGGAAATTGAGAAGGAGAGATCAGAGAAGAGCGAGGGAAAGGAGAAAGGGACGGGGGTGGAGAGGAGAGAGAGGGGCAGCGAGAGGAGAGCACAGAAAGAGATGGCCGCCCGATTCTGCCCTGCCCTCGATTGGAATTTCAAAAGTCCACCTCGTGTGGTGGTCTTTTAAACTCCCCTTTATACCTTCTAACTACGTTCCCATATATCTGAATTTAGAATTTAGGTATTTAAAAGCTCTTTGCCTGATGCAATATTTGAAATGTGATTTTAAAATCCTGATACGCTAACGCTGGATTCTCAGAATGTCACTGTAAAAACCGAACGACTATCTCGAATAGTTGACTCCTAAAATTTTATTCTCAAATCCTAAACGACTAACCCCCTGTTGAAGAAGACTACGTAGCTTACATGCCATCTTGAGCTGTTGAATTTTGAAAAGATGGTAGATGTCAAAGTGGAGATGATAACCCACCCTTGTAGCCGTCAAATTAAGATCTAACGTCATTATATTACTCGGGCTCAAGAAAACTGTATGAGACCAGTCTCGATTAAACTTTTTCCTTTGAAGAAACTGTATTTATTTTTCCTTTGAAGACACTGTATTTATTAAAGGTGATCAGAGAGTGTATTTTCTACTGTAGTTGAACTTGCAACTTGGGGGCCCTGCAATTATGTTGGGTGTCGGGATAGGCAGGCTTTTTACTATGTCGTTAGATTTTTCTTCAAATGAATTTGAAAATTTTAGTTCATTTGAAGAAAATTATATTTATTAAAAACATTAAATTTATTAAAAGTGATTGGAGGGAGTATTTTTTTAAGGCAGCCTTTTTACTCTCTAGTTAGATTTTTTAACTATAGTTGGAAATTTTTATATATGCATAATTCATCAAAATATGTCCATTGGAAATTTTTACAAAATACATAAATCTTCACAAAGTTTAAATTTGGGGTATTTTTTTGGTAGAAGACTTAAATTGTATATTCCAGTCCTTTGACTTTTAATAGTAGAATATATTAGACTTGAGCCCTCAATTTTTTCATAATTAAACATGTATGCAAGCTTTTAATGTTAACTAGATATACGTGAGATAATATACCTTGGTATATTTTTTTATATGATATAATTTTAATTGATGAGGGTAAAGTAAGTTTAAATGCAAAATTAGATTTATGGAGGGAGGCTCTAAAATCAACAAAATTTAAAATAAATAAGACTAAGAGAGTGCATGAAAGGTAGAACTCTATGTATAACCTTAATTGAAATAGATGGGCAAAAAGTGGTAAGGTGTAATCAATTTCATTGCTTAAAATTTATTATCCATAAAGAATGAGATATTAATAGTGATGAGATGGCAACTTCGGGAGTTTTATGAGATAGATGTATTCTAAAAAGGCTTAAAGACAAGTTCAATAAGACAATTATTAGGCATGCAATATTAAATGGACTGGAGTGTTGAGCACTAAAAAGAAGTCACATAGATAAGTTAAATTTAATCGAAATAAGAATGCTAAGGTGGGTGAGTAAGATAATTAGGAAATATAGGATTATAAATAAATATATTTATGAGAGTTTAGGGGAAGCTCATTTAGGAAAGAAGTTGAAAGAATGTGGGTTGCGTTAGTATGGGCATATGTAAAGAGACCAATAAATTCCTTTGTGAGACGATTAAAAAGGAGAGAAGTAGACCTAAGAAATTTTGGATGAAGAACATAAAAAATAATATAACTTTATTATCTCTTACAAAATAGTTGACACAAAATAGACCTAAATAGAGGTATACCCCAAATATTTGAAAAAATGCGCTACTTGATTATGATTATGCAAGTTTTTAAGGTTAATTACACTCTCATATTTGCGCTAAGTGCCAATAATAGACATACTTTTTTGTTCACTGTTGGCTCTCATCTACAGTTGCCACTGGTTCCCATCTACAGTGCTGACTCAGTTGCTAATGGCATGGACTCGAAAGAATTATTGTTGCCAAATGTGTTTTTTTTTTTAATGATTTTGGGTTAGACTAATCAGTTTACACCCCTATTGTGCTTCTTTTTTAGGGTAATTACTTATGGAGGTTTTACCTCCGGGTTTAGTCTCTCGAGGTTGACTTTGGGTGCATTTGGAAACTCATAATCATAATCATAATCAATTAGCGCCTTTTCCCAACTATGTGGGGTCGGCGACACGGATCTTACTCCTCCATTCCAGTATATTTTGGGCTACCTCTTTTGTAAGAGATAGTAAAGTCAAATTTTTTTCTTATTAACTCCATCCAAGTTCTTTTAAGTCTCCCTCTCTCTCTTTTAGCATCGTTTACCTGTATCCCTTCTAATCTTCTCAAATGGGCATCTAAAGGTCTTCTTTGCATATGCCCATACCAACGCAACCTACATTCTCTCAGTTTCTCCCCTAAAGGCGCTACTCGTAGGCTCTCACGAATATATTCATTTGGAAACTGATTATTTGAAAAAAAATCAGACTGAAAGGGCCTGATTTTTCTTATTGATGTTTGATTACTTATTTTACTGATAGGAGCTGCTGATGGTGATAGGTGAAAAAAATTACCTATCAGCTAATAGTGTGTTTGGTTACTGATTTGGGTAATTTTCACTCTTGATGGTGAAAACTGAAAAAAATCAACAAATCACCCCTGAAAGAGGTGATTTTGCTGATTCTCATTCAAATAAGCATCAACCTGAAAATTTTTTCCTCATTACCTCTACCATCGCCACCGCCCACGGCCAACATCACCCACCACTCACTACCACTACCACCGCCCACCGCCGCCGCCACCATCTTCGGGCACCGCCCACTACCGCCAGCACCAACCACCACCGCCGTCGACCACTACCACCGTGGCCACCCATTGCCCACTGCCTCCGTCACCGCCCACCGCCCACCGCCCACCGCCTATCGCCGGCCACTGCCACCACCCACCATCGTCGCCGACCACCACCCACTACAGCCGCCTCCGCCCACCGTCGTCGTTGCCGGCCACCCACTGGCCGCCGGCCACCACCCACCACCACCAACGCCGCCACCTGCCGTCCAAAACATATATTTTTCATCGATTTTACCAAACACAAATCACACCTGATTTTTTTTAAGTTCCCAAATGCAAGTCACCAATCAAGAGTCAAACTGATGGTGAAAGACTGAAAATATGATTAATTTTAGGTTCTCAAACGGGTTTTCTATGATAAAAAAAATCACCTACAAATCACCTTGATTATTTTCAGCCTGATTTTATTTTTTCACCTTTCACTATCAATTTCAAACGCACCCTTTGTGCTGAGGCTAGTTCTTTTGTTGTTCTCTTTTTTTTTTAATGATTTTGGGTTAGACTAATCAGTTTACACCCCTGTTGTGTTTCTTTTTTAGGGTAATTACTTATGGAGGTTTTACGGGCTTTTTACATATTACCTGGCGCCAAGTATGGTTTTATCATATTACCTGGTTTTTCTTCTGACTTCTCATATGACCTGGAATCGGCACCTAAAGTACCGAAAATGCCCTTCTTTTACGTTTTTTATGCATTTTGTATCCGAAATGCTTCATTCTTCCCAAAATTAACGATTTATAGGATCATCAAGTTGGGGAAGAAGATATTCCGGCAAAGATCCATCCATAATCGTAGTTCAAACCATCGCCGGCGCCGTCCAACCCGGAAAAAAAAATTTCATGCCCAAAAACTGTAAAAACAGCGGGAAAGACGAAAAAAAATCTATGATGAATAGATTTTGATGTAAGAGCAGTAGGAAAGCCCTCCCAACTACAAAAATTAAGATCTACATGTAAAGAAACACATATAAAGATCACCCATTGGTGTTCGACTGCTCCTGGACATAAAATAAAAGGATAAAAATGGGCAAAAACGTGAAATACTCGTCGGCGGGCGACAAGTTCCATTTATATATCTTTCTGTGATATTAATGAGGTGGAAGAGGAGGAAAAATAAGGAAGAACGAAAAAAAAATGGGCAAAAACGGATAAAAAATGAGCAAGTTATGACATTTTGAAGATTGTCATTTATCGTGTTGTCGACGACACGACTTGATTCAAGTCGTGTACTATTCAACACGACTTGAATCCAAGTCGTGTTATATGCAACACGACTTGAATTTAAGTCATGTTGAATAGTACACGACTTGAATCAAGTCGTGTCGTCGACAACACGATAAATGATAATCTTTAAAATGTCATAACTTGCTCATTTTTTATCCGTTTTTGCCCATTTTTTTTTCGTTCTTCCTTATTTTTCCTCCTCTTCCACCTCATTAGTATCATAGAAAGATATAGGATGGAAAAAGAAGAAAAAATAATAAGAAAGAAGAAAATGAAATGATAAAAATGGGCAAAAACGTGAAATACTCGTCGGTGGGCGACAAGTTCCATTTATAGACACTAATGAGGTGGAAGAGGAGGAAAAATAAGGAAGAACGAAAAAAAAATGGACAAAAACGGATAAAAAATGAGCAAGTTATGACATTTTGAAGATTGTCATTTATCGTGTTGTCGACGACACGACTTGATTCAAGTCGTGCACTATTCAACACGACTTGAATCCAAGTCGTGTTATATGCAACACGACTTGAATTTAAGTCGTGTTGAATAGTACACGACTTGAATCAAGTCATGTCGTCGACAACACGATAAATGATAATCTTCAAAATGTCATAACTTGCTCATTTTTTATCCGTTTTTGCCCATTTTTTTTCGTTCTTCCTTATTGTTCCCCCTCTTCCACCTCATTAGTATCATAGAAACATATAGGATGGAAAAAGAAGAAAAAATAATAAGAAAGAAGAAAGTGAAATGATAAAAATGAGCAAAAACGTGAAATACTTGTCGGCGAGCGACAAGTTCCATTTATATATCTTTCTGTGATACTAATGAGGTGGAAGAGAAGGAAAAATAAGGAAGAACGAAAAAAAAATCGGCAAAAACGGATAAAAAATGAGCAAGTTATGACATTTTGAAGATTATCATTTATCGTGTTGTCGACGACACGACTTGATTCAAGTCGTGTACTATTCAACACGACTTAAATTCAAGTCGTGTTGCATATAACACGACTTGGATTCAAGTCGTGTTGAATAGTACACGACTTGAATCAAGTCGTGTCGTCGACAACACGATAAATGACAATCTTCAAAATGTCATAACTTGCTCATTTTTTATCCGTTTTTGTCCATTTTTTTTTCGTTCTTCCTTATTTTTCCTCCTCTTCCACCTCATTAGTGTCACAGAAAGATATATAAATGGAACTTGTCGCCCACCGACGAGTATTTCACGTTTTTGTCCATTTTTATCATTTCATTTTCTTCTTTCTTATTATTTTTTCTTTTTTTTCCATCCTATATCTTTCTATGATACTAATGAGGTGGAAGAGGAGGAAAAATAAGGAAGAATGAAAAAAAAATGGGCAAAAACGGATAAAAAATGAGCAAGTTATGACATTTTAAAGATTATCATTTATCGTGTTGTCGACGACACGACTTGATTCAAGTCGTGTACTATTCAACACGACTTGAATCCAAGTCGTGTTATATGCAACACGACTTGAATTTAAGTCGTGTTGAATAGTACACGACTTGAATCAAGTCGTGTCGTCGACAACACGATAAATGACAATCTTCAAAATGTCATAACTTGCTCATTTTTTATCCGTTTTTGCCCATTTTTTTTCGTTCTTCCTTATTTTTCCTCCTCTTCCACCTCATTAGTATCATAGAAAGATATATAAATGGAACTTGTCGCCCGCCGACGAGTATTTCACGTTTTTGCCCATTTTTATCCTTTTATTTCATGTCCAGGAGCAGTCGAACACCAATGGGTGATCTTTATATGTGTTTCTTTACATGTAGATCTTAATTTTTGTAGTTGGGAGGGCTTTCCCACTGCTCTTACATCAAAATCCATTCATCATAGATTTTTTTTCGTCTTTCCCGCTGTTTTTACAGTTTTTGGGCATGAAATTTTTTTTTCCGGGTTGGACGGCGCCGACGATGGTTTGAACTGGGATTATGGATGGATCTTTGCCGGAATATCTTCTTCCCCAACTTGATGATCCTATAAATCGTTAATTTTGGGAAGAATGAAGCATTTCGGATACAAAATGCATAAAAAACGTAAAAGAAGGGCATTTTTGGTACTTTAGGTGCCGATTCCAGGTCATATGAGAAGTCAGAAGAAAAACCAGGTAATATGATAAAACCATACTTGGCGCCAGGTAATATGTAAAAAGCCCAGGTTTTACCTCCGGGTTCGCAAGGTCAGCTTTTGTAGTAGTCTCTCGAGGTTGACTTTGTTTCCTACTTTAGGGGCCGTTTGGGGCGTGATTAAAAGCAAAACATCCAGATGGGATGTTTTGCTACACTGTAGCATCTGGATATTTTATATATCCATCTGGATGTAAAAATCCACATGGATGCTACAGTATATATCCAATATCCAGTCTGGATATTTTGCAATAATCACGCCCCAAACGGCCCCTTAATGCTTTATCAAATTTTCAGTTAGCAAAAAAAATAATGTTACGATTTAACCCAAAGGAAAATTCTATGGGTTACGAGAAGGTAAATGGCTCTGCACTCCTGAGCAGGCAAAATCTTCTTCGAATGATAAACGAATTGACGTGAAATTGAGTTTTATAAGTTGGTGTGCTGTGCACCAACCCTCTTAAATTGGGACTTATAAGTTGGACTAATCAGTTTGATCACGTCCAGTGTCACTTCTATCTGTTACCAGGTTTAAATATGGAGAACTAAAGATATAAGGAGTATAAAAAGGCCGTTAGATTTGCTAGCAGAGCAAGTGATGCAAGAAAGAAACCATGCTTCTAGTGCATAGAAATAAGCTAAGCTGGTGACTGTAGAGATATTTGTATGGATGGTATCACCCACCAGGTTGCTTATCTGCAGGTGCATTTGGCAGTGAGAGCTATGAAACTTTAACCATCATCATCATCATCATACACCTTATCTCGGGTCGGCAGCATGGATTATATACCAGGATTGACTCTTGACAACATGGATTATATACCAAGATTGACTCTTATCGGAATCAAAATGGTACAAAATCCATACAAAGAAACATAGTGGTAAATTTTTATGCCGGATGCCCTTCTTGACGTAACTCTCTACCCTCTTAGAGGAGATGATGATAAGAAGATTCAACGTCATCATATTCATCATACACCTTTCTAATTATGTGGATTAGCTTCATGACATGATGGATGCACATGAAACATTGATATATCTATGAAACTTTAACCATGTCCTTAAAAAATCCACAGAAATACAGAATTCATCATTCCTGCAAATAAGGGCATCCCATGCACATCTCCACCTGATTTTATTCCTTTCCCCCCTTGATTTTAGGAATTGAGTATCTAGAAAAGAAAGGAAAGAGTCAGAGAGACCTCATCCTAATATCTGGTGGAATGGCGAATAAGGAAGCTGTTAGTATGATCAGACACATTGAAGACTCCCAAGAGGCAGCTGAGTGCATTGCAAGGAGGCAATTTATCTTATCATCTTCTGCATCATGATTCGATCTAGATGGAAAAAGGAATCCACTTTTTCGCTGAGAACATTTACCCATTTCCAGATGTTGTCATAAATCCACATTCAATCCTTCACCGTAGAATTGCAATTACAAGACCCTTAGATAGGCAATTTTGACTGTACAGAATCCAAAGGGGTCTAATTCATTCCAACACTTACATTAAGAACTGCCAAGAGTTGTACCAAAAAAAGGACTGCCACTAGAGGGCTGCCATGACCATGTTAAACCCCGAAAACACTGCTGCTGCAAGTATCTTATAACAAGCAAAACATATAACAAGACACAGAGTGTCCCAAAACTGCACACCATCTCATTGATTTGCCCACATACCGTTGGACAGTTTGAAAAGAATGTTAAAAAAAAATCAGTTTAGACAGAAGGTATCATATATGACCAAGAGCAGCTGAAGATCATGTCAGAAACATATATCCACAAAAAAAATTATAAAAAATTATTACCAAGATCAGCATCTGACCAAAAAGATGTAAAAATCAACCTGATCACCACCCCAATATGACGCACTGATATATGATATTCTCTCCAATTTTTAACTTACCATTGCTGCCTTATGTGGTCAGCTTCTTCTCACTAGTCTTGCTCCGGAAAGGCGACAACAATGAGAAAGGCCGAGAAACTGTTCAGAAGGACCCAAACATAAGCAATGATTTCATTTCACATGAAAAGAAAAAAAACGGAAACATTCTCACCCTTACGAACAGTGCTAGCAACAGGACTTTCCTCTTGAGAGATCAGATTCTTCAATGTAGGAACTGAAAAAATGATGCATTTGAGTGCTACAGAATTATCAGCCAGCACATTTAGATAAAATTCACACTGGTGAATGACGTCTGAAGACTGGACAAATTGATACAAATGTAGGAATTCAAGAGACCGGAAATTTATTTTTACCTTCACTAGAAAAAGCTGTGGTAGTATCCGTAGAAGAGTTACCATTAAGTTTATCTAAATCATCATTAGGATCACTTCCAGCTGAACTACGGCTCTTTCTCCCAAACTTCAGAAGCCTTCTAAACCCTTTTGAAGAATCCTTATTCCTAGGTTTCTCAACAGCCTCAAAATTATTTTGTCGTGATATGGGATCCATTGTGTCCGAGATATGGGCCTTGAGAGTTTCTGTGTGGGTCAATGTGGAGCTGATCGCTGGTGCTTTACAGAATTCAGAATTGCTAGTGCAGGAATCTTCCAAGGAAGACACTCTTGCAAGAGGGGCTTGATAATTTTTCTCGTTTGCTGTTATGCTTCCTGAAAATTCTGATAATTCATCCTTCTGACGATCGATGTTTACCTAACACAAAAATAAGCCAAAATCATATGTAAATAATTTTTACAATGTGCACAGTAAAAGCAATGTAATCTGACCTCAACTTGGGGATAATTCCACCTACAGCTATCCATCAAATTGATGTTATTCTAAATGTAAACCGTGGCCAATCCATCAGCTAGCAAGTCACTAGTAACTAATGCCATCCTTACATATTGGGGGATGCAGCTTTTAAATGATACAACCAACAGAATACTAATTACTTTTGCACATAACTAATGTTTGCTACATATTGAGATAAACCACAATGGATGCATTGCCATAACTACCTATGGACCAATCACTATAGCATAGTTACTAGGATTTGAGTGAAAGAAATACAGTGGTGCCTAAGGGTCAAAAGGTATTCAAGATAGTGCAACAGAACACATAGAATTGCAAAAATAGAAGAAGAGCATTATAGCTGTCATCTTCACCTTATGCTCGTTAAGTTGCTGATCAAGTTTGACTGCAGAATGACTTTGAGCACCTTCATCGACTATAAATGGTGAAGCTGGTGCATGAATGGCAGCATAACCTGATACAATATCGCAATTCTTCTTGGCATTGTTATGAAAGCTCTCATGAGATGCTTCCACATCCGGCCCGGTAATTGTCTCTTTCTCAAGCATAACGTCAACTTTTTCAATAACTGTGCCGTCATCTCCATCACTCAGATGGAGACAATTCTCATCATGTGTATTCAATTTTGAGTGTACAGTTGTGTGGGAAACTTTGTTTTCACTTTCTTTCCTCATTGCCTTCTTGGTATGTGGCTTGACAGCTGTACTTGATGAGCATACCTTAATTTTTAGCTCAGGAAGGGTTGCAGATTTAGTTCTATCAACACTCGTAATGCCAGAAATTTTCTTTGCTTCAGTGTCTTCAGTAACTTTTGGTTTTACAACTGGATCACTTCTTAATGACTTGTGCAGAATCACCTGTTGTGTGCGGCTGTCTTTAGGATCTGATAATCTTCTGTGTCGAATTGAGGCCTTCTTTGGATCAGGGAAGTTCGCAGAGGTCTCCCTTTTCAAATCGGGTAGCGAAGAAACTGATCGACTTAATTCATTACCAGAACTTTTTGCACCGATGGTTTTACCACTGCTAGATCTTTTCTGGGATTCACTTGCCAAAGAGTAAGTCCTGATAGGCAACTTTGATAGAGGTGAAGCAGACTTAGGCTCTGCATCACTGAATTTAGATCCCTTATTTGAGTTAGGAGAAAGCATTGTTGGAGGCCTTGATTTGCCTGCCAAACTGCCTCTTACTGCAATTCTCTTTTGTCTTTCTCTTTTTAATGCTTCCAAACGTTTCATCTCTTCTTCTTCCTAATATATAAAACAAGTAGTATGTACAATGATATTAAAATCCACCATAGAAGTTGTTATGCAAAAATCAAAAACTGCAATTATTGTTTGATAGCTAACTGTTAAAGATAGTCAACGTCGTTCATCATTATGACATGCATAAAAGGACTCATCGGGGACACCATTAATAGGAGCTCAATGAATTTCTCTCTGATCTGAGATATTCAGACTTGTATAGAAGCAGTTAAAGTAATGACATCTAACTCAGCAATTGAAAGCAATTTCTGTTGATAAGCAACTAACATATTTTCATTAATACTACAGAGTACGTTGGGGTTGAAATATTTTCTCATTAACGGCATAATGATTTCTTAAAACAGCCACCCAGGGGATGATTATTGCAATTCTATGATAATTTAAAACATTCAAGCCATTTTTAATAACGCCATGGTAAAATCTCTTCTTTATGCACAATGACCTGTGCTTATGGAGACCCATAAATTAACAGCATATTCATATTTGAAATGAGAAAGATTTAACAGAGATTTTCTCGAGAACAACAAGTTTTCCTCTTTTCCAAATTACTAGAGGAGGGGCATGGCTTTGATAGATGTAAAAGAGGACTTCTAGTACTTTAACATAACACTTTGGTCCATTTGAAGCAGGACAACTGTAAATGTTGGCAAAAACTCTTTCATAATCAATAATAAAACCTAGCCCATTTGAATGGGATCATAAACATGGAGCCTGCACCACCATTCGTCCCATCACGTTATGACAATTGTCAGTTTTCTATTTTTAAAATGCTAAGAAAACGTGTTTTACATTGTTTCTGCACTATTCCAAGCTGCTTCTTTGACTTGGGCTCACATTACTAGCGAACTGCACTTGAAACACACAACCAGACAGTTTCTTGCATAACGATGTGTTACTGTTCACATGGATAAGTGTCCCAATGCTAGCTAAGATATATAGCACTACAGAAGAAAGAACAGAAGATACCTTTTCCTTCTTAATCTTCTGGAGTTCTGCTTTATATGCTCGCAACTTCTCTGCTCGCATTTGTGCCTCAGTCGAAGAACTCAACCTTGAGGGTTTACCTTTTCTTATCATAGATTCTACCTTGCGCATATCCACACTACCTTTCTTTTCCTTTTCCATCTTCTTTGATCCATTTGTAGCAACAGTCACATCTTCTCCATTTTCACAGTCTTTTGAAATAGCATTTTTAACATGAACCTCCATTTCATAATCTATAGCTGGATCATGACCAAAAGACTCCCTTTCTGTTCCACGCTCTGGAACCAAACTTAAGTCATGGGGTTCATAGCTCAGCTGGCTTGTGATCCTTTTTCCAGAGTACTCTTTACTTATCTCATGTGATGCCGGGAACTCAGATTCTAGCACATCTGCTCTATCAATTCCAACTTTGCCTGGAGAGTTTGATCTATAAGGAACTATAAATGATTCATCATCCACATTATGAAAGCCCCTTTCAGTATTATTATTATGCTCAAAATCATTTTCAACAAGTGGATCTGCGAAAGGGTTTCCATTTCCCACTTGATGTCTTTCCCCATTAATAATAAAACTGTCAGCAGGCATCCTTCTATACCCTCCCCGTCTACTCTCCATAACTGCATACTGTGAATCAACCTGAGTATCATTAACATACAACCCCTCATTAGAAGCTGAAATTTCATCATTTGATGACTTTTGCCTATAGACTGGGACGCCATTGCCACTAGCTGCATCCACTTTATGCATACTTCGCTCCGAATTTTCACCTCCCTCTTGGTTGCAGTCCAATAAAGGATCTGATACAACCACGCTCTGTTTTCTCTTGTAGTATATCTCTCTTTCGCTTGAAAAGATATCTCTACCAACAGAACTTGTACTTTCTTCACCTTCTCGCAATAAACAATTTTGAAATGCTTGCCAATTTCCATTGACTGTCTCTTGTCCAAAAGACAGGTTATCCTCATTTTTTGAATTCAAAGTACCAATAGGATGATTTTCGATTTTGTTGCTTTTGTATGATCCGTTAGAATTCTGATGTTTCTTTTTAGATGAATGAGATTGTGCCTCACAAACTTCCCGCTCACTTTCAGGTTCAGATCCAGATTCTAATTCAATTCCCAAGGTATTATGCCTTCTGTTTTGCTTTGCAGTACGGCCTGATTTCTTTCTTCCTGACCTGCCAAACGTAGAACCATGATTTCTAGCACCATCATTCTCTGATTCACTAAAACTTTCCTCTGTATCATCCTCTGATTCAGAGTAACTATCCTTTCTACGGATTGCATGCTTCTTGAGTCCCACCCTTTGAGTAGGATCATGTCTATGCTCTTCCAATGGTTCATGTGATGTCTGGAAAAAGGGGCTGCTGCCTGGATAATTATGATAATAAGGCATACCTTGTACTGGATAAGGTAGAAACATGTGTCCAGCTGGTGATGGATTCATGGGCCACTGAGCATACATTGGGACCTGAAACTGGCCTTGGAAAAGGTTCGCACTTGGGACCTGGGAAACCACTGGGAGTGTTTTTCCTATGGTGAGTAATCCGAAAGCAAAATTCAAATTAAAACATGTCTAGAAACTAGAAAAAATAAGTAAAATAATTAGCACCACATGTGGTGTGAAAAATTCATAGTTTGAGCAAGAAAACGATGTCAGTATGGTTTTAGCAACTTACCACTGTCACGACTCAGATTTGAATGCTGGAAACTATTATCAGAACCAGCACCTGCACTCACTTTGCAATTGCTTTCAGGCTCTAACTCACCATGTGACTCAATCCATCCTTCCTTAAATTCGCTTTGCTTATTCTGCTCACCGGACAATATTATCCCAGACATATTCAGAGAAGAAAATTCCGAACGAGCGGAGATGACTTCAGCTGCCCCAACCTCTACCCACTGGCCAGTTTCATGTTTTTGCTTCCACAGCTCGATAAATCTTAAGCATGCATCCCTATTTTTATGATAAAGAAAGGCATATGTAGTGAGTGTTAGCAAACCGCTTCCCCTAAACGCTTAGCTTAAGCTGTTCGAGGAAAACCATTTATGTTAACACTTTAATGCTCCCCTACATGTGCAAGCACCTAAGCATTGCGCGTGAACATAAAGAGAGTTAAGGTCGGGAGAGAGGCAAAAACACACGCCTGATAATTGAACCCAAGGCCTAGGATCAGTTATCACTTCTCATGAAATTTTAAGATTTTGTTATGGAAGGAAAACTATTCATTAGCACATCAACAGCAAGTACTTAACAGAAAATTCATCCCAATCTAATTAGCCATAAGAAACTATTTCCATTACACATATTCAGCAATAAATCAACGCAAAAGATAGTAGCTTACATTAATCGAGAGGCACCAAAGAATTCTGCAAATAGAATCAATTGTGCAATGTTATCCAAGTCAAAACCTGCAGCTGCTGCACGTGCAAATGCCATCCCTTGTTCATTCTGTAACACCATTTTACGAGTCTCGAGTACTCTGAGAAGCTGAACTCTGCAATGCAAGTTTTTTTAGTAGCATAATAACCAATATCAAATACCTACTAGAAAAAAAGCTGTCCTGGAGAAACCTTGAACTAGTGAAAAGATCAATCATGACGCAATTATCTCAACGTATATGTGAAACATATCGCTAATCTGAAAATGTTGAACATCTTCAGACTTTAATCTGAAAACTATGAATATCTTCAGACTTATCATCTAACTTCCTTGCTCATGCATAGAGTAGATTCAACATTAGCCACCAAAAAGAAAGAAAAAAAGCTATTAAGATGATAGATAGGATTTGATATCTGGGTTTCGAGATGTGAAAAATCAGACTGCTGCTGTTTCTAGACTCTCTTACGAATTCCATTATTAAAAAAAGACGCATGATTAGTTTAGCATTTAGAATGCCTCAAGAACATACTTTGAGTTCTCTTGTTGAGTTGTGGAGACATTAGATTCAGGTGGATGTGCCTCAGGCTGTCAACGATAAAAAAAGAGAAACAAAATCAGACTATAAAGGAAAGAAGTGCTTGCGATAGTTGTGCTTCTCGTATTTAATACCTCGTAAAGAACTATTGCTTTCTCTACATCTGCATCAATTACAGACTTGGCACCTGGACATCGGTGCATATCGTTAAGGAACACTTTTCCCCAATATAATGTTATTCATTCTTCTAAATTAAATATTACTTCAAGAGCATATAAATGAAAAGGCAGGCACTTTTATAAAATCATAGCATCTGATTAGAGGAAACGTCCAGGAAATTTGCCAGCAAAGGTTTGAACTACATTTACACTTTACAAAAATATATAAATATCTATATATGACCTTCAATGCAATTACTAGATTTCGTCCGATGATCTTCAACCTGCAATAACGAACAAAGGTTCAATTACCCAAAAAAATAACGAACAAAGGTTTAACTTGCTGCAGAACATGAATATAGAACATGAATATTGCAAAGATCTATGGAGATTATTACTCACAGTGCTGAGCTCCATATTTTCGTTACTCTGGATCGAAATTGCTTCTCCAATCTGTAAGATCTCAGCTTCTATGGTATTCACTCGCTCCAGGACCTCAGGAGTGCTCACAAACCGCACAAACCTAAAATAAGATGCATTTTTATATCGAATCCCAACTAAAGATTCAATATAAATGATACAGTGCCCCTCTCACTCCACCACTGATGATAAATGTGTTTTCAATTAGATTATAGAAACTATATATTCATGACTACATGAAACTAATCAGCTGTTTACAAAACGATCAGAAATGATAGCCATGTTCATGATCAGGGTCTCAATAAATGCAATATAAATTACACACCTCTCGACCGTGCCTTTTGTAAACCATGTTGTGTCCTTCCCAGATTCCGGTACTAGAGTAATGGAATAACCTCCTTTGGCAATTTGATCTTGGGCTGTCTTCAGATGAGCAAGAAAAGGGTTCAACAATCCAGTGGCAAGCTTCTCTGTCCTTCCATTTGCTATGACTATTAAATCACACCTAATAATACAAATGCCCTATCAGAACTTAAAATGTGGCATGGGAATGACCTTTGAAACCTTAACACTCCAAAAATATCCTCAGAGAATGGAGGTAAAATATACTTCGCATATTAAATACACAGAAGGCATACAGCTTTAGAAGAGTTTGTCCCTTTTAAACAAAAGTTTAAACAAAACCTTCAACTCAAACAAATCATAAACCCATCTGAACCAAAATCAACCGTTCAAAAAACTACAATTTGATGAAGCTAGCATATTAATACGTTGAAGTAATGACATGCAGGTAATAATGAGACGCGTAATAAGCTTCAGGATGAAGTAACAAGAGGTTCCCGAGCCACCCATGTCGGAAACCACATATCATAAATTATCATGTCTCAATTTTCAAAATACCAGTGACCTCCAATGAATCAGACACACAAATTCAATGCTTCAAATACTTCTACCGAAATACCGAATAGCTACTATACTAACAAAATGAAAAAAAACAGCAGCCTGCCGTCAATCATACATTTAGCATTTGTCTTTCGAATCAATTGAGCCAGAAAGCATAAGTATCACACCACTCCATCTTTAATAAAAAAAGAAGATAAAACGCTTACAAGCCGAGTGAAACATCAGAATCTATCAAGCATAACGCATCATTTCAAGTCCAGATGAACTAGAACAACCATCACTCATCTCTTAATCGGCCCTGATCGGGATTACCTAGTCCGAGTAGGTGTGAGCTGAAAGACAACAGAATCAAGCCGAGCATCCGACTTCATCGCCGTGAAATTCGGTGGAACTGACACTCAGTCGTCGTCACCAGCGACCTCCAGACAACCCAGTTGCTGCATCCACGGAAAACAAAGCGAAGCAATAGGTGATGGAAGGAATTGGAAGCAAGCAAATGAGAGTAAATGGCTGAAAAGGTGCTTTCATGGCGGAAAGAATTGACCAGTGGAGAGAGGGAGGTACTTTAATGGCGGAATTTAATATAATTAAGAAATTATTGAAAAATGGAAGTTGAGCAATGGGACATGAGACAGTCTTTGGATTCCGAGCAGCGATGTGGCAGTGGCACGGATGGATATTGTCGCCGGGGGCGGGTAAGGGTAGTGTGGGTATTTCAGTGTAGCTTTGATTCTATAGTCTGACGTGGATTATCGGCAGTATGAGTCCAGTAAGAAATGGGGGCAGTAGCAGGACAAAATTTCGGAGCAAAGTTACGGAAAAGCCCTTGGTTTCAGGCAAGTTGACAAGAGGCCTACAAAAGCTATCTGACTAGATTATTGTACTCTTTTTTTTTTTTTGGCAACAGGGTGGTACTCGCACTGTGGGGGATTGGTGTTGAAGGGTATTATGGCCAATTTTTTTTTTTGAGAAGGGTTTACATGAGATCGTTCTCGTATAAGGAGCATGAGGCCAATCTTTATAGCCGTTGGATCCTGATCGAATGATGAATATTAAATCATTGGATAGGTGAGTGTGTCACATCAGGGAGTGGGTGAGATCATGATGGCTATTTGTAGCCGTTAGATCAAGATCCAAGGGCTATGGTTTAAAGTGGCCTCATATAAGCTATATGAGAGCAATCTCATTTAAACTTTTTCCTTCTTTTTTTTATATATGGTATTATGTAAGTTTATTTTTTTGGCAACATGGTATTTTTTAGGCAACAACAGCATGGTATTATGGTCAGTTGAGAAGTGGGTATGCTGAACATTTTTAATCAACTTGTTTGTTGTTGTTAATAAAAGGTCTAATCAAATGACCTTAATTGACAGCTGCTCAATCTCTTTTTTTTTTTGGTATACCTACTCAATCTAATCTAAAATATAATAATATTCCCTCCAGTAACTTTTAATTGAGACAATTAATAAAAAATTACATACCAAAATAAGATGATATTATTCTCTAATTATTCACCGGTCGGGGGGCAGCCTAGGTCGAGGTCACGGGGCCTCCGCGATGAAATATGATTTGCTCACTCAAAATGCCTAGACTTTTAATGTGGACACTTCATTTCAATAAAATTTACCAATTGTGTGACAGTCCCAATTAAAAGTGACCGGAGGGAGTAGCATTGTGTTGAAAAAAAATCGTTCGATGCAACCCTCATGGTCTATGGATACCGTCCCCAAGTATTCACCGCATCTATTGACAAGCTAATAGAGCTGTAGTCCACCTAGCAAACTTTAAGATTGATCACTATTCGTGTTGTTTGTTTGCTAGATCTACGCTTCTGGAATTTCTGTTGCCTGTTTTGAAACGTGATAGCATTTGTTGTACTTCTCCCCGTGTTGTTCACACAGACTTCTTGTAATTTTCCTTAACAATATAAGCTAATGTTGCCGAAAAAATAATCCATAACACATACTCCTTCAGTCAAAATTATTATCACTATAACATTTTTTAAATGAGCTGATTTTAGTACATTCTGTTAATCCTTGCCGTGATAATAATTCCAGACAGAGAGAGTACGCTGTAGATGCTATTTTTTTTCCACTCATTGTTTGGCATTCCATTTAAGGCATGCATGAACTTTATTGCATGATCAAGCGCATGCTTGAGACATCAGACGGCTATATATGAAAGTCATATGGATTCAAATCCCTTTTTGTTTTAGTACAGAGATATTCCAACCATTTTATGTGTCGTCTTCCTCCAAAAGCATATGTATTATAAGCCAGACTAGATTACCCCCCCAGCAAGAGCCTGCTATAAATCATTGTTAAAGAGGCAATTGCCACATAGAAATATCAAATTCCCAGCTAAAATTCAATTGCATCCTGGGAGACACAAAAGCTTCATTTACCTGATAAGATCACAAGCCAATCATGTGCCCGGAAGTGGACTTGACGTCCATCGTTTTTCTTATGTCCATCTTTGTAATGGAAGGAGATAGATTAAATGTTGGCAACGGCCTGTAATGGAAGGAGATAGATGTAATGGTAGACTAAACATTCTACCAATCTTTTTTTTTCCATGGGATACATACTTCAACCAATCAAACATATGCTTGTTCCTTTACCTTTTTAATATCACGCATAAATTAGTTCCACCTGCAGGGAATCTAAATCCTCTTTCTAAGTAGTCGGTGACGAACCTTTTGGGTGGTTGGGAAGCTAATGATAGAGACCAGACCACAAACGGACGGAGATCCAGTGGATCCGTTCTATGGGACAGGTGGTAGATAGGCCATTGGATGTTTAACACATTTTAAGGGTTGCTAAGTGTCAAGATTTGAGCATTTAGTTATTTTATCATTGTATATGTGCCAAAAAATGAATGAGCCGAAAGGATATCTTATTCCTTCCGATTCCCGGGAATACCCTAAAGAAGGAACCTTTCATCTCCAAAACCATTTTGTTTAAGAAGATACGAAAGCACATTTCTCTCGATAAGAACAACGCGTTCCCAGGTGTAAAGTGAACGAGACCGGATGTCGTAATTGGGGTTTTGAATAAGACGACATTTTTATTTTTATTTTTTTCTTATAAAAAATAATAAGAATAATAGGTGTTAAGCTTTTTATCATCCTGGGTCAAGCTATTTTTTTACATGACCTCCACTATAACATTGTCACCACGGATAGATAAAGAGATGGAGTCTAGAGCTTTTGTTTTTTTCATGTTCTCAAACAGTTGAAAAATATATGTACTTTGGGTACACATATTCCCATTTTGTACTAAAATATACATCTAACCCTTGACTGAAATAAAGGGTCCTAAAAGGTGGATTAAATGGGCCTTTCAGCGCATTTAGATTTCAAAAGCAACTGTCAGATTCTATGTTTGAGAACCACTATCTTGGTCAGACAAATAAAGGTAGACCAGCGAATGACAGGGGTGGGCTTATGTGGTCATCCTCTATACCTGCAAATTGGCATTTTGCACGCGAGAAGTGCCCAGGTCCAACTCCTGGCATGGAGGCTGATACTATATGGAGACTCGAGAGAAAGAGATGTAACACCTTCTCTGCATAGGAATAGATTAAAGCAGGCCGCGATGTGCATTTTGCTTGTGTTACACGGCCAACGCTTGGCTACGATGAAGTCAACAGTCGGTGTTGTCTTACGACATTTACCAAACGCGTTGTATATACAAGCATGGATGTGTTTGCCCTCTTTTTTTAGAGTTTATACAAATCAGTTCATTGTCGTGTATACATAATGAAGATCACATGTGTTCTCGTCCTATAACACATCATTACACCAAACCTAAATTACTACGGAGTTGGAAGTTCCGACCTGCCCAGGGGCACCTATCCTATGCTCTTTTTGTGGTCGTACGTGGCATTGATATTGTTGTGCTTCTGCTCTTTATTGTCCTTTTATTTACCAACTACTTTGTTTAGAAATATATCTGCATTTACAATTTGGTAAAAAAACCGATGGAGAAAAAATATATATTAGATAATATCTTACTGTGAGTTAAATAGTGGCACTGATTGCCAAATATAAGACGTTGATGAAGTATTGATTAAGTCTAAAATATATTATATAACATTCACTTCCTTGACACCCACTCACTTATAGGACAAAACACTAGTATGTAACGACACTTCACAGCAGAGCTAAGGAGATGAAGTAATAAGAGATAAATTTAGTTAATTTGAAGAAAATTGTATTTATTAAAAAATTTATATTTATTAAAAGTGACAGGAGACAGTAAGTAACTCCATTCAAAAAAATTCTGGCCCCATCTGAAAATGAGTAAAATTTATTGGACTCTTAAAAGCCTGTACGAAAAACAGAGCTCCCTCCACGGTTCACGCACTTCCACGTTTTTGGGCGTGAGGGGATGTCTATTAATGGATTTGTTTGTTTGTTTTCCAAATGAAGCCACTTATTTTTGGATAGAGGGAGTAATATATTTGTCCAGACTAAACAATTGTTCATTATGAGAGCGATGGCAACCATCACCCTTGTACACTAAATTGATCAGTAAATACATACCCGCAAAGTTGTTCATCTCAACAACCTTGTGGATTGGACTTTTATAATCACTAGAGGTTGTGTTTTGCCGGTCCAAAAATCACGGGCTACTCCATTATAAAAAAAATAGATATGTGATACATAAAATTTGAACATAGAAGTAGTGAAGTACATGAATTTTAAAAGCTCATTCAGTCATAAACACCACTTTTATTACAATAAATAGATAAAAATAATAAAATTAGTTATCCCTAATTAATGTTATAATTATTTGCATGCCAAACTTACCCATATAAACCGATATTTATTACATCCAATTTGCACACTAAAAGTAACAAGGGCATAATTGGCCAAATGGTGACAAAATGTCTCATCCTCTATGAAATACCATGTTTGTCCCCTAATACATTAATTAATCTAATTACAATTATCACTTAATCAAAGTCTTAAATAAATTTAGATGGTCATTAACTAAAAATATCGGCCAAAAAATCAAAATAGAGCCGGTGTCTTTTATAGTAGTTAGATTAGATTAGATATCTGTCTGGCAGCAGATCTGCCACAGTCTATTTTGATAACAACTCTATTGATACGCTAAGCCCTGATATCTTTTACCCTAAATAATAAGTTGGCTCATAAGGCCACTACCAGTCCCTTGGATTGGATCAAATCACGATAAGTTGAGATTGCGTTTAAGGGTTGGCAGGCCGTCCCAATTTTCTGAACAACTGTATTGCTAAAATCTGTGAAAAAGCAGAAGTCGTAATAGCGAGACGTCAACAAAATCTGCTCCATTCTTCAGTGCTTCGCTAAACCTTTCTTTTAACACACAGAAACAGCTTCTTGTTCTCATCATCAATAAAAGTACAACAAAGCTCCATAGTCATCTTCTACACCAATTCATATCTCTTTTATGCAACTATTTAGAGCTTCACTACGGATCAACTGAATACAGTCACAGACTCACAACAACAGAATTTGTGAGATATTTCAAGATGTGACTAGATAAAACCAGTAAAAAAGTAATCGTATCATCTGTGTTATAAAATTAAAGAACGTCCAAACAGATAAGGTGTTCCAGAAGGGGCGAGGGATCTGCCATTAATGTAAATAACTAACAGCAGCAACAGAGTGAAATTTGAACACCAATTTTTGAAATTTGCACAGATTTCTTTAGTCTTCTTCCCTTTCTGGGGGAAGGCCACAAGGAAGCAGCATTTTCTGAAAGGCACAAATTGTGATATGTCAAAAGCTACTAGTTGAGAAGAAAGAATCCACACACACAAAAATAAGTGAGGCACGAACCAACTTTACAAAGCAGTTAACAAACAAGATGTCAACTTATAAAACCTAATGAGAAATATCATTGACCAACGTTAACTACTTAGGCATAAAAAGGTATCATAGGACATACAGTTCAATTATATCAAATTAAATAGAACTGTATCTGGTATGTGGATAACAAATCATCTCAATTATTGCCAAAAAATTGTTTAATGAATCATGATAAAGGTAGGAAGTAGACTGTCTAAAGCTGCAGATCATTGTCACATAGTATAATAACAGTATGGTTTTTCTACAAGTCAAACTTTTTTAAGTTCAAAACTATGATGGGTATTAAATAAAATACAAGAAGACCATTGAAAGTGTATAACTGTTAGCATTATCACACTTCTATGAGTTCCACCGCATCCAAGATATTTGTCCAAGACACCCTTCAATGAATCTATGCATGAAAATGTTAAAAAAAATTACATCCATTACCATATAGTTAGACAGACTAGCAGGTTTTCATACAAGTTGATTCATAGTGTAACGGATTCAGATCTGCTGTTAGTGCACTAACATGTTAGTGCTCTCACATGACCCCTGCATGCCACAAAAATTTGCAAGAGTTTTTGTGGAACACAGGGCTTAAGCAGCAGCACTAAAATGTTAATAACAGTGTATCTGAGAGGAAGTGTAACTGTAGGTCTTGTTGACTTCATAGATGTACTCAAAATCCGCCAGTTGTCCTAACTTTGCAGTGCAAGTAAGCCACTCAATAATAAAGCATAGTACATGTAGAAAGCTACCTGCATAAAGTTGTAACGCTCTCTCCCAATTGACTCATTTTCGGCTATGGCAAAATAGGCCAGGATGGGATAATGACCAATATAAGAAGCATAGCTATCCCTCTGAATGTTCACTGCCCATTCACTACATAAACCAATCATATTTGATAAGTCCGTGATATTTTTGTGAGGACAATTATTTCCGTTGAAAAGAAAGTAGGTGAGAAATAAAGAATCATGAGCTCAGACACTTACAATCTGTTCAAGTCAGCATGCCCAGTCCCAACATATTTTGCTTGAAGATGCTCAAGCTGTGAATTGATGTTGAACCTATCACTGGCCTGCACCAAAATGGGAACAATAACAAACAATTAGTAGGTGGAAAGAAAAGTTAAGATCTCCATTAAATCTGAAAAGTAACAACACAGAGTATATGTATGAATTAATGAAATTAACTATGTGAATTTGGCAATAAACAAACAACACAAGGAAGCAGTACATCACCACCTAAGGATAATGAGAGTGATTCACATGTAACAGCATCAAGTTACTGCATTGACAACTTTTTCTTGTAAATGTTAAAAAAAACTGCACAGGTGCGCCTAAAACTTAAAGAACATTTCTCTTGATGGCATAAAGCATCTTTCCTAATGACCAAAAATGTGGTCGCCATGTAGCCAGCTATGAAAAGAGAATGCCAGACACTCGTAAAACAACAAACACAAGCAAGAACCAAAACGAAACACACGTTTAAAAAAAATTGGAAGTCATAAGAGACAAAGTTAATGTTAATAAATTTTTTATGACAAACCATTTAGTACAGAATCAGAAAAATGACCAAGTTCGACATTGGCCCTGCCAAACAATTTCAGATCATGAAAAGGAAAATTCCAAGCAAACTCTAAGATGTCAAAATTAAAGATAAAAAAACCCATTAAGATGCCATAATGTCATAGAAAACAAAAGCAGTTGTAACAGGAATCTATAACAATGCAGAACAAACAGAAGGAAAGCATGACAAAGTACCTGCATGATTAGTATCTAAAAGTGTGGCAGGTGCACAAATTCCTTTTTTCTTAATTCCCAGCACCACCTACAAACATGCCAGATGACAAACAGAAGAGTGTTAATTGTTGAAAGCAAAAATCAAAGAACAGAGAATAAAAAAGAAGTGAATTTGCCTACTACAGTAGATTTAAGACGGATAATCTGAGAATGAAATTGAAGATAACGATGAATTTACATGCCAACTGAGACTACTGGCACAGCCTTAGGATTTCCTTTCAAGAAGCTCAGAAGCAAATGCAAGCTTCAGCACCAGATTATCCACGACTAGGAGTCTCTCTTTAAATTGCAGATATGAGAATGGCTTAAGCATTTCAATACAAAACTACTGCCTTAAATCCGTCCTAGAAAGTCTAAATCGTGGAAAATATGCAAACATGCAACACTCCTCCTTCAATTGCTAGGATTTAACCATTTTTCTTTTGTGAAATTCACTTTACCTTCGGTAAACTAGGGCTTAAATATTTAAACCTTTAAAATTAACGAAGTCTAAAATCTGGATTCTCATCAATTCTTTCTTTTTTTATAAAGTTCGGCCCTTTTACCAGAACTGCAATAACTTATAAAAACTATTCAGCACCTGTCTGGCAGAATTTGTTAAATGTAACGAACCAAATAATTATTTTACCAAAGGATGTGAAATACTTCTAAACTAGCTAATTCTGACTAACCATATTAATGCATGCTATAATCATGAAGAATGCACATCTAGTTTCAGCACATAACCACACATTTCACCATGAGGCGAAAACGTGATAAATAGTAAGAAGCAGAACATTAGGCTTATTTCGTGCATTATATATTTACCATGAATGACATAATATTCGGGATAGTTTGGCACATAGAAAGATAGCAAAGATGTAATGTACACTACATCATGTAATGAGAAACATCAAGTAAAAAATTTCGTGAGTCCCTTTATGCAATGGTAATTCTGATGTAGTGATATGATTGTCCAATTATTAAAAAAAAAATGAGAATTTTACCAAGATATATCTAACCTGGTAACTAAATGATTGTTAAACTTGGTTCCATATCAATAATCCTATTGGGTTCCATACTAAGAATCATGGTGACACGGAGTCAACTACATAAAGAGCACGATTTTGACACTAAAAATGTCATGTACATCAGGTTTTTTACATACTCAAGGTAAACCTGGAAACCACCAATTTCTCTTACAAAGTAGAAACCATGCCCGAAAATAGAAATTGGCATACCATTGTGTAAGGAAAAATAGCTTTTAGGAGTATACACAGAATTAACACCTGGTCAATTTCCAGGCTGACAAATGCAGTAAACGACACAATTATTCCAAAATACCATTACAGTTAATTAAGCAGCTCCAGTGTAGTAAATTAGACCGAGTGTTAACACAAGTAGATAAATTGAAACACGATGTTGAAGATGAATCCCTGACCAAAGTCGAATAGATTAGCTTTGGAGTTGAAGGGGGTGGGACTGGAGTTAAGGGAATTTAGGCCTTTTGTTAAAAATTCCGCCTGGCAGCTCTCACCGTCAGAAAACCAGCGCTTCCGGCTCCGGCAAAGCACGTCGCCGCGAGGGGAAGCCCAGACCCGGAAGAGTCGGTGCAGAGCCGAAGGCGATGGCACTTCTGTTAGGGAAAAGGGGTAAGTGCCAAATCGCCGATTTGGTGACAGGGCTACTGGGGGGGGGGGGGGGGGGGCGGAAGCGGCGATTGGAACGGGCAGACAGGTAGGAAGGAGGATAGAGATGGGGACGAAGAGGAGAGGGCAAGGTGTTCTGGTCGGAGGCTAGGCCGCCAGGAACAGGGCGGCGAGGACACCGATTGAATACAGAAGGAGCGAGAGAGGAAGATTCGTACCTGGATTGCCGCCACACTTGGATGGCGTTCGAGGGAGGCGAGAGGGGCTTTGACTACTGTTTTTTCTTTTTCTCCGTCCGGGAAAATTAGTAAAATATGACCAAAATTAGATGATACCGTTATGTAATTAATCTCCGGCCTAGGTGAGGCCTCGACTCTCAGTCGAAAAGCCTGGGTTTTTCTAATTGAGACTGTTGTATGATTAGTTAATTTAATTGAGATGTGAGGCCTATCGAGTGGCTATTGTTGCCGTCGGTGAATAATTAGATAATGGTATCATCTAATTTTATTACGTTATTTTTATTAATTATCTCAATTAAAATGACCGGAGGTATAGATCAATTAATTACAGACGCAGCACCTGATGTTTTAGAATTGCGAATAGTAGATGGGTTTGCGTCACCCCCAAAATAAAACTTCTTTAAAGAAGAGTTGTTTGCAAAAAATTTTCATCTTCAACTTTCTGTTTACAAAATTCATAGTTGTGCCCAATACTGCCCCAAGGCAAAGCATCATAACTAGACTTGTTGGCTTTGGCATTTCTATTTTACAGAATGGTCATCTAATATAAAAGAGTTTATTAAACAACACTTTACTCTCCGCATGATGTTTTTATTGGACTTTTTTCCCTCCTCTTGTGAGACCCGTGTTGTTTGGGTTTCCTCTCATGTGGAGAGGCTCATTATTTCACCCACTTTATAGTTAACTATGAGTTACTAAAATAAAAAAATTATTTTTTATAAAAAATTAATTATTCTTAAAAGAGGCTTTTTTATAAATAAATTAATAGAGAAAAAAATTATAAATATGAAAGAATTTTGGAGATCAAGAAAGAAGGTTTTATTGAAGGAAGAAAGAGAACGAAAGAAAGTGAATTTTAAAGTCAAGACACCCTCTTGTGAAAAAAAGAAGATAAATTATAAGTGGTTTATCGTAATCATTAAATCTCTATTTTTTGTGTATTCCACACAAGGGTGAAATTTCTCACACAAGAGTGAGATTTCTCCATAGTTTGTGAGATGATCATCACTCATAGCTTGTAAGATAGTTTCCACTAAGTATAATATATCCAAAGTTGATAATAGTGAATTTGATCTCTAGACTCTGTATACGTAGTTGTCTTAGCAGTTAACCTACATTAAATTTGTGTCTCATAAATATTCGATGAAATGTTTCTTTATTAATCAAACTTTGTGTGTGTGATAGCTTGTGCATCCTATATCAAGTAAGTATAGAAAACTTATTTACACCATCGTGAGTGTGGAGAAATGTGTATTTAATTGTATTTCTTGGCTAACTCGAAAGAAAAAAATATATGTAGTTTTCCCAATAGTTTTTTTTGCTTATAAAACATCACAAATGGCCTTAAAGCGGTGACAATGTTTAAAAAAACTTAAATGAGCTTTAAAAGGTAATGTCCTCGTGAAGACATTTTAAACTTAAATGGCATTTCTTGTCATCATCACCTGTTATACATTTCGAGGCTGCTAAATCTCATAAAGGAAGGAAAAGGCAAAACATTTGCCGCATACATACATGGTTTGACAAATAGCCCCTTAAGCAATAACAAAACAACCTATTTGCTGATCCAGCATTAGTTACACTGATGGGATCAAACCTATTTGGGGAAGTATCCATGGTCAAATCTCCATCGCGAATAGTAGATGTTTAAGGCTCATGTGGCCAAATGCAGTGAATTAACGCACTACTCAGATCCACAACCAAATAAGAGGATATTCCCAATGATGTTTTAAGCTTCAATATTCAAGCCTAGCTCAGTCGCCTCAGCTTCTCACTCAAGAGGCAACATTACAGTGGCGAGTAAAAAAAATAGATTGCTGCCCGTTCTGGCTTCTGTAAGAAAACTGTACATAAGCTTCTTTAAAATGTCATCTTACTCGAAGTCCATTACACTCTTCCACTCAATTACAATCTCCATAACACGAACAAAATGCAAATGATGTAGTCCGGAAGTTGCAATTGCACAATCAGATTTCTGCGCTTCACCAGTCTACTTTTTTTTTCCCATGTTTTTTGCTACTGATCATTATTCGTGAACACGGATGACCAATCGCCACTCATTATGTAATACCCAAAAAATTAGTAAGTATTTTAAAACCCAAATTTGACCTTCTTAATGTTTGATTTGGTCATATTTTGCCTTATAAAAATTAAAGTTGGTGAGAAGAGCTTTCCAACGCCACCAATTATGCGCAATTTGGAGTTCGGAGTAAAAAGATATGAGAAATTGAATTTTGATTGAACGTGACTGCGATCGATCGCCATAAGAACCGATCGATCGGCAAGGTGAACCGATCAACGCCTTATCAAAACGATCGATCATAGTTACAATGATTTTTGAATATTTTATTTCGTGTAAAGCGATCGATCGGTAATAATTGCGATCGATCGTCTGAAACGCGGTAGTGTAAAATAACGCATACGACGATCGATCGCCGTATAGCTGATCGATCGCCGGTTGCGGTTTTCCGATTTCTAGCTTATCTTTGGGGTGGATTTGCTTGAGAAAGATACCAAATCCTAATGGAACTTGATTTGCACGTCTCTAGAGGGATCATGAGACCTTCCATTGGTTGGAAGTGTCTATGATTTGGAAGATTAGTTTAAGATTGGATTCTCCCCCAGCTCTATATAAACACTAGAGAATTGGCTTGTACTAACCCTAAAACGTCCAGAGACCTTTCCCCTTCCCCTTCTCACGTTCACCCATCTTCCTTAAGGTTTCTTCTTGTGGGAGTTTGCAAGAGCTTGGAGTGGGAGCTTTGGAGGAAGCGGAGGAGACAAGCAACGCGTAGAGAGGCAAAATCTTTGGTAAATTAAGTAGGATGGTTTTTCCCCTCTTCTCTTTTCTGAATATATGCTTTTGACAAGTGTTTTGATTCAGCACCTTAGTTATTGTTTGGATTCTTACGAGATGAATGAATTGTGTCATTATTTCTATGCGTAGTGCATCATAAATCATATGTGCATTCATGTTTCGCTTCTAGATGGGAATTCGTACATAAAGTCTAATGCTTTATTAATTTTCCAGAGACTAGAAGTTCTGATATTGCTTGATTGATTATTACCCACGTTGAGTTTGTGCCTTTAGGGTGTGTCTTGCATTAATTATCTTGTTTGGGATGTATTAATATTTAAAAACTGTGTTATATATAAGTGAACATAAGAAAGGAGTGAACTTTAATAATTCTAGATAATCCTAGGTTCTGTAATTGGTCTAGGAGGGGAGTATATAGTCTGTTAATGATATATTATCATCTATAATGTGTTATTAAGTAAGATAATCAAGTTTAATTAAGAGCCTTAATCTCGGCCAGAACTGTTTTTGTGCTGACAGTTGGTAGTAAATAATTCGTAACTAATTCAAATAAAATCGTAAAAATATAAAATCAATGGGGTTGGAAACTAGACTCACGAAGGTATTATCAGTAAAAATTTCAGAGGCTAAATCTTACTGTACAGAGCACAGTAGCTGTTGGAAGAGGACTATTGTGCAGGAGGCAGTGAGCTGAATCTGAGAGAAAATACTGAGTATACAAATAACATCATGAAATATGATATGATAATGTCTAACGTGTCAATACCAGTAATTGGACTATATATTTATGAAATATCACAGTAAGAATTGGGTTAGAAGTAATCTAATTAGGAGGGATAATCCTTTGAACGAGTGATTCATAACTATCTATCCTAAAAGCGTTGATGTCGGTTTGATATTCCACTTGGAATTTAAATCATCTAAGATCCTTTGATTCTTATCTCTGATATTTGTATTATAGAATTTTAATTTGAATTAGGAATTCCTATCTAGGGCTGAGCATGAAAGGTATGTATTGATTGTATGTTACTCCCTGGGTGAGTTGTTATTATTCGAAGTGTTTGGGTTGTCTTGTTATTCTATCCATACTCCATGAGAGAGTCTATTCTGGCAAGAAATACCTTATGACCTTAGAGTGTTGTGACCTCTAATCCGTTGAGATATTGCTCATATTGATTACATGATTGTTTCTTCTACTGGAGAACTTGCGAGACTCTTCCCATGGTGGTTTCATAGTATGCTCAATTATGCCATTGCTAGATCTTGCGAGGTCACTTATATTTATAAAATTGCTATTCCATACTGCCCGAAGGGAGGCACTATATGTACGTTAGATTGTGGACATTACGGAAGGTCCTCAGTCTCCGCCCATCGTGTCCGTAAGCACTTGTGGGGCCAGCATCCAAGACGCATGGCAGGGTTCCAAAGAGAGAACCCCTAGGGTAGTTCTGGTATATTATTTTAGTCACTTGCGAGCGACCAGGTTAGCAAGCAGAAATTGTAAATCCTTTCACTTTAGATGTCTAGAGCCTTTAATATGATTGTCGTTCTCTCATTACACATGTTTGTTCGGAGCCTTATTGATATTTTCCTATACTCGCGAGTCGGAATTGTGGTTGACTAACCTTGCAGGTGTATTGACCTCGGTTCAGTTCAAATATTGTGGGATGTTCACGATCCTTTGTTATTCTTATTCTCTTAATACTGCTTGTTTTCATTCAGTGGGTTTTTACATCCTACTGAGTGTTTTTATAAAATACTCATGCATCCTCTGATGCAGGCGCAAATGGCAATTGAGATCAGGAAGTGCAGTAGTTGAATGGCGGATTGCAGGCGCCGAGAAGAGTTTAAAGATTATTTAGTTATTTGTTTTACTTTTATTGATGCTTATGACATTATTGGCAATTGTGTGCCATAAACTTATAGGATGATTTTATTTAACTTCCTTAAATAGATTATTATTAAGTAAATTCATTTCATAGTATTCATTGATGTCTATTATTGTATTACACTGATTGCGGGCATAATCGGTTACACGTCCTTTTGAGATGATTATAATCGGTTGGTAAATCGACTATTCAGTCGCGTGCATGGGATCTCTACCTCGAAATGTATTCCATTGATTGGCTTCTCCACTCCGATCAAGGTATGGGATTTCGGGGCGTGACACATTATTTACTCCTTATTTATCGAGTGGTGTACACTCACTCTTGATTCCTCCACTCCTCACCCCAAAAGGAGGTCTTGCATGTACCAAAAAGACAAAAAAAGAATCACGACTGCCCCTGGCTTAGAAATGTTACAGCCAAGTAGAAGCTAACCAGCATGAGGTTGTTAAATAGGACTAACGATTGTAAGCCATGTGCCCTGATGATCTAAATGGAGAAGAATCAAAAGGGGAGGGCTGACTAGTATCGTTAAGGGGTGCAGCAGGTTTTTGGTCTTAGGTTTGATTTCAGAGCGAAGCCAAAGTTCAACAACTGAAAGTAGATTGGTAGCATTTTTTAAATCCGCAAGGGTCTGCCATCTTTTCTGCTTTCTTCAACTCCCCATCCCGTATGTAGGCAATATCTGTTGTCCATGTTTCTAAACCATCAAATATATGTGTAGCGTACACAATTGTAGCTCCTCTCTGTAATAAAAGATGCGTCATTTAGCATGACATGTTATTAATATATATCGTGAACAGAATTCCATTGAATGTTCCCATCACCAGAAAGGGCACCGAAATCTCCAGAAAGAATGTAGAATTATCAGAATGACGTACCTGACATTCTTCCTTGAAAAATTCTAATCAATCTAGCCTTGCAACAGCAACCAGGTCAACTGTAATCTCATCCAGTAACAGAACCTGCGAAGTTCATAAATTATGTCTTCCATCCACGGAAGCATGATAATTAAAGGACCAACTATAAGAAATGTTCACTAAAATACCCCCCCCCCCCCCAAAGATTTACCTTTGTTCAAGAATCTTTTAAGGGAACTAGCCACTCTAGTGAAACATGAAAATGGTTCGTTAAAGGGGGTGCAGAAGCCCGAGTATAATCAATAATAGAGCAGGTACTTTTATCATTTCAAACGAGACTAATAGTGAGAAGTCAGAGAGGGCCCCCTCTGGCAGTTGTCATCTTTGATCAGTCGGAGATCTCTCCCTTTGTCATACAGTTTACAGAGTGATGGGCCGGATAGCTTTTTTTGGGGGGAAAGAGCTGTTCTTTGGCTTGTGTTTGCCTGAAATTACACTCTACATATTTTACTCTTTTTCAGTCAAACATTGAATACAATTACGTTGGAATTTTTGCCTAGAAACTGAGTGCCAAATTTTTGGTTAAGAAAAAGGCTTTCCTTATAATGCTTTAAGATGGTTGTAACTGTGTATTTTCTAGACGAAGTTCTGTCTTAAGCATTGTCAAGGGTCGTTAGGGTGTGGAAAAATCAGCTCCATCCAGCTGAAAAAATCCAGCTGCTCACGCCCCAAACGGGTGGTCATATTTTCAACTCAGCTTTTTGTATGCCAGGCAAAGTTAAGTGAGATTTAGGACAAATTTAACAATCAGCAGAGCTTTTTTTTAAAAATATTTTGCCTCGTTGAGGTCTCTCTCTTGGAAAATTTTAAATGAGATCGCTTTCATTTAGCTTATATGAGGCCAGTTCAAGTCATAGTCGTTGAGTGACTGATAGGACATGCTCACCTACCTACTGATTTGATACCTATCGTTGGATTGGTATCCAACTATCCAAAATTGTTCACATGATCCTTACATGAGAACATTCTCATGCAAACCGGTCTCGTATATATATGGAAAAAGTTTAAATGAGATTATTCTTATTTTGTTTATATGAGGCCGATTTCATTCATAGCCATTGAATCTTGATTTGACGGCTATAAATAATTACAAGGAACTCACATACTCACTGACTTGACACTCACCTACCCATTGATTTGATACCCACCCTTAGATTGAAATCCATAAATCCAAAAGATTAGCCTCATGCTCCTTATACAAGAACGATTTCATGTAAACTATCCTTTATTATATATAAAGGCCTTTCTTTATAAAAAAATGACAGCTCTCAGGACTTCAAACTCTTCAAAGATACTGAACCATTTACACTTGTGTAAACTCTCATTGTATGAGTCTAAGACCGACTTCTATGAACATCAAAAGCAAGTCAAAGCAATATTAACTCCGTAATGTAAAAAATATAAGGACTTCTGTGCTGATTAGCACTTGGGAGCTGGTAAAAGGCAACATTAACAGTATACACAGTGCGATAGTGTGACCCCTTTCACAAAATTTCAATTGTCAAATTTATGAAAGTTGAGTTTTTTATTCTTTCATTTTCTTTCTGTACAAACAGATCGAGGAAATTCTCTTCTATTCTTTTCCTTTCTTTTTCTTAAAATCCTTTTTCTCTTTTTTATATCCCAATATCTAACTAGGGTAGCATATTTTCCCTTTGGGTGTGTTTGGTTAGCAAGAAAAGAAAAGAAATAAGAGCAAAGTCAAAAGTCTTTTCTTTTTTAACTGTTTGGATAGATAAAAAAGTGTGGCTGTTGAAACTGTTTTCTCTCTCGTGGGGACACACAAAATTTTTAATTATAACTTTTTATTCCTCTAAAAAGAAAATGAGAGAAAAGTCCAACTCCCCCTCATTTCTTTTTCTTTCCTTCTTTTTCTCATTTGACTTTTTTAGTTTTTCTTTCTTTTTCTCTGGAACCAAAGAGACCCTTTGTGCAAGTTTGTTACTCATATGAGTGCACTTTAATTATGTTTCAGTGATGGAGAAAAGTGTCCTTTTAAGACCATGCGGCTATGCTAGACTGCTAGCTACTCGATGGTTACAAAAAATTAAAATGAAAATGTCGTTCACCGCTATAATCCCAACACATTTTTGGAGGGGAAATATGGCCGGTGGGAGACGGCATTACATCAAAGAATTTTTGCACAAGCAACAAGAAGTTATCCTTAGAGACTCTTGTCCTGCCCCTTGTGACCCACTGTTAGTGCCATCCTATCAGCTTCACTAAATCCAGATTTCTAGTCAATTCTATGATCTAAAATTGAGTTTTTTCCGTATTACTTTGTGCCAACTTTCAGATTCCCAAATTACCTGGCTTTTCCTGTGAAATCCCATATGACCTCGAATCTGCACCTAGAGTACCAAAAATGTCATTCTTTTACGTTTTTCATGCCTTTTATATCCAAAATACTTTATTCTTCCCAAAATTAGCGATTTACGGGAGCATCAAGTTAGAGAAGAAGACATTCCGGCAAAGGTCCGTCCATCTTCACGGTTAAAATCACCGTCGGCGTCGTCTAACCCGGAAAAAATAAAATTTCATGCCGAAAATAGCAAAATCAGCGGCAAAGACGAGAAAAAAAACTATGATGAAGGGATTTTAATATAAGAGCAGTGGGGAAGCCCGCCCAACTATAAAAATTAAGATCTACATGTAAAAAAACACATATAAAGGTCACCTATTGGTGTTCGACTGCTCTTGGACATGAAATAAGAGGATAAAAATGGGCAAAAACGTGAAATACTCGTTGGTGAGAGACAAATTCAATTTATATATCTTTTTGTAATCCTAATGAAGTAGAAGAGGAGGAAAAATAAGGAAGAACGCAAAAAAAAGGGCAAAAACGGATAAAAAATGAGCGAGTTATGACATTTTGAAGATTGCCGTAAAGACTTGATTCAAGTCGTGTCAAACAATACATGACTTGAATAGAGTCGTGTATTTTTTCTTCCTCTTCCACCTCATGAAGATATATTAAGATGAAAAAATAAGAAAAAAGAAGAAAGTGGAAGCTTTTTATGAACATACCTTGGAAATTTTTGAGTTGAATAGTGAGAACATGTTCTTTCTTTCATGTTTTCACCGAATACATTTTTCTAATCTAGGAGTGGCACCAACTACTGGAGGATCAACCGAGACATCTCCACCAGGGAAGAATGGATCTTCTTACTGCAAGCTTTATGCTTGGATCCTACTCAGTGCTGCCTTTTCAGCCTTGGTTTTATTGCCTTCATCTGAGATTTGTTGAACATTGATTTAAGTGTCGTTATTTGAAGACATAACTTGAATTCAAGTCGTGTCTTCTGTTATACATGAAAAATACACATTTTTATATGCCTTTTTACCTGTTTGTTAGTCATAATTTTTAGTTAAAATAAGGATAAAAGTGAGTTTTAGTAATTTTCTAAGTAATTAGGAATTAATTAAATAATGCTCTCTAAATGGCTCAAATTTTGATATTTCTGTAATTTTATGAATATTTGGTGCGTCTAATTTGGGACATGTTGTATTTTATGTAGGTTTAAATCCTCTTACTGCGGAACGTCCAAAAGTGAAGCCATTAAACGGGTTTCAAATGCCAAAGTGACCCAAGAGCTGATATCACGCGCATTGAAGATTTGAACCGTTGATGAGTCACTTAAGAGAAGACGGGCGTTGAGTTAAGATAAAGAGCCATTCAGATTCGATCAAGTGGACGACATTGCATCGACGGGTTTTAATCAAGTAAAAGAAAAAAAAGAAAAAGAAAGAAAAGCCGGTTCGTTGGGCCGGTTCACCGAAACAAAAAATAAAAAAAAAAGGGAAAGAAAAAAAAAACCCGAGCGATAGCTCGGGTGTCCTTCAGAACAGAGAGCGCTCCTGGGTTCCGGCGAAGATGAGCGGCGGCCTGAGGTGGAGCTCGACGGCGGCCGATGGCAGAGGCAGGGATTGCTCGAGTGACGGCGGCTATGGCCTGGGTTCCGGCGGTCACTCGAAGATGGCGACACGGCCTTGGGTTCCGACCATGGAATTCCATATCGGCGATATATCGATATCGGGCCCCACCCGATAAAACGAGACGAATAAATATCGGGTTTTTGAATTTTTTCAAATATCGCCGATATATCGGCGATTATCGCTATTTAATAATAAAATAATATTTTCGAAAAAAAAAAATTTTAAAAAAAGGGAAAAAAAAGTAACTTTCCCACTTGTTTCCCATCCTAATATGCATATTTTAAAATCTATGCTTTGTCTAAATTAGTATAACTCATTTTAGATGCTAAATTATGAAATATATGGTAAAAACTAGTTTTTGACCACCGATATTTTTTTACAAATATCTCCGATATTTTGTCTCTTAAGCCGACCGATACGATACCGATATCCGATACGGAATTCCATGGTTCTGACGACTGGAGGAGCTAAGGAAGAACTCGACAGCGATCGACGGCGAGGCTGATGGGCTCGAGCTCAAGAAAGAGGATTCCGGTGACCGCGAGGAGGAGCAAAACAGCAAAAGGAAAGTTCCGATTTTGGAAAGATTGTGCGGGAAACCGAATCGAGAAAGATGAATTGCTGCTATGTTTTCAGAATGGTAAGATACCAACCCCCATCTTGATTGAAGTCAGATTTTTTGTCAAATTGAGAAAGCTTCAGTTTTGGGTGCTTTGTCCCTGTTTCGGAATGACTTAAAGTTGGTGTTTTTACTCCACAATTGGACGGGATTTGAAGAACACAAAGGGGTAAACTGCTGGGTTTAGGACGAATTGATGGCAGTAAAAAGAAAGTTCTAAATTTGGGAGGAAGAGGACTGCCTTGTTTCGGCAGTCTCTGTATAAAAACAGAGGAGCATAACAGAAGAGGGGCCGTTCGACAGAGAAGACGACCAGACAGATTTTCTTTTTGTTTACAGTTCAGTTTTCATTTTTTTTTTTTACTTTCTTTCTGTATTTTTCATCTCAGTGTTTCGTTGAGTTGAGGCTGTAACGACTCTATTATGAACAGTAAATTGCTCGAGGCTTCCAGTCGAGATTTTCATTTCACAGTTCAAAGTTTTTAGTTCTTTTTCAATTTTTAATTTCAGTTTTAGACTTTCATTTCCCAACTGTATAATTTAATTTCGATTGTAATTCCAGAGATTCAAGTGCAAGGAGTGACACTTTGTGGCTGATTCAAAGGAAGATCAAAGTTGACATTTTTATTTATTTCTTCAAGTCAAGTAAGTTAATTCTTTTAATTCCAATGAGTTTTATTATGCATTTTACCTGTGTTTTAGTTAATATGTGTGGCTAGATTTATTGCTAAGGCTAGGATGAGGCTGTAGTAGTTGTAGAGAATGCCTGATATGTGAAAGTTGATATTTTTCTCCTAGGATTATGTTATAATGTTTATGCATTCCTGTTGTTAATTGCTTAGTTATTTTCGGATATAGCATTAATTATGTTTTTGCTATGATTTGGAATTACTATTGTCAATGCATGCTTGTTTTAATTGGTTAAATAACAAATCGGATACTAGTTGTGATTTACTCGTAAGTGGATACATCTAGTGATTTGAGTTGTTAATTTAAATAGCATGAAGGACGTGATTTTTGTATGACTAATTGTGCATTAAAGTAAAATCTTCCGTAACAACATGAATAGGATTCTAGATTGTTACGAGTATTTGGAGAATTATAAATGATTAAAAGTTTAGGGTTCTCTATAATTTACTACATGCCGATTCCAAAGCCTTAGTATTTTGTTAATTTGATAAAGTTCATATTTTTATTCCGTTAATTAATTTTAATTAGTCGTTAGTTAGTTAATCAATTTCTACAAGTTTCATAGTTTAGTCAAGGGTTTAGTTAGGATTCGATTAGATTTCCGCTACACAAGTCCCTGTGGGTTCGACCTCGTAAGAATTGTGCGACTATACTCCAAACACGATTCGTACACTTGCGAGTAAAATTAAGAGATTAATTAAAACAACAACAAGTTTTTGGCGCCGTTGCCGGGGACTTGTAGGAAATCAAATTCTAAAAAGACTAATTTTACCCTTGCAGTTAATTTTAAGAAAAAAAAATTTAACACGTGAGAGTTGATTGACGGTGGATGACCACGTGGACACGTGATCACACACTGCGTTTGGTTAGCAATAATTCTAATCCTTTAGAGAATAGTGAAACTAAAATTGATCTTTCATTCAAAATGGATGATCAACCTGAGAAATCTCTGAGGGAGTTATTTTCTCCAATCTCAATCAACCCTCCATCTTGCATAGTGTTGCCTGCAACCTCTGCAAAGCATTTTGAACTAAAACCTCAGATAATTCAACTTTTACCCAATTATCATGGTCTTAACAGAGAGGATCCTTACATGCATGTAAAAGATTTTCTAAAAATTTGTGCAACTTTTAGGTTCACAGACTTCTCTGATGAGTCTGTTCGTCTGCGCCTTTTCCCCTTCTCTTTGAAGGACAAGGCCAAGGCATGGTTAAATTCTCTTCCCGCTGACTCTGTCACAACATGGGATATGTTGCTGAGCAAATTCTTGTCCAAATTCTTCCCAATGGCCAAAACTAATGAATTAAAGAGAGAAATCACTGACTTCATAGGAGATGAAAATGAAAAATTTTATGAGAGTTGGGAAAGATTTAAAGACCTTTTACTAAAATGTCACATCATGGGTTTGAAACATGGAGGTTAATACAACACTTTTACAATGGCTTAACTCAAACACATCGCAACATGATTGAATCAATGAATGGCGGTGCTTTCTTAGACTTGGGAGGTGAAGCAGCTTATAACTTCTTAGAGCGATTAGCTGAAAGGTCCCAACAGTGGGATTTTGCAAGTCATGGGGAGAGACAACATCAAGCTCCTAAGAAGGGAGGTCTCTACGAGATTAAAGAGGACGTAGATGTTAAGGTCAAACTTGATGCGTTAACCAAGAAAATAGATGCCCTGAGTTTGAACTGAAGCATCAATGCCCTCAACATGAATGAAGCATGCTCTGTGTGTGCTAGCCCGATGCATACATCTCTTAACTGCCCTTCCATGAATACTTATCCAGAGTGTTATGCAGAACAAGTCAATGCCCTGAATAATTATGGGAAGCCGACAGGCAATCCTTTTTCTGAAACCTACAATTCAGGTTGGAGAAATCATCCAAACTTCTCCTGGAGACAGAGTCAACCACCTATGAATGTAGGTGGGCAGCCTATGCAACCCATGCATAATCAGTTTAGGCAGAACAACCCACCTTATCAAGCTTTGTCTCAACCTCCTACCCAATATCAACAACCTGTCACTCAATCTCAGGGTCTTACACAAAAACAATCTTCGTTAGAAGACACTCTCAAATCTTTAAAAATGAGCGAGTTATGATATTTTAAAAATTGCAGTAAAATTTTGTCGTCGAATACACGACTTGATTCAAGTCGTGTCTTCAAAGAATGGCACTTAAATCAATGTTCAACAAATCTCAGATGAAGGCAATAAAACCAAGGCTGAAAAGGCATCACTGAGTGTGATCCAAGCAAAGAGCTTGCAGCAAGAAGATCCACTCTTCCCTAGTGGAGATGTCTCGGCTGATCCTCCAACAGTTGGTGCCACTCCTAGATTAGAAAAATGTATTCGGTGAAAATATGAAAGAAAGAACATGTAATCACTATTCAACTCAAAAATTTCCAAGGTGAGAAAAAAAACCCTGGAGTAGTAAGAGTTCCTGCCCCTCTAGTTGTTGCTCTACTTCCTATGATCACACATAAAAGAAGGAACAAATTGCTTGGTGAACCTTGGAAATATCCCAGTTACATCAAAATCCCTTCATCATAGTTTTTTTTCTTGTCTTTGCTGCTGATTTTGCTGTTTTCCGCCATGAAATTTTATTTTTTCCGGGTTGTACGGCGCCGGCGGTGATTTTAATTGTGATGACTAACGGACTTTCGCCAGAGTGTCTTCTTCTCCAACTGGATGCTCCAGTAAATCGCTAATTTTGGGAAGAAAGAAGACTTAAGTTACATTTGAAGGAAGAAGGGAGCTTTTTCCATATTACATGACGCCGATTTTCTTATAAGGGTATTTTAGGTAATTTTCAGGTCATATGAAAGAAGAAAAAAAGATTCCAAATAATATGATAAAATGGAAGTTGGCGCCCGGTAATATGTAAAGAGCTCTCTAAAATTGCACCCTTGGAAAATTTTGGACGAATGGGAAACAAAGGCAAAAGAATAAAAGAGAGCAAGAAAATATTGAGGTAAATTCTTTACTTAATGATGAAACAGTCTCACCTTACACAAGGTTCAAAATACATGGTAAGATTATAATTTGTTAAAAACACAAGGGATAGAGCACAATCTTCCTATTATTATACTCGAATGGTAATCTTGTAATGTCATGCATAACGTTGATTTGCTCTTTAATAGACCATGTGCTGGAGTGATTAAGATTTAGAATGGTTTTAGATGTAAAATATCAACTAACCCAGCTATCATAGGAAATGTCTCTTAAATTTCATCAGTAAATTGAGAACTTGCATCAGACAGAAACTTGACAAACACCAACGTCCTAATTTAAAACAACTCTCTGAAGTGCGCATTGGTTTTGTAAATATTTGATGCAACTGGTTGTTATCCAATTTTAGGCCCGTTTGGTTATATTTTTTTGCAGTATCAAATCCAGATTCTACCGAGAATAATTCTTAGGGAGACGGGTAAATACATCAGTTGAGGAAAAGTGAAATTTTTTGGAAGCTGAAAATTCCATAGCATTTGCAAATTTCCTTGCAAGGAGATTATTTGTTGAATAGATATATTTGTTCACTTTTATGCCTGAACCTGGGGACCTGGGAGAAAATTATACATGAGGAATTTGGGTATGCAAACAAAATAAGATTCAGCCGATCCAGGTTTCTGGTAAAGTTGATGCATGCGAAATTTTAAGTAACAAAGGGAATTCAGCAAACCATGGAATATTTCTGACTAAATCATCCCCTGAATCGCTATCCAAATCGGCCCTTAATGTCCCAATTACAACTTACGACAGCTGACCACCTAGTCCAGCATGTGCCCTTAGGATCATCCTTCGAAATAAATTACCAAACGCCCAAAAATGGTTCAGACTCTGTTCTTAAATGATGCTTGCAACTAGATGATGGAATAAGACCCTTCCCTTTTTTAAGTTGCAACCTATCACTTCATTTTGTCTTAAGCTTGTAATGCACAACACACGTACATAATATATATAATACATTTCAAATTCAAATCATAATGACACAAAACATTGATATTGATGCCGCAAATATTATTTCCTAAAACCAAACCTGAAAGGTAGACACCTCCGTATGCTCATTGTTTTTCTTTCTCATTCCTCATCCATTTTCTTTTCTTTCATTTTTTGGAGTAATACAGGAAAATCAAATCTGACTTCTAGAAGACAGATGCTGGCACATATTTAAAATGCTGCCCATCCTGAAGCAGTGCTCTTCGTTGAGCCTGATCCAGCAGCTGAAGGAAGATTTCTCTGCAAAGGCGCAACATACAGAGTACTTATCAGGAACAACATGACAAGAACTATCTATCATAGAAACATAAAACTATAACAGGTTCACCCAAAAAAGGTGTATCGAGTATGCTTAAAGCATGGTACATGCAGTTACGCACTTTTCCACATTCGATGGTTTTCCCTCATGTGAATATCTACCAAGATAACGCGAAAAAGGTCCCTTTATCTTTCCAATCTACATTAACATGGTATTAAATCTGATGGATATACTAGCAAATTTCAACAGTCCATTGGCATATGAAGTTCCAATAACCGAAGGCCAAATTCTATTTTGCCACTAATTCAAAGGGAAAACATACTAATAGGACCCATGGCAGCATCATGATCTTGGCACAATCTCGCCAATATCTCAGTCTCAGCGACTTCACGGAGATGCAAGATCTCACCCTTCTTTCACTTTTTTTTTGAAATGTCTGCTGGCAGTTGATCTGAATTGCCAGCAGCAGAATAGTCATTTTGCCTTTTTTTATATATTTTTTGACGTTCTATCTTTTTTTGAGGTTCTGCAACCTGCCTGCAGTTGATCCGATGCCTTGCCATCAATTAGAGAACTGTGCAAGCAAACACGCAGTAGCATGGAACAAAGTTGACTTGAGAGCAACACCACCAAAATTTCCTGTATGCCCAGTCGCCTGTGGTTAGCTAGATATTCAACCGCCACATCACTCCAGTTACTATTGATATATGTATTTACTTAGGGGTAGATCATCATGTTCTCCACTTAATCAATGTCATTATCTTCAAAATCATTTTTCTCCATCATTACTCACATGTTTTCTATTTAATCAGCATAAAAGTTATGGCAACGAAAGTTTATTCTCACCACCTTTTGATTGTTTGATATTCTTATGTGTTCCTAGATGTTATATATTTTTAGATTGCCAAGATATATGCTGATACTCTTTTTTGGGATCACTGAGTTCATTTTGTCTGATTTCTCCCAGACCTCTCTCAGATCTTGTCTCTTCTGGTCACCAAGACAAGACAGAGATTTGAAAATGTCAACTATGGTGGCATGCATACTTGAAATAACCATTAAATCTCAGCCTAAGGACGCAGAGAGATCATCATATAAGTTATACATAATATATCATCTAAAGAGATGAAGATACTCGAAACAGAAACTTCACCAGGACAACTTAAGTGTTCAAGTAGGTATATAACAAAAATAAGTGTTCAAGTTGAGCACAATATCATGTTAAATGTGACTTAGCACGGTTTGCACCTCATTGCTGTTATTCTACTATGCATATATGCATAACAGGGAAAATGACTATACCTCAAGCACTGAAAGATTCGAGAGAGGGTCAACGGTACGCCTTGGATTCTCCTTTGGTGGACTTAACTTAAGGCCATGACCAGAAGTCATTCGAGCAGCAGCAGGATCATTGGGTGGAGGAGGAAGTGGGGACTTGATTTTCCCAACACTGCTAGGTGGTGGTGCAAGAACACTTACTTTTCCTGAACCTGAACCATTCCCAGATAAACCAGCAGCTGAAAGCATACCAGTCCCACTAGACGGTTTGGGCTTCACATTGATCCGGATGGTCTCTCCGTCCTATAATTAAACCATTCATAATGTAATTATCATCTATTGTAATAGTTAAGACTCCAATTTAATTAAAACTCCTCCGTTCCATATTAGTAGCCCAATTTGTTTTTTCAAAATGAACTAAAACATGAAACTTTAAGATCGTTATTGCATGTCATTACAAAAACCACCAACTTGTTCAAGCTAGAAAAATGATCATGATCCTTTTAGGCTAGATAATCAAGCAAAAATCAGACTTCACTCACATAGTTATACAAATTTTTTTCTAAAAATTAAAGTTCACACCTCCACTGAAGCTCCAGCAATTTACAAGGCAATTCGCACAAGGATTCACTCAAGTTTCGGGAAATACCTTCAGTCTGTGGTTGACAGCAGGGTGAATGTCAATGTAGCTATCGTCGCTGACCTCGCCGGCCTCCCTCTCATGCTCGCGCTTCACGTACTTCTCGTGATCCGACAGCGCGACGTTGAAATCGAAGGCCTCGTTCCTCTCGGCGAATCCGAGCCCGATGAAGGCGTGCTTGCCCCGGCCGTCCTCGATCCGGAGGACGAAGTAGCGGGAGGAGTCGAGGACGGTCTCGACGGCGGCATCGCGCTGGCCGGGTTGGACGAAGCAAGCGGCGAAGAGCTCGCCGGAGTTGGGGTCCTCGAGGCGGATCTCGCAGCGGTCCCGGCAGGAGACTACGCGGAGGCGGCCGGACCAGATCTTGTCGGACTGGAGCCACTCGCCGCACTTGTAGCCGCCGCTGGTCGGCCGCGGCGGGATCTTGTAGACGGCGACTTCACGGACGACCAGCAGCGTGTGCTCCAGCGAGTCGTCTTCTTCCTCGAAGGCTGCAGCCATGACGGTGACGGCGACGTCCGGACAAACTGGAGCGAGAGCTCTGGCTTTAACGGGCTGCGAACGAGTTTCTGGGCCTTGCGAGTTGGGCTTTTAAGGTTATGATGAATGGACGACTGGGCTTTGTTGGTATTTCCATGGACGCGGTGGCAGGTCAGCAAGTCGGCAATGACACTTCCCTTTCACCTGAACACGCTTCACACTCGGAGGCTCTGTACTATTTTATGCTTATTATAATTGTTTTTTTGTATTCTGGAATTGGATTTGGAGTGGATTATTAGGTAGATTACGGTGGAGATCATTCAAGAAAATCAGATTATGGGCGGGGACTATTGCAGTGTGCCCTTATATCATGGGGATTCACGAATCCTGTTGCTTATAAAGACGGGTTTTTGGCTAATGATTTGTACTTGATTAACAAATTTAGTTCTTGGTATATGTTTCCTCCACCCATGTTTATAGTCCATTTTGTTTTTCCACGATGAACTGATTTTAATTCATTTTATAAAACCAAATAGGACTGTCATTATGGAGCGGAGGATATATTTGGATTTGAGGCTGGTGAGCCACAAACCATTCCTGAATGCCGAAGGCCAACTTACAAGCTTTGTAAGGAACCATGTAATTTCTTTGAAGGGTAGCAGAAGACCAAATCCCACTTGAATAGATACCGACAACTTCACGTCTCCAACTATGTGAACTAGGAGTTCTGATACTATAGGCTGGCCAGTGTACATGCGCTGGCCAGCTGTTTTGATCACCAGTGCCTCATCCAACACCGAAGACCAAAGCAGAGGCCCCGCCCCGACCAGGGCGACTATTCCAACCTTGAACACCCTTAAACCATTGAGTTCAGGGTGTTTACAATCGCAGGCAGAAGGAAGGAGGAGGTGGAGGTGGAATCCACAATATATCCCTTAAAACTCAAAATGCGCATATACCACCACCGAATTCAACCCAAAACCATACCAAATATGGTACTTGTTCAAAATTGACTGCAAATGGACACCACAGCTTACTGCTGATAAGTTTTAAATATCTCCCTTAGTTTGCTCTTGGAGTTGCCCATTCGACCCTGAGGATGAGATTGTCATACCCATAACCATTGAGCTTGTTAATGGCTCTCTCTGCGTCCTCCTTGTTAATAAAATTGACAAAACCAAATCCCCTACTGATACCAGTCTTCTGATCCACAGCCACGTAAACACGACTGACAGGTCCAAATGGTCGGAAAAGCTCCAGCAAGTCAGGCTCACGGGTGTCCTCAGAGAGATTGGTGACTCGAACTGAGTTCTCATCGTTCCTCCGCCTCATCTCAGTTCCACTTCTTTCTGCAGCTCCTCCTCTCATGCCAGGAGGTACATATGTGCTTTTGTTTGCAGCAGCAGGAGCCGTACCATCTGGTGCCGGAGGCCTGTCAGTAAAGACTTCACCTTGAGCGACCAGATCCTTGTAGGGACATTTTGACGTCCAGTGATCACCTTTCTTGTGACATGTTCGGCAGACCATAAGAACAGCACCACCTCCACCAGCTTTGAGACCAAATAGTGGGTCTCCTGCTTTAGTTTCTTCTGCTTTGCTACCTGCAGTCAGTTCAATGAATGACCTCCTTCAGTGTCAACGGTTAGAGAATAAAATGTGGCATATGAGAGATTCTCTCCCAGCCAGCCAAGAGAAATAAATGTAGCAATCAATGCTAAGAGAAAACTATGCAGCCAGGAAATTCAAAAGTTATCTGGCATATGAGAGATTTCAAGGTACAATGAATTCCACAAAAATCAAAGTTATACCACGAGTAGTAATTAACCACTCAAGATATATCTCAACCAGTAAAAGTTCTCACTTCAAACATCAAACAGAATGTAACATCAAAATCTTCAATCATCCTATATAACAACTTGATCAGTTAGCTTAACATGAACACAGGCTTTCTAGAATATTAGAAACAAATAAAAAATACAACAGCCTTCCAAAGAATATTCGAATAAAATGTGGTACATCATATTTCATAGCAATGCTGTCCAAGAGTGCATTCTGCCAGGTCTAAGGCAAAGAACATCACCTCCTTCAACTGATCTACATTTGTAGCTAAAAGCCATTGCCAGATTAATCATTTCATCCCCGCATGATGCCGACATCAAGTAGCCCTATATTGCTGAAGAATCCGATCCTAATATGGGGCTCAGATTAGGTTGGGTGAAGCAAGCCCTTAGGCCCATGGTTAAAGTAATAAATTTGTATAAAAGACCATCTTTAATTAACTAGTTTTAAGTTAGGTAGTACCCTTAGGCCACCGGTGGTGATTCCGACAGCGCCCTGTGGTGCTGATTCCACGGATTTATCCTCCGTCCAATGAGGATTTATCCTCAGCACTCCTAGAGTTCTCTCCTACCTCTCCATACTCATTCCTCCATTCCACGGATTTATCCTCTGATACAGACTGCACCAGAAACCCTCTAGGTGCAGACTCCTAGATTTCTGTCCTACCTCCCCATACTCATTCCTCCACTACATTTCCTTAGAAATCTTTCCCCAAACCCCAAATTCCGCCCTTATTTTTCAAACCCCCCTAGCCTGCTGGAATCCCCTGATCTCTCTCTCTTTCTCTCTCTCTCACACACACACACACAGAGCACGTCCATGCATGTGCTCATGTTTATATGTAACTTAACATGCCGAAATAATATTCTAGCAATCCATAAAAGTTATGCAGAGAAGGCAGCGTCAGTTTTCTAGCTTTAGTAAGCAAAATGGCAATGTTATTTCTACAGTCGTTACATTGATAGTGCAGTATTTTTTAATTTTCTTTTGAGCAGTACCAAATGAGTCAGTTGTTAGTGTGTTGACTTCAGTAATCATAAAGCTTCCTTTCGAAACAATGTCACTGCCAAGTTTTAGACAATGAAAAATGAACGTATTTCAACAATAACCCACTTAATTTTTTATAGCGTACTAGCTATACAAATTGATCAGAGTCAAACGTCATACTTCTTATTCGAGAGACCCACATTCTATCAAAATAATCAAAACTGAAGATAGACACATAGCGGATCACAATTGAACCCATGCTTGTTCTGGTAAAACAAACTTTAATTAAGAAAACGTAAGGCATTTCTTACGGCTATAAAAAAAACAAAACAAACAAACAAAAACTGTCAATAAAATGCAAACAGCAACCCTTAAAAAGTGAGAAAAAAGCAACTAAGCAAGGACTATAATCACTCCAGCACCTAATGAAATCAGATCTTTTCCATCTAAAAATTTCTGCAACGGTGCACAGAGTACTATTCGTCTCTGCAAAAGTAAACCGCTTTGACACCATAACTAAGAAAACTGAGAAAATGGCCAGACAACATGAATATAACACATAAGGAAGAGAGTGACAAGAGAACAACCAATTATATATATTCTTCTAATTGGTTGTTAGAAGAATGTAATGTAAACATTCTTGTATACATTCTCCTAATTATCCAAAAAATACACATACACACACACACACCCACACACATATATACATTCTTCTAATGAAAAATAACTTGACGACACTGCATGATCTAGCCATATATTTCACTGGAAAAAAACAATATAAAGACCACTAAATTTGCTCTTTTTATATAATTCTCACAACAGGACAAACCACAACCAATAACCAATGTTGTTTCATGCAATTCCCGTATTACTAATAGGCAGTGTAAGGAAAACGCGCAGACCACAAATTTACAAACCATTCTAGAGATATAACTCAAAACAATAGAATAAAACATACCAGGGGCTCTGGGCCTCTCGAGGAGGATCTCTTCGGTGGAGACCATCGTAAGTCGGCTGCCCGAGTCCCCATGGGCGGCGTCCCCGAACTTGGGCCAGGAGCGGCGCTCGACGGCGCGCTTGCTGAGGCGAGCCTTGGCTAGCTTGCGGGTGCGAGTGGTGGTGCTGACCTTAACCTTGTTGCCGTCCTCGTTGAACTTGTATTCGATTACCTTCTTGACGCCGTTCTCGTCGGGGCCGATGAACTGCGGCGGGGGGAGCAGGTAGCCCATGTCGTCCTCGTCGTCCAGCTCCCCCCATCGTATCTTGGTCGGTGGCGCCACCGCCGTTCCCATTTCCGCTTCCCGATTTGCGCCAACGAAAGAGAGTCTGCAAATTAGGGTTTTTTCCGACGGGGTACCTCACGCCACATATACGATCGTTCCGTTTCCGGCTCATGGAGAAATTATCTAGTGGGACGGTCCTGCCACGTGTTCTGTGTATAAGTCCATTCAATTTCTGACACATAGACGAATTGAATAATGAGGGGCTTTGGTGCGTGAAAAATAGTTTCATCCATTCCCCAAAAATCCACTTGGTTGAAATACCTCACGAGGTGTTTCAGTTGGTCAGTGGATTATCCCAAAATCCTAACTAGCTAAATTTTTTCAGCTGTGGTAATTTTGTAATTTTATGATTAAAAATACATTTTTTCTTAAGAAAAATAACATAATAAATTATTAAAAAAATTATGAAAATGGCACACTGTAACAAATATTTGCAAAATAGGGTACCTGACAAGCCACGCAGGCGGCCACATGGTGCGGGTGCTTACCTGGCTTTTTTTTAAAACAAAACCAAAAGAACCGACGCCTTTTACTACTTTGTCATTTTTCGTCCCATTTTAAATAGGCAGTCACTTCAATGATATATATCTCTCTCATTTATAACCCGTTTTCACTCGTTTTTTTTATTCTTCCTTATTTTTAGTGCTCTTTCTAGTCATTATGATATTATAAAGATGTTGAACTATCACATATCATTTATCGTAGTTTTTGTAGTATTTTTTTCGATAAATAGCATGCGATGGATTAACATCTTTGCGATATCATTATGACAAGAGAGACCACTAAAAATAAGGAAGAATAAAAAAAATGGGCGAAAAGGGACGAAGAATGAGAGAGATATGCATCATTGAAATTTGTCCTACTAAAACAAATCTGTCCCATTTTAAAGGGGTGATAACTTCAATGATGCATATCTCTCTCATTCTTTATCCATTTTTGCCCATTTTTTTTCATTCTTCCTTATTTTTAGTGGTCTTTCTGGTCATAGTGATATCGCAAAGATGTTGATCAATCGCATGCTATTTATCTAAAAAATACTACAAAAACTACGATAAATAATATGTGATGGGTCAACATCTTTGTGATATCATAATGACTAGAAAGAGCATTAAAAATAAGGAATAAAAAAATGAGTGAAAACGAGTTAGAAATGAGAGAGATATGTATCGTTGAAGTGACTGCTTATTTAAAATAGGACGAAAAATGACAAGGTAGTGAAAGGCGTCGGTTCAACCGACGCTGAACCGACGCCTTTCTCTTTTAACCGAGAGGCATCGGTTTAACCGACGCCTTTTGGTTTGGTTTTAAAAAAAAACCACCCAAGCGCCCGTGCCATGGCTTGTCAGATACCCTATTTTGCAAATATTTGTTACAGTGTATCATTTTCATATTTTTTTGATGATTTATTATATAAATTCCCCTTTTTTTTTATTATGTGTCACATTTTTATTTACAAAATTATAAAAAATATTATTGAGAAAAATTATTTAAGTAAAAAATTAATTATTTTGGAAAGATTTTTATGGAGAAGTTGGATTCTTTTAAAATCCAAGTACGCATCTGCTGCCAAACAAGCCCTTAGGGGCCGTTTGGATATTTTTTTACGGTAGAAAAGAAAAAATACCTTTCTCCCCTTTTACTTTAGCTAAGAGGGAAGAAAACTAAATCATGTTTGGGATATTTATTTTTATTTACCAGAAAAAAATTAGGCTTGCGACACAAAAAAGTCTTCCATCAAATGAAAATTTTTTATGCCTTTCTCTTGAGTTCCAAGAACTAGAAGACCCCTTGATACAAAAAGAAAAAAAAATCTATCGTCCACTATGTTGATTGAGTCAACTGACTGCCTTAATAATTATACAAAAAATAATAAAAAATAATAATTTGACTCAAAATTAATAATTGAGGATTTTCATGCATCTAATCCAATTGTTCAATTTAGAAGTAGTCAAATTTGGCAGTTGACTAACGGGATGTGGTAGTTTGTCAATTTGGGGGTGCAAAACTAGTTAGGTAAGCTAGTGTTAAACAATTCATTATTTTTTTCTTGGATGCTTAACAAGGAACCGATCAAATTCACTACTGTAGCTTCTATTGGGGCAGTGATAAATTAACAAAAGTAGAAACACTTCATTTAAACAGAATCAAATAGTTTTGAGTTTAGAATCATCAGAACTAATACAAAGTGCAACATTGTCTTAAATAACAAAAGTAATTGAGCTCCAAGAAAAAACCCCAACAATGAACAATAGTACTGAATTTTGGAGAACATTGCAATAAGAAATAGGCTCCAAATAAGATCATTTAAGAGAACAAGTTTTCCTCAAGCAAGCCAATAATAGGAAGCCAAAAAACAGCAGCTATGTATCATGTTAGTCCTACATGTTCCTCTCAACCCGCCCGCCTACTCGTGTCAAAGAAAAATACGTACGCCTCACCTCACCTTTCCCCGCTACCAACACAATCAGCCCACAAATCCCCCCGGCGCTCCGATCATTTGCCCAGCCCAGTCTCCACTCTTCAGTTGAACAGAGCCCGCAACTTGAAGAAGACGCAGAACTCGAAAGCTCCCCTGCAAATCCCTCCCACCTAAAATCTCAATTCCGTCACCTCCCAGGTCAGATATCTCCATCTTCCCCCACCCCTCCCTCTTTTTCCTTTACGAAAAGGCTTGTCTTTGTCCGAGGGAGGACGAGAGGGAGGGAGGGGGCAGAGTGTTAGTATGAAACAGTATTACAAGCAATCCAGCTTGAATCACAGGCGAGACGACGACTCATCCATGCCGACCCACTCCTCTCCCTTCTCTGTAAAGAGCCAGCGCCACAGAACCCTGCCCAGATCGGTCAATTATATCCTCAAAGAGCAGAGGCTGCTGTTTGTCCTGGTCGGCGTCCTCATCGCCACCACCTTCTTCATGCTCCAGCCCGCCTTGCTCAAGATGGGCCCCTCCGAGATCCGCCCCGTCATCCCCAAATCCATTCCTTTCGCCAGCACTGACCACCAACAGGTTTACCCTTATGGCCGATCTGAGCATTATGGCGGTGGGGGTGGGGGTGCGGGCGCAGGCGCGACGAATCGGATTCCGAAAGGATTGCGGAAGCAGCCGCTGAGGATCGCGGTGACGGGTGGAGCTGGGTTTGTGGGGAGTCACCTGGTGGATAAGCTGCTGGAGAGGGGGGACAATGTGATTGTGATTGACAATTTCTTTACGGGGAGAAAGGAGAATGTGATGCACCATTTTGGGAATCCAAGGTTCGAGCTTCTGCGGCACGATGTCGTTGAGCCCATTTTGCTTGAAGTGGATCAGATTTATCACTTGGCTTGCCCGGCCTCACCGGTTCATTACAAGTACAACCCAATTAAAACAATCATATCCTTAATCATATCTTCATTGCAAATAAGTACTCTATTTGTTTTTGTTTTTGTTAACGAATTATGCATAAGATGGAGACCTCTTGCATATTCATTAGATGGTAAATTGGTGGTATATTGCCATTAATGTTTTTTAATTGTCATTTTATTGCTTTTCCGTCCTAAAATTCATGGATCCTTGCCATTTGTTAATATTAATCCTTCATGATATATCATGTCTGTTGTTTTTTATGTTGTAATGGTTCTACTTATGTTATTCTTTTCTGTATGCATCACGGAATTGCAAACCATGTTGTGTTCTATCTAACTATGGATTCACTTGATTCTTTGAGGCAGTTATTTGATTCCGTATCTTTCCACTGGATTATGTGCTATGTTCCCTTATGCTGGTCAAAGTTCAAACACACTAGAGACATTCTAATGTATGAAGGTTTTCCAAAGTTGTCTGGCCAGCGCAATTTCTTTTTAAGCTTTCAATGGGTTTTTTAAGTAGCTGCATCAACTTTTGTTATCACCATTTGTTGAAAAGAAAAACACTCGTTATTATCCTTAATAATCATTACAAGACCAATGTGATGGGAACCCTCAACATGCTGGGTCTAGCAAAAAGAATTGGGGCTCGTTTTCTTCTGACAAGTACTAGCGAAGTTTATGGTGACCCACTTGAACACCCTCAAAAGGAGACTTACTGGGGCAATGTGAATCCTATTGGTAAGCTTCCATTGCACTCCCTTTTGTGTGTTTCCTTGGTATGTGTACATCTTATAACCAGACATACTTCAATGATTTAATAATTTGAAGTATACATAGCTATTATAATTTTTTAATAATGAATGGGATCCAGAGCCGTGGGCGTCTAAAAGGTTGCTTATCGTTTAGGTGTGAGGAGTTGTTATGATGAAGGAAAACGGACTGCAGAAACTTTGGCAATGGATTATCATCGGGGTGCTGATGTCGAGGTACCTTGCTTTTTTGGACTTCCTCTTGAAGGATAATGGATATGTGATATTTAGTCAAGTGTTTAACTGCGTTACTAGCTGTGTGATGGAAGATGGCTATATTAATATTTCATGCGCAACCATCATGTCATGAAGCCAATCCACATATTTGAAAAGGTGTATGATGAATATGATGGTGTCGAATCTTCTTATCATTGTCCCCTCTTCAGAGGGTTGCGTCAGGAAGGGCATCCGGCGTAAAAACTTGCCACTATGTTTCTTTGTATGGATTTTGTACCATTTGATTCGGATAAGAGTCAAATGCGGTATATAATCTATGCCACCGACCCCAGATAGCTGGGATAAGGTGTATGATGACGATGATGATGATGATGTTTAATTGCATTCTTAGTGGAGTGTCATGGCATGAAGCCAATCCACATAATTGGAAAGGTGTATGATGAATATGATGATGTTGAATCTTCTTATCATCGTCCCCTCTTCAGAGGGTTGCATCAGGAAGGGTATCCGGTGTAAAAACTTGCCACTATGTTTCTTTGTATGGATTTTGTACTATTTTGATTCCGATAAGAGTCAAATGTGGTATATAATCCAGACCGCTGACCCCATATAGCTGGGATAAGACGTATGATGATGACGATGATGATGATGATGTTTAACTGCGTTCTTTATCCTTTTTACTGACATTTAGTGCAGTTTAATTTATGGTTCTGCAAAATGGTCTCTGATTTTTTTGTGATTACATGCCTCTCAATTTTAAGGTACTTGTACATTGTGGAAGTACCTCTTGGATTGCAGCTTATTAAATATTATTGTCTAAAAATCTATCATATTGTTAGTATTTATCTCCATAGGGAGATGATATTCCAATTAATAATTATTTAATTCCTTCTGAAAGCATTACACGAGATTTGCATATAGTTGTCAAAAGATTGCTAACTTCCACTCTAGATAAAAGTTGTTTGTGTTGATTGTATTAAACTTCATCGAGCCCACCTTCTAAACTGGGAATACTAGTCGGCATGGAGATAACTTTTCTGCAATGATTTTGCCCAAAGTGGTATGCTTGATTAAGTGTTTCTGCTGAAAGGCCTGAGTTTCAAGCCATGGGTGCCTGTGAAGGAGGTGGGATGAGATTACATCTTGGTCCCTACACAGTGGTCTTAAAGTTGAAGAAATTTACTTTGTGAATATTTAGCCTATATATTAGAATGCTCATGAGTAGCACATTTTCTTATTTCATAATATCTAGTTACTTGAATTTAAGTACCTTTTGTGTCATTTATCTCTATCACCCATGATGCATCATTTTTATGTCTTTCAGGTGCGTATTGCTCGAATATTTAATACATATGGTCCTCGGATGTGTATAGATGATGGGCGCGTTGTCAGCAACTTTGTTGCTCAGGTTTTCTCCTTTCCATGATCGTAGTGATTCTCTTGGATACAATTGCAGTGTGCCTTTTTCACATTGTTATACTCTGCTGTACAGGCCCTCCGCAAACAGCCGTTGACAGTGTATGGTGATGGGAAACAAACACGAAGTTTTCAATACGTTTCTGATTTGGTGAATGTCAAACTTATCCTTTTTTCTCTTCTCTTAAAGGGACTGCTTGTTTACGTTTTGGTATGTCTTCTTTGTTTTTTCGGCTGATTGAATGTTGGTGTATTGAACGTGAATGTAATATGCCTATTCTAGCAGCTCTATTTGAAACTAAAAATGTTACAGTTATGAGACAGCAATGTCACATAAGCCAAAGCATCATTAATCTGACTATGACCTTTGTCGAAACTTCTCGTATCATAATGTCTAACAATAGGAAGTTATCTCCCCTACCATGCCTCACGTAATGGATGTCCTGAGTTAAAATAAGTTCTAACCCCATTCCATTGGCCACCCACGCGGGATAATATCCTAATTTACCCGGTGCGTATGATCAGGATGAGCCAGAAGTGGCCTCCCCCTGGCTTCTGATATTCTATTATATTATTACTACATAAATGGGTTTATTTGTTAAGATACGGATAATTTGTCCTGTAAATGGCCCCTCAACATTTTTTCAATTGCATTTTCCCATCCTAATGAAAAATTCTGACTCCGTCCCTGCATATGATGTGTGAGCCTTCTAGTTGGGTCCTAATTATTGGCAGTGGGATACAGTTGGGTCCTAATGACTTGGATACAGTGCTCTATAAGGCTGGTTGCCCCGTTCCTTCTAGTTGGGTCCTTAAGGACTTGGACACCACTTTTTAACAAAAAAAGGTGTTGTTCTCTAGATAGTGATTGTCTTTTTGTCTGCATTTACCATCTATGATAGCATAGGTAGACTACTGGCCTTGCATAAAGTTATTTATGCAATAGTTACCCATCTACCTGAAAGTTTTAGAGCAGTCGGTTATAATGGTAAAATTGATGCGTAAGTGTTTTATTACATGCATATTGGACATTGTTATTTTGGGCTTTGTTCTTTTAGATAACAACTTATTAACCATTGTGTATCTAACTTCCCAGGTAGATGGCTTGATAGCTCTAATGGAAAGTGAGCATGTGGGACCATTCAATTTGGGAAATCCTGGGGAGTTCACCATGTTAGAACTTGCTGAGGTAAATAATCTGTAACATTTTCCTTTCTCCATTTCTGAAAAGTTATTATAAACTAGAAGTTGTTTCCTTTCAGGTTGTGAAAGACACTATTGATTCTAGTGCAACCATTGAATTTAAACCAAACACCGCAGATGACCCCCATAAGAGAAAACCAGATATTAGCAAAGCAAAGGAGCTACTGAACTGGGAACCAAAGATATCACTGAGGGAAGGACTACCACGAATGGTGACTGATTTTCAGAAACGTATATTAAACGAATAGTAAAAGGCTCAATTGCTCAATTGCATGTCCTGGTTGCATATATACAAACGTGTGAAGTTATACCTGTTAGTGTTGGACCAATTTTGTTCATAATTGTGGTCCCTCCTTCAGTACCCGGAGGAATTTAGTGATCTGAGGTCTGAGAAACTGCTTGGGACAGCTGTTTCCTGTACTGGGAGCAAGTTCAACCCTGAACAAATTGAGTTGAATATTTAAGTGTTAAACAAATAAAAATTTTCTTTGGTGTTTTTTTATACAATTCTTTGGTGTTTATTGCTTCATGTAAAGTCCAATGTGCAAAAAGATGAGAAAGAATAATAGAAAAAATGTTTCAACAGTAGTGGCTAGTTTTCTTTTTTCGTGGTCAAACATTCCAACTTTGGTGAACCTTGAGGCTTTGGTATGCTTGTCTGTATACAAATAAATATTTTCTTTGCTTGGAGAAATCTGTAACCTTAAGATTGAGGAATGTGTGTTGAATGTTGCTGCTTGGAGTAGAATGGTTGCGTAGGTGTATCCCTTGCTCATCGCATATGAGGTTGTGTTTCTAATAATCCTACTCTTCTCTACATATTATGCAACCTCTGCCAAGCACAGAGCCCTTGATATTCTTGCTATATATGAGAAAACGTTCTTGACATTCGAGAGGCCAGGTATCATGAAAATTTGGCTTCGAATCTTATGGGGGACTAATACTGACCATGCATGGTTTGGTTAATTTTGTAATTTAAAAGGAGATTCATCCTTCGGTTCTATTGATTGAACTGGTCAAGTCCCAGGAGGGACATTTAACCCAGTCAACACATGGACCTGTTCATTTTCAGTTTTCTTTGCTCTGGGGACCCTAGACAATACTATCACATAAAATCTGAAGGGGACAAATATGCGGTATAAACAGCTAAGATAAAACTTTCTTTCTCTAACACTTATCCTAACATTCTTGGATACTAGTCTATCATCTCTTGCGACATAGCTTAATCAACCTAGAAACTCGCTCTGGATTACTGATCAATTGATGTGAGATGGGGAGTAGTAGGTCAGGCCCATTAGGATTTACGCGTGCAAAAAGAATGAAATGGACCGTGTCTAATGGGTGGGGTTAACTTTTTAGCCTACCAACTTTATATTAGCAGCATTCGCATCATTACACTTTGTATTATACTGTCATAATTGCCAATTTTTGTCAAAAAAGGAAGAGATCAACTGTCGCCCAATTGACTGACCCACTTCCTCTCCCACAAGAGATAGAAAAGGGGTCTTCTTCCAATAATTGTTCTTTTCAGCACCTTTGGCCTTTGATTATTACCTCATTATACACAATATTCGGATCATTTCTGCAATCACAACGGAAGCATAGAATTTCATCTTTTGACCTTTCCCCCCTGTCCTTGCCGGCAATCTTGAAGCTAAAATGTGCTAGAATGCCCTACATTGTCTAAAAGCAAAGTCATCAATGGTAGTAGTGCCTAGGAAAGTACATGGCTGAGGACCTTACAAAAGGATACAATAGGCAACAAGAGGTAGGAAAACAATTTAATTAGGAACCCACAGCAGTATGGATTAGGATTGATACAGGCTCTTCCATTTACACAAATGAGTATGATTGAAGTTTGTGTACAAATTCATCTTTTCTACTTCTGGGCCTACAGGACATGAATTTCTTCCTTTTCACGACGTGTGGCAATTTGGAACAAAATCAAAGATTGAAGAGCATGGAAGGTGTCAGTGCTAAGGATGAAAAGCAGAAGAAAGATATTAGTGGCATCGGATTCGATCTCAATCTGTGGACCAGAAGGTGGGGAAAGCCAAAGTGGGTTAATGTCACCTTCATCTAGAACCCCAGGATTTCACATCAGAGCATATGTTCAACAAGCATCTAATTAGCTACCCTAGGAAATCAGCTTTCTTAAGTTGGAATGTCAAAGGCATGCATGCATACCCAGCAAACTCTCATAAAGGGGCATATGAAGTGACTGCCCATGCATGCTGAACTGTTGGACTTTGTATTCGACCGTGTTCATGGAAAGCAAGTGTTGACAACTAGTATATTGCTTGTTTTATTTGCTCAATTGCAATAAAATCACCAAATACATTTGTCTATAGTGGTTAAGACAGATGCATGGAAAAAAGATGTTAAAGACTATCTGGAGACTCTGGTATGTGTTTAAGACAAATGATTTGGTTTTAAGTCAAATGTCATGCGAGCAATGACTCTAATTTTGTCTAAAGTTGTAAAAAAGAAGAGGACCGACGAACGATTCAAGGCAGAGAAAGGACTCCAACTGGATGAACATGTCATTTGATTTGTCTGAACTATAAGTCGTTTCATTGCTTAGCCAATATTCTCAAATGGTGATTATGCTCATACGATGTCAACAACATTAACTTTTCTTCACTCCCCCACCCATTACCCAAAATTTGTATGATCTGCTTCCAACATTCTCTCATCACAAAGATTTGAATTTGTTGAAAAGTTTTCTTAGCTACAGGCATTTAATTAGCATGAAGCAAAACAATTAAGCTTGTTTTGTTGCAATTATTCACAGATAAGGTCTGCACATCCCATGTTAGCTAATAACTAGCACAACCACCAAATAGCCATTTAGTACCTTTTGCCAGCTGATGGTCACATAATATATGTACTTACGTTGCTTTAAATAGGGACCTATCATATATAATTTGACCAATTCTCCGATGAGCCCTGCATGATGGCACCAAACAGGGCACTTGCTCCCACTGCACCAATGTAAGCTTTGATCATACACCGATTGATTATCGCCCTGCCTGAACAAACAAGAGGTTGAGAATACCATATGAAAAACAGCAGTGAGCAGACTGAGAAAGTCATAGTTATTTATCTGAATTAACTAGATAGCCTATTTAATGGAAAAGGATCAAAGATTCAACGAACAGTCTCTTTACAAGCAGTTGTACTCTTCTGCCACTATTGGGTGAACTGTGAATACTTTGAAGGCCGCATTTATTAGAGAGTCCAGAATTAAGATGCTCTTCTCAAAACTCCTATTGGGCCATACCAAGTTACCAACACAGCAAGATCACCTTCCTATCTTTCCATCCTTATAATATGGACTACAACTGCAAATTTTGAGGTTTCTTTTCAGGGGGGGCACACTTGGGGAACTGTTGCAAGCTAACACTATATCTAAATGTTCTCAATGAAAATCTTGGAATTTAGCTTTATTTGCATCTTTATTTTTCACACCATGAAGTTCAAAGTAATTGAGGCATGTGTGAAGTACATAATCCTCCTGTATAGTCCATCCGTTCCACATTAGTAGTCTGATTTGGTTTTTCAAATTGAATTAGAATTAATTCATTTAAAAAAACGTCCGCTACATCAATGTAGGGCTCAGATTGTCCACACTGGTGTAGCATTATCATTTTCTGTATCTTTATACCTGTATTATTGTACTCCCTCCGGTCACTTTTAATAGATACAAGTAGTATAAAATTTAAAGTAGCGGGGGACGTAATCATGACAATGTGATAAACACAGTGCTAAATATTGCTAAATTTGACCATTCAAAGACATAAATTACTACTTAATTCTGTGGGCCTCCCCTTCTTTTCTCATCCTCCACCCTAGCTGCATCCATAAAAGCACATCATCTAACTTCTCTTGGAAGCTCTTCTTTCCCCATATCCTCTCTTTTCCTCTCATCCTCCAAACAAGACTAGACTTCCATTGCATTCTACCTACTTCTTCCTCTTCAGGAAGATGAAAGGTTTAGACTTCTCCTGCACTTCTCCAGCTTCCACAGCCATATGTGTAAGCTTGGATCAGAAGACCATGATCAGAAGCAGCAGCAGAGCCATTGATCGCCACACACCTCGCCTCATCGACAGCAGGAGGACCAAAAGACCACCTCCCAATCCATCTTCTTCTCACTCCACTATCCCAAAGCCAAAATCTAATTACCACCAGAAGCCAAGGAAGAGCTCCTCAAAGCAAACTGAACTCACTAGCCCTCCGGGCTCTTCCAGATATCTCTTAAGCGATACCGCCTTTCTTGATGCGTTCAACAATTTCGATCCAGTGTCAGCTCTGGTTCCTGTCAAGCCCATTGCCTCCTCATATTGCAAGTCCCAGGAGGTTGTCCCTTTTAGGTCGCCTCCTCCATCCCATGAGCAGGTGCTTCAAAATTCAACACTCTTATTTTTTGCTCTATCTGCTTTCCTACTGATCAATTATGTCTATGGATTGTTAAATATGTATACTGTTGATTTGTAGGTAGTTGTATTGAGAGTGTCTTTGCACTGCAAGGGTTGTGAAGGGAAAGTAAGGAAACACATCTCTAGAATGGAAGGTAATATATGCTGATTAGCAACTGCATGCATAACTTTAAACAGCTTGAATTTGTTTGTATGTAAATGTAATTAGATGCCTGTGCTAATAGATCTATTAAGAAAGATTGAATTTGTATTTTGGTATTTGTTCAAAATATTCCTGATAATGAACTTAAGATGTCTGCTGTCCCTGCCACTGTGAATAGGACCGTTGGCCTCATAGATAGGCTCCATGGCACATGCATGGACAAAAGATAGATAGAATTATTTAGGACTTCAATGTTTTTTTCAGCACTTATTTGGGACTTTACTTGCTTGTCGCTTCATTTGTTTTGATCAATTATTGGTGGGAATAACCTCAAAATTTACTGTATCGAGTTACTATACTTGTTCTGCACAGGGGTAAAATCTTTCAACATAGATTTTTCGGCGAAGAAGGTGACCGTCGTCGGAGATGTGACCCCATTAGGCGTGCTTGCAAGCATTTCAAGGGTCAAAAATGCTCAGTTTTGGCCCTCCCCACCTTCATCTACTTTATCATCATCATCATCATCATCATCATAAACAGCATCTTCTTCTACTTCTTCGCTTCCATCGTCCTTACACCACCCTGTACTTCAGCACTAGTAATTAAGACAAGCAACTTGATCTTAATCATCCTATGTAAAATTTGGTCTCATGAAGACGATCAAATGCATGTGTGTTGTGAACATGTATGAATCGAATATCCGTCTCCTTCAAAATCTTGTAAAGAGTAGGGTTGGAAAGTGATCTCTACCCTGGATTCCTGAAGAACTCGATGGAGTCTGATTTGTGTAATATAAGCTAGTTTGAGCCATGCAAAGTTACAAAAATTTTGATATTCTATAACATTTAATGCGTAATAGCAGAGAAATCAAGAGGGTGCACGTGAACAGTTTGTTCTAAGCACTCTGCAAAATTTGCGCAGAAGACAATAAAATTGGGGTAACGGTAAGTTGAAAGACATGACATGTGAGGCGTGACCAGATTTTAGTGTGACATGCACGGCCATTAGGGCAGGACCAAAGCCCAATGCGAGCATCAAATCTGAATAATAGCTAAAATGGGCCCTGTCCCATTTGTCGATTTCATTTCTTTGGACTGACACTGCAGTTGTAACAGCAGTTGTAACAGCAGTTATAACGCTCATGCATCTGATCATAAAATACCTCTGGAATAGCCTTTTAGGAGCAGAGGATAGTGACCCTCCCTAATAGGCGAGCATAGTGCCCATGGGCCATGATTAGGACGAGCTAGTAAACGAGTGTACTATCCGGAATTTAATTGGATGCCAATAAGGTTGTTGGTTGGTCGCTATTTGCTAGCTGCCTCCTTGCGTAGAAATGAACACAGTTTAAAGATTTGATTAGGCATGGGAAGAATGTGGCAAAAAAAAAACAAAGGCATGGGAGTGTACAATAGTGTTTGTCATTAATGGATGAAGGCAAAAATTTATGGTACAAAAGTTTACCAAGATAAAAGCATTGCTACAATCTTACTTAGTTACAGTCATCTAAGTAAAAGAAAGAGGCACTTCGTAATAAATTACCGTTCGTGAATGAGAAGATTAAACATAGTAACTAAGTAAGCGACCCCCTGATTCTCAACTGGCAAGTTGCCAAGGAAAACTGATCAGAAGAAGATGCTTTGGTGAAGATCCCAGCAAGTTGGTTGGATGCTTTTATGCCATATGAGAAGGTAATCAACTTCAATGTGTATTATTTGAATTAAAACTCTAATGTGCCTTGCCCCTTCGTGACACACAAATATTCCAATACCCAATTTCATCTCTGTATTTTAGCTGATGGAATCCTTCTCTCCTTCAACTCAATCGATACACATTGAATTCAAAGTTGGACAGATATGTGTGGGCTGTCCATTTATACGCCCTTAATGCCCAGGGGTCATACGTCTCTGTCAGATGAGGTCCCCCACCCCATTCAGCCTTGTTCCACTACATCTATCTACTTAAATCATGTTCAAGGTGGCACCCTCCACATGAGCCGGCCGTATCTCGCCCATTTGCTTTTGGTCCATTAGGAAGGGACCTTTTTTCATGCTTACACAGTAGGAAGTCCGGTGAATTCAGAGCCATGGCCTTCTCAGACCTGAACTTTGGTGCCGGCTTTTGTAGCTTTTAGGCAAAAAGATGAATAGATGAAACAGATGCACAATCAATTGATGGGCCCCCACAGTAAAGCAGGCATGCTACCCACTTTTTGGGCACGGTCGAAAGTGAAACTCATTACCTGATATGACGGCCGAGGCCCAATTAGGCCACACTAAGGCTGGGTGAACCTTTGAGGTTGCTTCAGTTAAGTGCCTTTTGTTTTCGTTTTGTTTTGTTTTTTTCTTGCTAAATTGCTTGAATAGAGATAATGCCAGAAAATTGGTCCAATGCATTTTTTTTGGCTAAATTAGCTATTGAACTTTCATTTTTTGCGAAAGAACTCAGCTATGGATCTTGCCCATCAAATTTATGAAAGGTTATTCTATTGAGAAGAAATGGAGTGGTTAGAAGACATGGGTGATGGGATTAAAGAAGAATTCAGTGGATTTACCAATTAGATGAACAAGTTAATATAAAGATACTAGTTGGCATCTTGGTATTCCTCCACTATTCCTCACTCAATTTTCAGTTGAACAAGTTCATTTTATCAACTCCACCGCTAAAACAAACTATATAAACCCTGAATTCCCCAAGCTGTCCATCACTAGCTAAAGGTACAAAAGAGCCAACTACACTAAAGCCCTCTGAAGCCCCTTGTTATCATCACATGGCGAGGCCATATTGTTCATCAATGATCCACCCATTCAAGGCTGCAACGTGCCTATTGATCCTAGCCATTTCCATCACATGTGCCTCGCCTAGTCGGACACTTACTGAAGATGTCCCGCTAGTTGCCCCGGTCACTGCACCAGCCACAATCCCTGCTGCCTCCGCCGCCGCCGCCGCCGCCGCCGCCACCACCACTACGCTTGCCCCTGCTGCCACAGTTGTTCCTGCCACAACTGTGCCCGTCCCCATTGCCGAAGTAACTCCAGCGGGCCCTGTCACTATGGGCCATGAAGATGCCCATCAACCCCTTACCTTCTTCATGCATGACATACTAGGCGGGTCAAACCCCTCGGCCCGGATAGTGACCGGCATTGTGTCCAACCCCGCAATGAACAGGCAACTACCATTTGCCAAACCGAACGGACCCGTCCTACCCGGCAACGGTGGGGTCAACATCCCTAACGGCAACAACAACGGCGTTATCAACAACAACAACAACATCCCATTCCTGACCGGCTTGGGTGGCCAAACCACATCCACCGTCATTAACAATAATGGCAACAACATCATCGGAGGCAACGGCCTCCCCTTCCTCAATGCCGGCCAACTGCCGGCGGGATCCACCCTGCAGAGGCTCCTCTTCGGAACAATGACAGTGATCGACGACGTGCTGACGGAGGGGCACGAGATGGGGTCCGGTGTGGTTGGCAAGGCACAAGGCTTCTATGTGGCTAGCTCAGAGGATGGGACCAGCCAGACTATGGCCTTCACGGCTATGTTCGAGAGTGGCCACTATGTTGACAGCCTATGCTTCTTTGGGGTCCACAAGACCGCAATGGACGAGTCGCAGCTTGCGGTGATGGGTGGGACCGGGAAGTATGTGAACGCCAAGGGTTATGCCACAGCCAAGACGTTGCACACGGTGAACCAGGACACTGATGGAGCAGAGACACTGCTGGAGCTCACTGTTTATCTTGCCTAGTGAGGCACTACTGTGCTGCAGTGCAAGTTATGGGGAAATTATGGGTTTGATCTTTGTTTTAAGACTTATGTTTTTAAAGTTTTTAAAGATCTTTGCTAGCTCTGGCATTTCAACAAGTGAATTTATGTTGATTTGTGTTCTTCCCAAAACGGAATTTGGAAATGGCCGAAACATATCTGAAGAACAGACCCCTCTAATTAGCATTCTTCCCCTATAACATTTTATGCGATAAGTTGTGCAATAAGATATCAACTGACATAGTTTTGGAAGTATAGAAGCAAGCATGACCTTTCATCCTTTCTTACATCCAAATTAAATCTGAAGTTTTTCCTAACCCCGCCTCGCTCCTGCCTCTCTGTCATAGCCTCCGCACTTTCCCCCGTTCTTCACCTTCTCTCCCCCCAGCCCTCCCCTTGTGTGCAGTTTTCTATGGTGTATTTTCCCTTTTGTACAGGTTGTAGTTTCCTTGGTTTAGTGCTTGTGCCGGTCTCCTCCCAGATGGTACAATTGGTCGTGGTGTTCGGGCTTCTTCTTCCCTTTGCTGCCGGGAGTATGTACCAATTAGGGTGTTCGTCTCCACCCTTCTTCCCGGGACTATGGACCGGTGTTACACAACCTTCACCTGAGTTGGCTGTGATTTGGAGGCACCTCCACTTTGGCATGCCTCTGTTTACCTTGTGCTCGCTGTGGTAGTGCACAACGTTGATAAATCGACTCCTGCAAGTCGACCACTGGAGACAACTCTTGAGTCCTACACTCCTACACTAGTAGGTCCATGGCGGTAACGATGATGGTGGTTGCCCTGTCCACAGCTCTTTTTATAGACGCTGTTTATATTGGGACTGTTTATGGAGACTATTGAATGCATTTCCATGTTTGTAATCTTTCTGTTGTATATTTTCTGTGTGTTTTTGTTAGTCTGGCTCCCCGCAGCCGTTCTCTATGTAAAGCGGGCACCGCTTGTATAATAGTTCTAACAAATGATGCATGATTTTTAGAGAAGGGATTCAGCAATTCTACTCATCACTCATTGGCAAACTTGGGAAGTAAATTATTTGGATGAACATGTCAATTTTGTGTGTGCAAACTGCAAAGCTATATGTATACCCTATCCACTTCTAAAATGTTTTAGTTATATCACCCGGTTACGATTGCATTGACCATTCCATTAACAAGTGAGACAGGTGAGATTCTATTTATCACCTTTCATTACAATAAAAATAGACGATTTGTTAAATAAAAATCTTTATAAGTAACTAATATATTATACTTATTCAAATTTCACAGCTATTTTAATTTCTAAAATCTCCTTGAGATTATAACTACTTAGGTAGAGCATTATAGTATAAAATAAAGCAAAATTATGTGACAAAAGTTGCCTGTTATTGGGGGCAGTATATTACTGTATAATTCTTTAATTTGTTTACTGGCATGTCATGTACTCTCTCTGTCCGGAATTATTAACACCATAAGGTTTTCAAAATGGACTAATTTTAGTTCATTCTGATAATCCTTAGGCTGATAAAAATTCCGGATGGAGAAGGGGAAGAGAGAAGGTGATGGGGTTGATGTTATAGGAAATGAGGGGGGAGGGATTCAAAATATGTTCTACCGAAGATATTGGGAGGTGGTTTATCTGTGGTGCACAAGATTTTAAATGGGAATTTTGGTGAGAATGTCTTTTCTCCTGCTGCTTCTGTTCTCAAGGATTGTCTGGAGCTGTTTGCCAGTTTTGAGAATGAGCCATATCTGCCAATCGGGGGGGGGAGGGGGGCGGAAATCTGCGAATCTGGGAATGGGGTGGCTCATTCTCTAGCGCGGAGGTCCAAGCTGCTCGAGCTCCCCAAGTCTTGGGTGGGGGAGGTCCCCTTTTTCCTTCATGTGCCGTTGATGTATGATGGCCCTTTGTGGGCTTCTGTTGTTTAGGCTTTAGTCGTGCAATATCAAAAAAAAATTAAAAATACTGTCTCATCTTAGTGAGCATTTGGCCAAATTAGCTATAAGACCCATCCGATTGGTTGAAGAAGCAATTCATCTCATAAATGTTCATATTAGAATTCTAAACTTTGAAAATCCACCACTCCATCGTAAAATGAATAGTCCTAATGCGTAGAGAGGAATCCTAATTTTTTTGGAACATTTTTTCTGAACACTATCAAATATAAATGCCTCTACTTGTTTACAAAGCCAAGGGAAGTTTTCGTTGAGTTGAATTAAATATTAAAAATAACCCTTCCTTTGGTTATTTAATAGTTTTTCACTATAGCTTACCACCTTTTGAATGAACAAATGCTTTATTGTATCAAATATTCAACGTTTTTCTAATTTTTTTTCTTTCACCTGTCTTTTTCCGCCGAACACTCATCATACTCTCGAGCAAAAAATTCTAAATCTTCTCGTACTTTGTCTTATTTGCTTTGTTTTTTTCATTTCAATTTAATAAAGTTCTTTCTAGCCATGATTTGTTGTCCTTTAGAACCAATCCACCATTTCAACGTGCAGCAACCATAATCATAATCTTAAGTAAGAAAAAACAACTAGAGAATTTTTTTAATTGGCATACGATTCATAAATCATCCCGCCGTGCAACATGTAACATAAGCTTTTTAGGTAATTTAAAGCCATAGGTAAAAGTAGAACAAGTTCATGCAAACAGATGGAGCCTAGTAGAGGTAGACACTGAGCTGGAGAAGAGACTCGGCCCCATCAGTGGTGTGCTCGTCCACAGGAGGTAACGTCTTCACTAATGCATACCCCTTGGCGTTGGCATACTTTCCAGTCCCACCAATCACCGCAACCTGAGACTCTTCCGATACTATACGGTGCACCCCAAAGAAGCTGATGGTGTCCTCATAGTGCCCACTCTCAAACATGGCGGTGAACACCATGCTCTGGCTGGTCCCGTCCTCCGAGCTAGCCACATAGAACCCTTGTACTTGTCCAACCACGCTGGACCCTGCCTCGTGTCCCTCCGTCAGCTCGTCGTCGATGACCGTCAATGTCCCAAAGAGAAGCTTCTGGAGCGTTGACCCCGCCGGAAGCTGGCCGCCTGCAACAAACGGTAGCTGGTTTCCGCCACTGACGATATTGTTGCCGTTGTTGTTGATCACACCTGTGGTGGCCGTCTGCCCGGGGGCGTTGATGAAGTTGTTGTTGGTAATAACGGCGCTGTTAGTGCCGGTGGCAAACGGGAGGTTACCGTTAGGGAGGGGGACCCCACCGTTGATGGGAAAGACCCCTCCATTGGGCTTGCCAAAGGGCAGTTGGCCGTTTACTCCCGTGGTGGAAACTATGCCGGTCACCACACGTGCGGATGCGTGGGACCCTCCGAGTATGTCATGCATGAAGAAGGTCAAGGGATGTTGGGGGTCCGGCTTGGCCTGAAAGGTTCCACTTTTCACATCCGGTGCCGGAATCCCGACGGTGCCAGCTGGTGCTGGGACTGTGACAGCGGCCTCCTCCGGTGGCGGAACTGCAAGTGGGGCAGCAGCCACGGGAGGCTGGGCTTCGTCGAGGATTCGGACAGCAGTGGCACAAGTGAACGAGATGGCTAGCAACATTAGGCAGGCTGCAGCCTTGAGTGCATGGGACATGGGGCTGTGGTGAGCCATGTGAGAATTGGAAGCCTAGAGAGAGGGATGGAAGTGACCCGAAGAAGTTGATATTGAGGATGTGTGGCTTGATGGGGAGAATGCAAGAGATGATAGACATTTATAGGTGTTCTTCTCATTTTTGGTAGTCTGATAGTGGAGTTGATGTGATGGAGTTGGTTGTAGCTTGCGCTCTCGGAGTTGGTTTTCAATCATCATAGATTATGTTTCAATGGAGCAGAAAGCCAGGATCCAAACACAGGCGATGGATAGTTTTGTTCAATCCCTTGTGAATTTGCTTAACAGTATTTACGACTGCAACCATCCTCACATACCACCCTCAATGGGGGCTTGTTGCAGTATTAATGAACAGGTTGGTCTGATGGCAAGAAGAACTCTCTACAACGGCTAACTTATTGTGTCATGAGTTCATAGTAGTGCCATATCAACATTTCACGACCTCTTTCTACATACCATGGCTCCTAATTGACTGACTGTAACTCGTTTAAGTTCTTCAGTCAACTTCCATCTAGAAAGAATTATACACAAAAGATGCCGAATAAGATTAAGTAACGAATTCGGGCCAATCATAATGTTGCCTATTAAGTAGAATAATGGATTCATAACTTGCAAAAGGCTACTACGCATGAGGCTCAGATTGGCGATAAGTAAAATCTAATATACATCTATTCCAAGGCTTGTAATCAACATATATTTCGAGTGGGCAGTTCAATTCTTTATTTCACTACAAAATATATATACTTTGTGTCTAAAACTAATCTTTTCTGCATGCCCTATATGGATCAATTCACCGTAGCACTAATAGTTCCAGAACGACTTCCTCGATTAGCTCCTGAAACAAAAATCCCTGCATCTCTTGACCAATTTTATCCAGATCGTCAGTGAAATCAATCCACAAAATATTGTTCCTCAAGGCCTTCCCTGGTGAGTCCAGACTTCCACCATTGCCTTGATTTATCAACAATTTCCAAATCTTCTCTGCAAGTGCCTCTGTGCTCCAGCCTAGTTGTTGGACCTTTCTACATGCTTCAGTCTTCACCCAAGGCCGCTCATCCATGCCTGTACCAAGAATTTCTGCTAGTATACAATTCATTCTGTCAAATAGCAGCCTCCTTTCTCCCCTAGACCAAGTTTGCCATCTTGTGTATTTCTCATCTAACTTTTTAAACACATCTGGATTCATCGGGAATTCAGATGAGTTGCGTGTAGCGAAAAGCACCTCTTTAAGAGAGGCATCTAGACCTGAGGTAACAAGTGCATCGTGTATAAAAGAGAAGTCTCTATTTTTCTCCTTCACAACAACTGGCTCATTGAGTTCTGTAAAACTATCACAATTATTCTCGGCTTCTTCGTCGCTGGAGACAGTTGGACAGGATACTTCAGAAGATACTTCCGTAGAGTCCATCTTAAGAAGGGTGAGCTGACGCCGTAATTCTGAATAAATGGAGAAAATAATTGGCAACTAATTCAGTCACAAAAAAGATAAAGACATGCATTAATTTTTGTGAGGGTCTCACTGACCGTGAAGATCTGCACTAACTTTTTCAAAGCAATCAGCACTCAATAAGTCTTCATCAGATAAAGGTTCCAGAACCGAAACAGGACTAGGCTGTTCAGCTGCTATAGAGGCCAGATGGGATGCTGAATCTATAGTGTCAAGATGCGATTCTGCTTGACATTGGTTAGACATGTCATCCTGAAATCAAGAACGAATTTAAGTAAAACTTTGAAAAAGCGGGCAGTTAAAAGTAACAAATGAACTGAAAAGGATTTTATAAGATTCAAGCAACAGGATTTAATCAGAATGCATGGCTAATTTCGTCAAGTTCGATAAGCAACGTAAGGTACTGTATATCAGGTTTTCAAATACACCAGCAGACTTCAAACAGGCTTTAAAGAGTTTACAAATACATATTTTTATGAGCTAGGAAACTTCTGTATCACCAATGACATGATATATCATGCCAAAGTCCGCAGCATATTTATGCTACAAACAAAGTGCTAGGAGGTTTCAGAACAAGGAGAAAGAAAGAAAAAAAGCGATAACTGTCAACAAAATACAACCACTAGCAAAAGGAATGTAAACTTTGAAATGCTATCAACACAAAATTTCTTATGCATGCGACAGAATTGTCCAGAGATAATACATATGCATCAGAATCAAATTCCATAATTTTATAAGCAACACATTTTTCCAATTATCATTATGTTTGCCTACATAATTGCAAACAAAAAATATGTTTGCCTCCATGTACACATCTCCAAAAACAAAGGACAAAAAATTAATTGGCAAAAATACAAACTAGACGAATCATATAATTTAGAGACTTCCAGGTATGATGAACCTCAAAATGCGTAAAACATGAAAACAACATTAATTGAAGCCATGAAAAGAATCCAACTGAAAATTTCATCAGCTAGGCAACTAAACATGTTCAGACATAGCACAGCCAGATCAATCAAATAACAGCCATATGATAAATGAGCTATTTATGATCTATTAAGCAATTTAAGCCTCCGCCACTAAACTACTTCTGTCAAGAGACAAACACTAGAACCATATGCCTGTACTAACGGACGGAACTATTCATGACAAAGTGCAGGTAGCCGAATCTAAGATCAATGAAAACATATTTGATTGGAAATGGAGAAAAATTTAGCATTAATGCCATGCTCATTATTCATTCTAACTTGTGAGTGTGTGCATTTATAGGACGACGAGAAGATAAAAGACAAATGATGACTAAACACCAAGGGTTCAGAAGAACATCATGATATGAAAAGTATACCTCTATGATTGGATCATTCTGGTCAAAAGCGACTTCCTTGACTTCAGACAAATTTTTTAACACATGATCAGAGTTTGTTGCTTCATGTAAACATGCTTCAGCAGAGAAAGGCTCTTCTTCAGACAGGTTTCTCACCTGGTGTGAATTCAACAACTCATTTTGCTGCAGATGACTTTTTTGAATGCAGTTGTCACACTCTGCATCTTCTAGGAAAATACATTCATTATCCCTGTTAGCAAGTTCTATGCTTCTTGAGGTAGAATAATTTCTCTCATCTGAACAGTTCTCTAGCCAAATCTCACCGCATTCATGAACCATTTCTCTCATGGTTGAACATGTAACCTCACTAGAAGCTTCACAACTACCATTTATATTCAAGTTCTCATGAAGTGTAGATGAAGCAGGTAGAGATCTGGATTTTGTTAGATTAGAAGGGCATACATCCTTCCATCCTTCCCTACTGCTTATACCTGATGGGCTAGGCCATCTTCCCATAGATCTATCACTTGAACCAGCCCGCGCAATCATGGAATCAGAAGATGCAGGTTGGTTAATTCTGTCATCAAAGGCAAGCATTTCGCCCAAGGTATTTACAACCTTACAACCATTTGCTTCTTGAGATGTGCGAGTCATTTTCCAGCGCTCAGAAAGCCGTCTCTTTGCTTCTCTATTTACGTATGACTCTGTGAAATGAGATGATGAGGGAATGCAACTGGCATCCCGATTCTGACAATTGCTGGAAGCTGGCTTTTTGGAAGCCTTATGATCACTTAGGAACTGTGTACTAGAGTGTGTACATGACCTTTCGAACAGAGATAACCCTTTCCTGCCCATAGTGGAAATGTTACTTACAGAACCACTATCAGCACTGAGTCTCATTTGGTGAGTAATTTCTCTGGCAATTTCTCTTGAACCTTTCTGCCTTTCCTTGGCATGTTCCACATTTCGAGCTACCTTCGTTCTACTATTTGCCTCAGGCAAGGAATCTCCTTTACAAGACCTTTGAGTTTCTCTATGCCTTCTGTAAGTAACATAAGAACTTGCTAGAGAATTTGGCAGAGGGACAACCTCATCCGAAGTCTGTGCTGTCCCAACATTTGTCTTCAAAACGATAATCTTTGTGGGGAGGTAGGGCACAGTCTTCCCCTCATGCAGCAACTTCAAGAGCTTATGTGATGGACAAACAACACACTTCTCCATCTTCCTCTCCTTAGTCTTTGCCTTCCTATTAGAGCAGGTGTCACTCTTTCCCTGCCTTGAAGCTTTTGACAATTTAAGAACAGTCGTGTGGGCTGATGGAGCAAGACTTTGCAGATCATGGAGATGCTTCTCAAGCAAAGAATTTGGTTCTTGAAGAATCTTCAGAGAAAGATCTTTATTGGAATCTAAGGCTTCCAAAGCATCATTAAAATCTTTTAAACGATGACTATTTTTGTCAGTTAAAAGATGTTTTGCATCCATAAACTTCTTCCTGATATGAGCTTCCTTTTCCACATTTAACCTTGCACTTGTGGTTTCTTTTTTAATAGGAATAGACATACTTTTCTCAACATTTGGCGACTGCAAGACTTCATGAATATCTTTAAATTCTTGCAGATCCTTTGCAGTTCTGTTTTTTGGAAATACAGGCTCCCTGTATGGGTAATAATTATCCTGTATCTCAAACATGGTTTTTCTGTTGCAGTTTTCTGAAAGCCTTATCCTCTGTTTACGGGTTTGATGTTGAGTGGGAAGCGGTTCGAGGCCCATCAACTTTGCAACAACACCAGGTGCCTGTCTTCTGTCTGTGTCCTTTGACATTTCCTCAGCTATCAAAGCTTTCATTGGTCTGGCACCACCTTCCTTCAAAGATTTACGACTTAACTTGGATGGAATCTGCAAACATAAAGAAAAGGGGGAAAATTAGAGAAAATTCATCAGTGCTACCATAAACAGTTGACAGTGAAAACAAGCAAAAAAGTAGGGGACGAATATTTTTTAGCAGCTAATGGAGCATTCACAATAAGTTATACAAAGACAACACAATATACAATTTCATTACTGATCAACGGTTTGGTAAAGAACATATGCTTTGTCCATTAAACACAAAAGAACAAGGAAGAGCAGCTTACAAAATCTTTCCCAGTTGAAGTATTACCAATAGCGCCCACCACCATCTTCACAGCATCCGATGATTTTACTGCCAGGTAATTTCCTGATTACATTTGTCTCAATATTAGTAATCGAAAATTACCTAATACAAGGAAAGATAACATGAAGAACAATCGTTCAAGTGAACTATTAAAAAATCATCAAAGCTTATGCTAGAAGAAACAAAGGAAAGGAACTTCCTCTTCAGAACCCCATCAAAGAAGAAGAATAAACATCACCAAATACATCAATTTGAAGATATGAAGTCAGATATGGATAATCAGATAGGATAGACTGAAAAAAAAGAAGAAAAACATCAATTCCTGTCAACCCCAAGTATGATTCTTCTACAACCACAGATGAGACATCTCAAGCATTAACCCTCTAATGGCAGCCGAAAATAGTTCATTTCCGTCCCATTGTCTCTGACGTTACAAAACAAAGCTTTGGAAATTTGACTACAAAGAATGATTTGATTATGTTTTACTATATGATCATCATTAACAAAGCACAACCTTCAAAATTTGACTATAAAGAATGTTTTGATTATGATTTATTAGATGATCTCCAATTCAACCTTTCTAAGAAACCTCCCATTCACTCATTAAGCATTTGAACTTTGAAGCTGATGCATGTAATATAACAGTAAAATAAATAAAGACGAAATGAAAGCGATTTCTCACTGGAAAAATCAATAAAAAACGCATAGTAGAATACACCTCAAAAGCAAGCAGAACTGCGCCTACATATTAAAATACAGAATCCTCGAAACTAATCCATCTACTAATTACTGCAGGCTCCAACATACAACATTTGACCAAAGCAACATGAACTACTACCCTCATTTCCGCAAAGAAAAAAAAACCGAAGTGAAGTATAAGCCAGCTTAAAGTAGCTAGCCACTATATCTACGCTGTAATTGACAAGAAAATGCAAAAACGAGATAAATAGTTCAAATGACCTTCTTTCAGTTGAGCTCTCTCCTTCATACCCGGAACCCGAGCTTCACTCCCAGCAGATCCATGACTCGGCTTCCCTTTGCTCCTTGCTGACCTCGACTTAAACGACCTCTCCATCTCTCCTCCGAAACTCAGGCCGATCTCACCGTCGCCGGAGTCGGACCAAGCAAGGGCGAGCTCAACCAGTCCATGGAATGGAAGCCACGGAACCAGACCAAACCCAGCGGAAAATGCGGAAAAGGAGAGAGCTGTGGAAGGCGTGGCCGCGTGAGGCGTGTTTTTTCGGCCCGAAAAACGGTGGCAGCCGAGCGGCGGGGGGGCTTTAATGCCTTCCGTCCTCGTCGTGTCGACGTCGATTCCGCCGCCACCTATCTGTCCTTCTTTCCCTCTTTTTTGAAATTTCGAAAAAAAGCAGATCCCAGACGGTCACCTGTATTCTGGGCTGGGCCTCCTGACTGGTGGGCCTACTGATTGTACGTGGCTTGCAGGGCCCTGTCTTCGGCTCATGTGATCTCCTGGGATTAGGAGTCAGGACGAAAGGGCCTTCTGGCTGGTGGGCCTACTGATTGTGCGTGGCTTTCCCCTTAAGGTATTTGTTGTATCACTTTAAACGGCTTTTATCTGGGATTCGGCTTAAATGGCCTTAATTAGATCTTGTTGCCGAGTGACTTAAATTGGATATTGTTTAGCAACACATGAAATAACTGTACCGCAACTGCAAGGGTGTATGGCTGTGGTGTGAAAATTGGATGTAACATTCGATCACAAAAAAAAGATGTAGCATTATTGTTTCCCACTAAAAATGCCAGCTCTTGCTGGAAAAACAGTAATGGGCCGGCGGCATATGGCCGTGAATAAATTCAGATGGGGGTGGTGGTAGGGCAAAATCAAAGCCCCATTGATGAGGATAAGCCACCATTAGAGGCATAATAATTGGTTGATAAAACCTCCCACGAGAGGACGCACAATGACTATCAATTTTAGAAAGTGTGGACAGCCAAAGTTGCTGGAAGGAGGGATAGTGAATCATGCATGGCTGATGGCACCTCGCTTCTGTTTTGGTTTTCTGAAACAAAAAAGAGCAAGCAGGTGACATATTTTTGACGTGGACGGAAATGAATGGATTTGGGCCCAGTAACCATTGGGTTGGGTGGAGAGTAAATGTGCTTGGGCCCAAATGTAACCCAGTTTCGATCCACCACGCGAAATGTCCAAATCAGCCACCTTTGCGTGGGGGGAAGGGTGCGGGAAAGATTGCAGTGTGAGGCAAGCCCACCACCCCTCAAAAGTGCCTTGGTCCATGTTCGAACCTTCTACACACGCGACATCACCACCACGCCATCAGCTGAGGAGGCTGCGCTTGTTCGTATGTATAAAAAAAAAACACAATGCACCTTTTTTACATAATATAATTCTGTTATGCATAATGCATTTGTTTATGTGTATCTTAAAAAAATGCACTTAATCAACATTCGTGCTATTGACATATTAATAGACGCAGGTGGTCCTCATTGATGGTGTCCAGGTTCCGACCAAACTCCTATTTTCATTGGCATTTGGCAGTAGTGCTACTAAGTGCACGTGCTCCTGGCTCCCCATATCAGCCTTTATTAGACAAAATAAGAGCTGAATTGGGATCACCATGGCAGGTTAATGGTTTTTATGGTCATCCCCCCTGTGATGCCATCAAAAGCCTCACTCTTTTCATCTGTAAATGCCAGAGAGTTGAAGAAAATTGACTACCTCCTATAAGGTAAGTTAACCGTCAGTGCTCTGCAGCACTCCCTTTCCCAACCCTCATCGTCTCTATCTGATGATTTGGCTTGATGGCTTCCATTTACCAGAGAGAAGTTATTTCATCTCATTGTTCAGAAGTAGGAGGAGTATATAAATAAGGGCATGTAATGATGGATGGATGAATTTCCCTTGGATCCTCTGAATGCTTGTATTAATGCTTTGGTGATAGTCTGTATCAGACAGTCTCAATTGTCAAATGTTAGCATGCTGGCACCCAGCAGTCAGGACTGCCAGAAGCTCGTCACCATGAAGGTATTAGGGTGATGGGGTCCCCGTCTGCGCATTTGGGCCCTGCATCATGGCAATCCTGAGCGAGTGCACATAGTATTTCAGCTTCAATGTATGCTTTGTAGGGCCAAGGATAAGAAACTCAACCAGCTTAATCAAATTATAGCAGGATGTATCGCTATAAAGTTTGGACTATATTTTTCAAAGGAATTAACTGTTTATTGCGCAGAAGGCTGTTGGAATGGATGAAAGCATCTGCAGTAAAGCAATAAATATTCCACCGAGAATTTGTTTTAAACAATCAAGATTGACTATTTAGTGCACACCCAAAATTTATCTCATTTTGTAAAGAAAATTTAGTCTCAGTTGACCTTTGCTGTTCTTTCATGTTTGTTTGATTATTTTACAATTTGCTGACGGCCTTTTTTGCCTTGTAATAAAATCCTGAGTGGCCTTAAAACCTATCATATTACAGTCTTGAAGAGGAGTTCCATTTTTTCTGTCTTACTGCTCCGAAAGTACCATAACCATTGGAACTGGATGATAGCGGTAGTTTTCCTCTTGAACACAAGACTAAAGCTTGGAAATTTCTTGTGCAGGTCAAAAGTTGAAGGATATAGCTCTAGCGTCCCCAGAACAAGATGAAAAAAGGAGTGCTACAATCGTGATTTTTCATTTATCACAAAATATGTTGGGATGAATACAGTCAGCAGCTAATCATAAACGATAAGGCTGTTCCGTAACATGCATCGAGTGAACAATTTGAGTTTAGAGTTTCGGTGGAGTTCGCTAATAACAATGTGTACTAATCAAGGAAAACAAAAACCTGAAAAACATGCTCGCATGCGCAAGCACAGGCACACACCCACCCATGCCCACACTCACATCTGACTTAGCTCTACCACCTTCCACATTTCGGTAGGATGGTAGGCGATTGACAAATCCGTTCTTTAAAAAAACATCTGGCTGCCGGATTATGCTATCGGCCCAAAACAAAGGCCTACAACATCAACTTTTTTCACATTACTCCACAACAAATGAGGCAAGCATTTTCCGCCCAAAACCAGCTCCATCGGATCAATGCTCTTTAATCTGAGATAGAAGAACAGGGTTACAAATTTATCCTAATAAACCAACAGCCAAGGAGCTGACTCACACTTCATTTGGGTCCAAAGTCAAACACAAAACATTTTCTTTAAAAAGAACAAGATTTGGTATTTCCCAGCAAACAGTTGAGAAAAAAAATGACAAACTTACCTAAAATCAGTTGGTTAATTGCACATTACCACCAAAAAAGTATACGAACAGTGATACATGTCAAGAATGGGTATTTAGTCTTTCATGCCTTGATTACCAGTATATGAAGGTCCAGTTAGATAATAGTGATGGTTCCTTTGTCAGACCTTTTCATATGTTTCTGTCGCATAAACCGTTCAATACAAAAGGCATATTGGCTCTCCACGTCTATGAAGAACCTAGGCCAGCAAACAGCCACAAGAAAGATAAAAGCACTTTCAGCCTAGTTGGTTAAGGTGATCAATCAGCAGCCTGATCATTTGCATAATCAGTGTTCCCATAGGTACTGCAGTGGCATTATCAAGCAAACTTTGACATTGTTTGATGAAGTTTCATAATATGATTGTATGTATGTGACTTCGGCAACTAAATAATACTGGACAAAACTCATATAAAGTGGAGAAGTAATTAAACTTTCAGTGTTGGAGGTTTACATCCACAGAAAATTTGCAACCTATGATTCCAAGAGGCACACAACACGGAAGTACATAGCCTTTAACAACATGCACCTGCAAAGGAGTCAACTTTGTGTTGTCTTTAACTATTACGCTCCCCCACCCACTCCTTCATGAAGATTTTGTTGCCCGAACAAATTATGGTTATAAAAATCACTAATTACCAGGTTATCACTATGGCAACAAAGAACACTACTTAGATATTTGCTTACTGTACAGAAAGCATTAAGTCAATTCAATAAATACTAAACAAGTGATTACTTAGAAATAACAATTCATAATCATAACCAAGTGGCGCCTTTTCCCAACAATTTGATGTTGGCGGCACGGATCTTACGCCTCCATTCTAGCCAGTTTTGAGCCAACCCTTTCGTAAGAGATAGCATATCCATATCCTTTCCTATTAACTCCATCCAAGTTCTCTTAGGTCTCTCTCTCCCTCTCCCTCTTTTAACATCATTTACACATGTCCCTTCGAGCCTTCTTACCAAGGGCATCCATTGGTCTTCTTTGTATGTGCCATAGCTAACACAACCTACATTCTCTAAGCTTCTCCCCTAAAGGTGCTCTCCCTAATTTCTTGCATACATACTCATTTCTAATTCTCTCTCTCCTAATTATCCCACACGTCCACCTTAGCATCCTCATTTCAACTACACTCAATTTATCTATATGACTTATCTTTGAGGCCCAACATCCACCTCCATAGAGGATCGCAGGCCTAATAGTTGTCTTATAAAACTTGCCTTTAAAGCCTATTTGGCACACGCTTATCACACAATACTCCGGACGGAACTCTGCATTTTACCCGGCCTACATTTATCCTATGTACCACATCACTCTCAATGAGTCCCTCTTTGTGGATAATCGAGCCTAAATAACGAAATTGAGATGGAAACAACACTTAATGAAAGGTATTCCTAACAAACTAGAAACTCTCACTTCATTGCCTCACAACATGTTCCGAGTTCATACATGATCTAGTCATACGTGCAATTTAGATAATTTAGCCAGATTTTTTACATTTTAAATATCCCACCGTCCCATGTCCTATTTGGTTTTACAAAAAGAACTACAGTTCATTTTGGAACACCATATGGGGCATAGAGAGTATGACATAAGCTGTTTTCATAATGCATTCTAATCTAGCAAGATATTGAATGATATAAAAGAAAAGAAAGTTAATGCATAATACCTTAAGTGAAAACATATTGTGGCACACCATCTTCGAAAGCAATTTAAGCATCTAATAAATAGCTACAAGACCTGAATAATAAAAGCTATGAACTGAATACTAAAATTGGATGTTCGAAATCTCTAAGGAAGAAAAGCTACATTTTATTCATTACATAGTGCCTTTTCATGTATAGGAGTGACTTTGATCGCGCTTTTAGAGATATTTAGAATGGAAATCATGCACAAAATTAATAGCAATACGTGCTTTTAGACACACAATTCTGAAATCTTAATAACAGGAGACATAAAAAGAGTATCAACAAACGAACCTACAGCCACTCAATTTTCAACTAGCCTTCTATTAACCATATGAAATGATTACATTATACAAGATATCCAACTTATTATCTAACTCCGTGTCATCACAAGATAAAAAAAATCCCGAAAATTATCAACTACACGAAAGCGTAAAAAACTATTCCAAAATTGGCCAGGAAAGGTTCAAGAGAAAAGGAATTACCGAATTAGACAACATTTCCCCTCGTCACTTTGAGCCCATTTTCTCATTTTCTCTCAATTGCGAGAAAACCTTCGTTGCAAGCACATTGTCATCGAAATATCGCGCATAGGGGTGTTCCTTGGGTACAAGCCGCTTGTACTTCTCAAATTGCTTTTCCGCCTCGTCCAGCTTCCTCAACAAAGTATAGATAATCCCCTGGCACAGATACGGCCTGAAATCCCTCGGATCCTCCTTCACAAGCTCCTTGTACAGCCTCAGAGCCTCCTCGTATTTCCCTTCAATCACCCTAATTTGCGCCACCAATAACTTAAAATCTCTAAAATCCTCTTTCTTCTCCTTTTTACACTTACCCATGACCGCATGAATCCTTTTCAGCAGGCTCTCCAGCTTGTCGGGATCCGACTGCGAAGTCGCCATTGCAAGGCCGTGATAGGCTTCAACACGAAGTGGATCCACGGCGACAATCTCCTCAAATAAGGAAACAGCAGTGTCAACATCGCCAGAGTAGAGAAAGAGGTGTGCCCGGAGAAGCGGCCACTCCTTCTCCCCTGGCTCAAGCACAATCAACCGGTCAAGAACATCAATAGCCTCCTGGATCTTCTGCAGCTTAATTTTAACCTCCATAAGCGCCTTAAGCCCCGCGACATCTTCCGGATGCTCGTCCGAATACTCTTCAAGCGTCCTCTCCTTCTCTTCGGAAACCGAATCCTCCTTGGCCGGCTCAACCGTCGCGGTGGGAGGGGACGGGAGAGCAAAAGCTGGACCCTGGAGACGCGCGACGAGAAGGGAAGCAGCGACGGCGAGAGAGACGGCGACGGGTCGGAAGACAGAGGAGAGGAGGGAATGGGGAGATGGGGGCTTGGGAGGTGTGGGGGGTTTATGGAGGGAACAGGAGAGGGGTCTGAGGAGGGATTTGGAGGCGGGGATTTGGAGGCGGAAACGGGGAAGGGAGATGAACGGCGCGGCCGGAGAGGCGAGGGGGCGGGAGAGGGAGAGAGGGGAATCGGAGGAAGGAGTTGAAATGCCAAGGGATTTCATCTCTCTCGCGCGCGCTGCGCTCGCTCTTTCTCGGAGGCCTTGGCTGGCTAGGGGAGGAAGACGAAGTTGCAGAAGCTAAAACCCTACGGAAATGTACTGGAATGGTGTACTGACTACTGAGTGATAGAGAGAATGGGCCAGATTTCTCTGCTCTTAGGGACTACCAAGTACTGACTAGGTAGCAAACATACGGCCCATGAATCTTGGGGATCTGCTGGAAGTATGCATCCCATGCACAAAGTTGGGCTCTGATCTCTGGGTGGCCCAGTTTTCAGGCGCATAGGTGACGGGCTACGGCCAAAATGAGCAGTCCATTTTCCCTATAATTAGTGGCCAAATAATTTTAGAGTCCACTTACCTTGTACATTATCATAATTAAGTGGTGTCTTTTTCGATCTTACTCCTCCATTTAAACTTGTTTTAGGCTACCACTTTTGTAAGAGAGTGCAACCAGCCACTTAGAGCACATATAATTTTCCTTGTACATACATATAATTTTTTTGATAACGATCGGTGTTCGAGTCGTTAAGACTAGGGCAACCGGCCTCTTAGAGCATCATCTCAGGTCACCAATCCCCTCAGGTACGTACATGGCCTACATAACATACACACCAACAACGTATTAACTATATTCCAGCAACCACTTTTTGTAGATTTAGGACTGTGTTTGTGCTTTGGACATGTTTTAATACCCCCTCTGTAGTCTGATTTAGTTTTTGAAGGACCAAATTGGATCACTACTGTGGAATGGAGGGAATATAACAATTGGCAACATATTTGAGGGGTGATTTTGGAAGATTGTCCAAAACCTAGTTTAGATGCACCGTTCACATCCTTTTGATTCATTTTCTTCTTCCCTATCAGAATGTGAAAGATCGCATTTTGATTTGCAAGAGGCACAAGAAGAATTAGTAGCACTATAGCAGGTTATCAAACCGAAATATTCCGGTATCAAATTTGGTTTATTTTATGTTGCTTCTTACCTAAATCTACTAGTTTCTTCATTATTTGTAACAGTTCTTGATATGATGAAACCTCAACTTGAGAACGTTGCTCCCATATGGCTTCCAGTGTCATAGAACACATTACTAGCTAGGTCGTTTACTTGAGTCCTTGCTATGCACAAAACCAAAATTTCTCTTTATGACTTGACATAGTTGTGGAGTAACTCAATTGAGAATGATTTCACATATATATAGTTTGCTAAGTTTGATTTCTTGTTAAGAATAACATACTCCTTACATTTCTTAGACATTTCATCAAACATCATGTGAGCATTACCTTATAAAATTTAGATGACATATGAATATCACATAGAAATAGACCGATCCCAATCTTTCAATCAACTCTTTATCTTCATTAGAATATTACCTTTACATTTCCTAAAGCATATACCACCAAGCCATACTTAAATGAATTTGGTTCAATTTTACAACGCTGCCCAATGTATGGAAGTGAAATAGACAAATACTTTTATCATTTACAATAAAAACTTGTGCAACCAACACAAAAGCAAGGTAAGAAGAGAACATACCTGTGCTCTCGTTGAAAGGGAAATACTTGTAAACAATGCTATGTCAGCAACCTTTTACCGAAAGCTTTTTACTTTATGAATTCCTCTCTCCCTATATTTATTTGACATTTCTGGTGTCCCGCCAGTGTCTGACAGTATTCATAACGTATCCCTTTTTTTTTCTTTTTTAAATAAAAAATAACTGTAACATGTAAGCAGTCGTGTCGCTGTTATATCTGTATCCGATACGTATTGGATACGGATATGCTTGCTATTTTCACGTATCCGTGCTTCCTTGTTCGTGAAGGTGTCAAGACTCAAGACACGTGTGTGGTCAGTAGGAAAAGCTCACCCACAAGTGCACACGTTATTAGGAACAAAACACAGAAAATCCAGCTGAACAACAACAGGGATAGACGATGTTATTAGTGATTTTGATTAAGCAGGCACATCAAGTCTTAACAGAATTGCATTTCAGGCCAGAAACGATCCACCCGGATTCTGGCATTGCTTTCATGGTCCAAACAAACTACTTTCCCCGGAAATGATAAAAGACAACGACCCCCAGCAACCTTTCTAAGTACTCTTAGTAACTAATTAATCCCATCTTGTCAATCTTTTTGCGTATTCATAAATAAGACCTGCATAATTACAACTTACAATCAACTCGACTAATTTAATAATCACAAGTAGTTAAATCCACGTAGCATGAACATACAAATCTATGCAGAGCGTTTTGCACCTCAAGGAAAACGTGTAGCTAGTGTTTTGTTTTTGGGCACACCTGGGAATCTCGGACTGTGATCTGCCGATCAATGTTCTTGCGCCATGACAAATCTTCCTAGTAGGTGAAGATTCGTGTGGTCTACCTTACTACCCTAAAGGATCCATTGACCTTCCTTGGCTGCAGCTAGCCTTATATATGCTTTTAGTTTTCCAGCTCCACAAGACATGTCGATCATCTCCTTGCCAAACTGTACTAGTCCTCGTCTGAATCTCTCGAAGATTCAGCCAGCATCTTCAAGATCCTCTCCCTCGTTTCCTTCTCCGACAGCCTCTCCTCCCTGTGCCGTGTGTATGCTTCAAAGAACTGCGAGTTCTCTTTCTCCAGTTCCTTCCATACTACATCAGTGACACAACCCACCCACGTTTCATTCATAGTCATCATAAAATATGGTAAAAGCAAATAGTTATCGTAACTATGATCACAACAAGCTCAAGTAGTGGAAGAAGAAGAAGACAGTTTTATTACCTGTTGAAGTGATGACTGGTTTGATGTTAGCATGCTTGGAGAGAGCTTCCATGCACTCTTCTTGAGTCATGTGGAAGAGAAGACATTTTTCGATCAGATGCTGCACCTGTGCTTACATATGATCAAAGAGATTATCAAAACAAAGAATAGAACAAAAAACCCACATTAGCACAAGAAAGGATCATGATCAACGTGGTACCATGTGTATGTAGGAAGCTGAAGAGTGATCTGCCATGAAAATTAAAGAGCCAAAGAGACCGATCAAAGTGAAACGAAGTTTAGGCCAGGGAGAGAGAGGACACAATGCAAGAGGGGGGGTGGAGCTTCAGGGGAGGGAGAGAGAAAAAGGAAAGGAAAGAAAAGAAAGGAAGGGAGAGGTGCGTGGTGGGACCAAGTGACCCACGTGGGAGAAAGCATATGATTGGTTGAGACGAGATGAGGGAGATTCGGGGCTTTCAGTGTACCTATAAACCTGCCGGACCCACAGACTACGTAGCGTTTACGTGGCAGATGAGCCCAAAGACGGCGCATGAAGCAAAGGGGTGTAAACGAGCTGAACCGGGACTTGGGCATGGCTGAGATTGAGTTTGAGTTCAAAATTTTAAATTCAAGATTGAGCTCGGCTCATTTACGGTTCATATCCACCTGGTTTGTTAAGAATTTTGATATTTGGTTCGAGCTCGAGCTCGAGTGAAAGCTCCACCAGGTTTGAGCTTGACTTGTTAAAATTTTTTATTGAACGAGATTTAAATAAAAATAATATATAATATATATTTATATTTATAATAAATATATATATAAAATAACGAGTCAACGGTAAACTTATTGGAGCTAAGTTTAAACGAACCGAGTATTATTAAACTCGAACCGAGTTCGAGCCGAATCCGATACGAGACAAACACAAAGTTAGGCCGAGCGGAGCCGAATTACTTCGCGAGCTGGCTCGGCCCGTTGCAAGGCACACAGAGGAGCAAGGACCCTCTACTCCTACGGCTACGGCCCCTAGTTTGTCGTTTTTCCAAAATTCTTGCACATGTGTCCTTCCGATGGACACGTGGGCCTAATATCACAGGCGAGTATCGTACGTCTGCTACAAATCCATGCACATATGTCCTAGCCATGGACACGTGGGCTTCATATCACAGGCGGAGTACATATGTCCTAGCCATGGACACGTCGGCCTCCTATCACAGGCGGAATATCGTACGTCTGCTAAGGGACGGGAAGGGTTCCATGGACACGTGTATGGAGATGGACGTCCCATAATCGGCGCTGCAGGGATAAGGAAACTCGGCCAATTTGGCAATGTACAAGTCTACGGGAGCCTCAGCCTCACGTATGTAGAGCCGCACAGGTATTGGATAGAGTATGTGGGGTCACTGTGGGACCTACGAGAACCAGCCAGTAGATATTTTGGAAAGGGTTGGATGGGGGCCAATGAGGAGGAGAGGAGAAGATTCAGCACAGCCGCCGGAGGTGGTGGGGTGGGCCCCCTGCGTCTGTTGAAACAGAGACTCTTTTCTACCAGATGCATGATTGTCTTTGTTGGTCTCCTCAGTCTTCCTTCCAAAGAGATACGGCCAAATCGTACTGCAATCCATTATTTCCTCACAGCCAGCTCTGAAAATTTTCCTTTTTTTTTTTCATGTATAAAAACACCACTTTATCAATCGAATAAAAAAAGAAATAATCTATTTTTTTGCGTCGTATGTTATGAGTATATTCTCTCCTTTAATGCATTTGAAAAAGAGGGCAATTTACATCATATCGTTCTCATATAAGGAGCATGACATCAATCTTTTGGATTATTGGATTCTAATCCGAGGGTGAGTATTAAATCAGTAGTAAGTTAATATATAAAATTAATAAATAGGTGAGTTCTTTATAGTCGTCAGGTCAAGATCCAACGGCTAAGACTTAAAGTGATCTCATATAAGTCAAATGAGACCCATCTCATTTAAACTTCTTCTCTTTGAAAAAATAAGGGTATACAACATGGCTGACTTTTGCTCCCTCACGACCAAAACATGATCAGAAAGACGAGTGTGTGTGTGTGTGTGTTTTTATAACAAATGTGTCCAAATATGTAAGACCCGACTAGAAGCTAAGGGGGCAAACAATCGGCCTCTTAGTGCACACGGAATCCCGCTGCGAATTCTCTCAAAAACGTACAAGGCCTACCATTGTACTAGCTGGTAAATTGGAATATAATCAATTACTCCCTCCGAGCACATTTAATACACACAATTGATCTATTAAAAGTGTATATGAATATATTTAATTATTGCAAGTGAGTTCCTAATGGGGTGCGGATTCGAACATAGGATCTCCGCTTGGCGAGGCGTGGTCTTGGCTATTCAACCTTGTCATGTTTTTTCTACATATATTCTTCCTTGTTATGTTAGTATCTTGTACTATGTTAGTAATATATAACCGCACCTTGTCTCTCCTTCTTGGCTCATTTGGTGAGCCTCCTTTTAGCAAAAAGGAAAAAGGTAGAGAGCCAGCTCTAGAGTTTATATAAAGAAAATGGGATTATTTTTTTTAAAATGAGGGCCCCGAAGGGCTAAACAACACTAAGAGTAAAGAATACAAAACCAGGAAAGAGCACGACCGGAGCAGTCGGCCCGCACAATGGAAGATAAGAAGGTTGGAGGAGTGGACACCCAACAACATCCGAAGGAGTCAATGGCAAAGTTGGCAAGGGCATCAGCCTCACAATTTAACTTCACACCAGCAAACTGCCCGATGATGGATCGGATTTTAACAAAAGTAGCTGCCACTCGCCACGGTGGTCGGAGAGTCGGATTCAATAGCAGGTGGATGAAGTGGGTCGAGTCACCACAAACATGAATAAAATCAATGCCCAAAGAGTGTGCCATAGATAGGTAAGCTCATCCAACAGGCCTCAGCCTCCGCCATTAGAGAAGTAGAGGTCCCAATGGAGACAACAGTAGTGATCACCAGAAGAATGGAACCAGAGGGCACGAAAATAACTACTCCTTTCGTACGCTAGATCACGAACCAAGAACCAAGTTCAAGTCAATCCCTCCAAGTCTTCTCTAATTTTGGAAAGAGAAAGTCATGGAATTTGGTAAAATATACATAATATTTTAAAACAGTAAATATTTCTAAATATACATAGTATTTTAGAACGGAGGAATAGATGGTCACAGCTTTCAATTTCAGATTTGCGAAAGCAACATATGGGAGGGATCCTCCCAAATCTTCTAGCAAGGGTGTCCGAGGTATTGATGGCATTATGGCATGCTTTCCATACAAATGTGTGATTTTGGTCGGGACTGGGCAATGTCAAATATGTAGCCAAAAGCTATCATGATTATGGTCATGCTGCCTAATTAAGGGGTAAGCAGATGCTACGGAAAATATACCCTCCGTGCAGTGAATTGATACAGATGTAGAAAACAAGATTAGTACATATTCCCTCCGTGCCACATTAAGTGTCCTATTTAGTTTTTTAATGTGAATACATTTGAAAAAACCAAATAGGACAGTTAATAGGCGACAGTGAGGGTATTTTAAGTTTATACACGGTCACTTGTACAGAGTAAAGTTTAATATAGTGGGCTAAGGTTTCTGAGGCTGGAACCTATCACAGATCAATCATACAACACATGGAGTCAGTAGTGCAAGTAGGGAATTTTACTGCTTTGCCAAGCTATCTTCTCCTTCTTCTTCTTCAGTGGGGGGGCCAGAATTCAATCAACAGTTTCCTTAGCTGTCAAAGAAACAAACAATCTAGTACCATTTGTTTTGTTTTGTTTTGTTTCAATTGGAGGAAGGACATATGAACCTTTGGCCTGTCCCTCTCCATGTGGATATATTCTTCCCTGAACTTCTTGAAAATAGGTTTTGTCCCATCTCTTGAGCGCTTGTGATGCAAAAGGCCAAGGGAAAATGTCTGATTTGCAATCAGAACGAGTCCAATTGCCTGCCCTTCGTACCAATTTGCTCATTGGAAGGTTGCAGGTGCCTACCTTCTTCCAACTTTCTAGGCACAAGGATTAGGACCAGCACTAATCTTTACCATTACGGGAAATGGTTTGTTATCAGATCACAATCACATAATTAGCCACTAAACAAGTGTTTGTTTTTTAGCTTATCTTGGCGGTCTTTCATTTGCTTTTGTCATTTAAGAAAGGTCGATGGCTTGCTTTGCAGATTTAAATTGGTTTTTAGATACAATAATAGGAGATAGTGGGTGGGTAGGAATCAGTAATCCTGATTAATTTGTTGCTGCGATATCTAATGTGGTTCTCTAGAATCTTAGCAGTAGGTCTTCCACAATGGCCCAAGTAGAGCGTTATTTTACTAGGCTTTGGTCCTTTCTCATTTGGCAAAGGTCCTTGTGTTTGGATTCCTTGGCCTTGTTCTAGGCTTTAGTCCTTCGTTCAGTTGGGACTTGGGAGCCACTCGCAAAATACTACTCCCTCTGTAATACTAATTTCGGAATGAGGGAGTATGGAGCAAATTTTTTGAAGCATATTATTAAAACTGGGACAAGAGGGAGTAGTATATTTTATTGTACTCCCTCTGTCCAAAAATCTTGGCAGCATTTGACAAATTACTGATCAGAATTTGTCCTACAAGCCAATGGATCCTCATGCACATGCATGTGCAGGGGTAAGTGGCCCTATAGGCCAATAAATATAACTCATTTTAAAATGATGTCAAGTTATATTGTACGGAGGGAGTATTTTATTGTCTGGGCAGCTCACATGCTGTTCTTGAATTGGAGTACCAACCATAAAAATTTTACTTTCATATTGAATGACTGGTGTGAATTAGTGAGGTTTAGGCTGTTTAGCTAATTGTATAGTCCCTCTGTCCGAAAGGTAGATACCTTTTCCCCTTTAATTTACTGTGTCCGAAAAGGTAGATACTAGGCAGCTACCTTTTTCGGACGGAGAGAGTATTAACTTTGGTATGGCCAGTAACGCAGATCCTGACATTGGTGGAGATCTCATCTACTGCTATAAAAAGGCAAGATCTTACCTTTTCTTTTGGTAAAATAAGGCCAACTGAAGTCAGATGGATGGAAACGCTTTACAAAGGACGAAGAGTCTTCAGGTGGGACAATTTAAAAAGCCATGCATGTTTTTGTAATGGCCGTCTAGAGATAGGATCACTAGCATAAACATTTTACTGTAACCCTTCGAGAGTGAGAATTTAGGAAAATCATCAAGGGGTATTCACAGAATTTAATGAAAGATTTAGATGATACAATGAGAGTAATCATAGAGATTCGGCATTTAAGAGCTAAAAATATGTGACCTTCCATTCTGTTTAAGTGATATTCTTAAATTTAGATACTTGTTGGGGTGGTTTCAACTATTTTTGAATGACTAATCCTAAAAATTAGGACTATTCTTAAATTTACTTGCAAAAAAAAAGTTTTGAAACCAATTACTCCCTCCGTTCAAAATTACATTTCCAGATTAAAAACCCAAAATGAATTCTAATCCGGACAGGTAATTTTGGATGGAGGGATTAATTTAAACTGCAAGTCATTGGACAATGCTTCAAAAACAGCAATAGTTATCTCTAATTGCATAGCATGAACCTCTCTCAATCAAGATCCTCTTTCACCTAAAAAGCGCTTAGCAAACGAAAGGAAACGCAAACTTATTCCATGAATATCAAGGCCGGTGGTCCTTTAATTTGTTGGGATCTAACTAGTCGCCATCAGGTTCTAAAAACGGTTTGTATTCAGCATACTGTTGGACAAGGAATAAATTCCTCATAGCACGATGATCAATCAAATTAAACAAAAGATAGTATCATGTTCTCTTGAACTATTCACACCAAGAATGTGATAAAGATGTGTGTAAGCAGTCTTACCAATAAGAGATTCTTATCTTCAAAATCCTTGAATATTAGAGATTTGACCATGTAATTAGACCTATCCTATATAAACCTACCAATGGAGAAGCCGGCATCCCTTTGGAGCTTTAGGAGTCGTGCAAATCAGTGAGGATCTTGTCCATTCTCCTCTCAGCCAACAGCAATCAAGGTGGTAGTGCGAACCATGGTTCGTGGGATTTCGAGAGCCAAGGGAGTAGTACAAGAAAGAGTCACTCGCGTAAAGAGTTATCGAAATTTCGCGAAAGGTAGGTGCTCTTTTTCCCACAAATTCATGGTACTATGTTTGATGTCTCATAGGGAGTATGTTATGTGAATATGCTGTGATTGAGATATCATTGTCAATCTGTGATTTTTGGCGTCATCCAATTTGATGAAATACTCTTTTTGTATTCGGTTCATGTCGATTGTTGAACCCGATCTTAATAGTTTAAATGCTTCTCATGCATGGCTCAATTGAGATACTCCAGAGTGTTATTGCTGTCCAAAGAGACTTGTCATGTTTCATTCATGCTTTATATTGTTCTGGACGTATAAAGTTGTTCACTTTCTCTTATAATATTGTCTGATTTTGTGATTAACTATGATTAGTCTCAATGTAACCCTAATGGTCATCATACGTGGAGTTCCAACCCTAAAGTAATGAACTTTACAGATCATACTTGCTGGTATTTTGTGAGTTTCAATATTCCAAGTCAGCTTTGGGTCATCAAAAGGTCGAAATAATCTAATTCCTTGACGCAAAAGAGCATAGATCTAAAAGCAAAGACACACCTATTCAAATACTAAAATTAATTCTGTTGGGTTTTGGGTTTGGGTAGTAAGCACAAATTTTAATAGTGGTGTAAAGTCCACAAATAAAAATCTCATGATTTTTAAGCCCACATTAATTATTTGATTGAACTAGAAATTAGAGAGAATTTTTTTTTCATTTTTTTTTCTTTTGCTAAGTTTGGAAGAAAAATGAAAAGAAATCTCTTAGTCCCACATAGGAAAGACACATTGTTGTGATATGATATATATAAAGAAGTTTTCTCATTGTATATATTATTGATGTAGAGACTCTCCCCAAACAAGTGTGTACACATTCGTGGGTGCACCGAATGTGCACACGCGTGTGGCATGGGCGAATGAGTGCTTTAGTGGCGCACTTAGCACTTAAAGTCTTTGACTTTTTATCAAACGGCTAATTATTTTTGAAGCTTAGGAGCCGTTGATCATGATCAAATGGTGAGTCGGGTGATTGGGTGGGACAATGGATCGTTATACCCATTCATTTCCCTTTGTGAAAGGGTGTCTGTTCATCTTCCTTTGTGAAAGAGTGCCCACTCGTCTCCTTTGAGAAAATGTTATCGTTGGGTTCAATTATATATATGCCTGCTTGAAAACAAAAAGTAATATACACATAAGACAGTTCGTTCTGAAACTCTCTTCCTTCTCTGATTCTTTTTCCTAAAAGATAACAGTTTATTTCTTCTCTGAGTTTGAGGTTAGACTTGTTGGAGTGCACCACTCGTCAACCTGCAATCCATTGTATCTTGGGGATGGATTGTCGAAAAAAATTTGTGCACGTTAGGGGCGGCAATATCCGTTTCGAAGTCAGCAGTGCAGATTGTGCCTCAGACGATTTCGATTGATCTACTTTTTCATGTTCAATTACGATATTATTCAACACAGTCGGGTAAAGTACAATCCCTCCCTATCAAAATATTTCCAACATATTCCAGACAACCGAATAAACCACTTAGTCCTAGCCACGTTCCCTCAATTTGAAGGAGGAAAGAAGATCTTAGATGTGGTTCTCTTTGAGGTGAAGCTCCTTCCCAGGTTAGGGGACACATTGAAAGATGCTTGAAGCAATATCTATTTCGAAGTCAGCAGTGCAGATTGTGCCTCAGACGATTTCGATTGATCTACTTTTTCATGTTCAATTACGATATTATTCAACACAGTCGGGTAAAGCACAATCCCTCCCTATCAAAATATTTCAAACATATTCCAGACAACCGAATAAACCACTTAGTCGTAGCCACTTTCCCTCAATTTGAAGGAGGAAAGAAGATCTCAGATGTGGTTCTCTTTGAGGTGAAGCTCCTTCCTAGGTTAGGGGACACATTGAAAGATGCTTGAAGCACCCAGGTGACAAAGCCTTCCACACCCCAGTTCTGCCAGCCAAGGTGACTAAACATAGGTTTTAGTAATTATAGAAAACCAATCCATCCTCTCCTCATCAGAAATCTTGGACACCACAAAGAACCTGGGCACAACGAACAAGCACCCAGCCTTGACCCTTGCCTCCAACACTCGGCGACCATCCGGCCCAACAATCTGGGCCCGTCCACTTCCTCTGATCACATAAGTTACCTGTGTTAAAACATAAAAATATTGATTAAGTAATATGTACAAACTAATTTATCCTAAATCTTTGTTACTATGCGCACATCTCCATGATGGTGTGTAACACCTGAAAAATTAGTAAGTGTATTAAAACCGAAATTAGACCTTCTTGATGCTTGATTTTGTTATGTTTTATTTCATAATATTAAAGAAAGTGAAAAGAGCTTTCTAACGCCACTGACTGTGCGCGATTTGGAGTTCAAAGTAAAAAGATATGAGAAATTGAATTTTTGAATTGCCGTGTTTGCGATCGATCGCCAGGACTTACGATCGATCGCCATATTGAACCGATCGATCGCCTTGCGGAACGATCGATCATAGTTACTGCGATTTGTGACTGTTTTGTTTTTGGAGCAACCGATCAATCAAAAATATTTGCGATCGATCGGATGTAACGCGGTAGTTTGCGAAAGGCATGCGACGATCAATCACCGGTTGCGGTTTTGCGATTTCTAGCCTATTTTGGGGCGGATTTGTATGGGAAAGATGCCATATCCTAACTGATCTATACATGAATTATGCATTTTATTATCTCCTAAACTTATGATTATGCTAGTGTTTGATTAGAATAACTACTACTTTAATATAGTTTTTGGTTTTTGTAGGAAATAAGAGTAATACACAGAAATGAGGTGAAAAGTAACTCGAATGGTTTTTGTACAAATGTTGGATTGGAATGATTCAAGTCTCATGTTAATGTTCAAGAAGTCAGCTTTCCAACGCCACCAACCACGTGCAATTCGGAGTTTGGGATAGAAAGTTATAGCCATTTGAATTTTATGAACAGTAACCACGATCGATCGGTTATCAATGCGATCGCTAGAGCCGTAAAAGCAGTGTATTGAAGGAAACGATCGATGGGCCTCAAAACAATCGATCGTATCTACTGGAATTTTTCAATCGCGCAAGACAGTAATGACGATCGATCGGTATTATACGGCATCGATCGGAAAAGTGATCGATCGGCAGAAAATAACGAAGGAATTGCGATTGATCGGAGAGCGAACGATCGGAAATACGGAGCGATCGATCGCCGTGTGCGGCAAACCGAAATAAGACCTATTTCGACTCGGATTTGGAATGGGACTTCGTGGTTTCTCTTCACTCTTATAAATAGGCCTTATGAGAGAACGTTTTGGGCATTGAGAAAGTAGACCAGAGAATATACTTTTGAGCTTTATTGGAGGCTATAGAGGAGCAAGAGAAAGAGCCTTTTGGAGCAAAGAAGAAGAAGGATTCATGACGATGGATCTACATAAACAGGCTTTTCTTTTCTCTCTTTCTATGTGTAACTAAATTCCTTGTCATGGCTTGATGAAGCCCTAGATGTGTATTGCTACTCTTGATAGTTTAATTCTATAAAGTTGATTATGATTCATGCTTAATGCAATTTCATGAGTATTCTTTTGAGTGCTTGATCATAGACTTGATTGATTATGAATGGAATTAGATATTGTGATTGATTTTATGCCCGATCAAGGATAGTATTGATTACACAATAGTGGATGAACTTTCGTGTCCGATCAAGAACGTTAGTGAATTCATTAGTAATTCGTGTGTCCGATCAAGAACATGAATTACCATATCATGTTAACTTATGCTTAATAATAATTTAGAGTAGTAATTGCATGTCTAGTGGTGGATTCATTGCCTTGATAATTCTCTGCATTGATTAAAACTCAGCTTAGTAGTTAAAGTTCATAGCTTTATTAGATTAAATAAAAATTGCAACTTTATTCCCTTGAATTTGGTAAAAGATTAATCCGCCCTTGAGGTTCGACAACCATTTAATACTCGCCGTAGTACAATTGCCTTGTGCACTTGCAAGGGTTTTAATTTTAAACGATCACTAACTAACCTTGGATTGCACATCCTTAAGGAGATTTTAGGGCTCTTCTATTGGTAGAAAGAGTCCATGATATGGGAGGATTGTTTTAAGAAAAGATTTCCTCAAACTCTATATAAACACTTATGGAGTTGGCTTGTGCTATTGAAACCCTAGCCTTAGAACGTCCAGAGCCTTATTTTTCTCCTTCCCACGTTCACCCACCTCCTATAAGGCTTCTTCTTGTGGGAGTTTTGCAAGAGCTTGGAGTGGGAGCTTTGGAGGAAGTGGAGGAGATGAGCAACGCGTAAAAGGCAAAATTTTCGGTGAATTAAGAGTAGGATGGTTTTTTTCCCTTTCTTCTCTTTTGTCATATGATGTTTATAAGTGTTTTAATTCAGTACCTTAGATTATTGCTTTGATTCATGTGAGATGAATGAATTATGTTCTTATTTTTCATGTTTATTGCAACATAGTCATATATGCTTTCATGCTACGTGTCTAGATGGGAATTCACACCCAAATTTGGTTGCTTTAATCATTATACAGAGATTAGAAGTTCTGATATTGCTTTGTTGACCATGATCCACGTTGAGTCTTGTGTCTTAATTATTGTCTTGCATTAATTGTTGTATTTGGGATGTATTAATGACTAAAGCTGTGTTATATGTAAAGAGACATGATAAAAGGGTGTACTTTGGTAATTCCAGACAATCCTAGGGTCTATAATTGATCTAGGAAGGGAGTATTATTATCTGTTAATAATATATTATCATCTATAATGTGTTATTAAGTGAGATAATCAACTTTAATTAAGAGTCTTAATCTTGGTTAGAACTGTTTCTGTGCTGACATTTTGTAGTAAATAATTCATAACTAATTCAAATAAAATCAGAAAAATATAAAATTAGTGGGGTTAGAAACTAGACTCATAAGGGTATTATCAGTAAAAATTTAAGAAATTTTACTGTACAGAGTCTGGCAGCCGTCGGAAGAGGACTGCTGTGCAGGAGGCAGTGAGGTGAATATGAGAGAAAATACTAAGTATCCAAATAACATTATGGGTGCGTTTGGAAGTAGAAAATAAAACAAGGTGAAAATTTTCAAGGCTGATAGTTGATGTATGTTTGGATGTTAAAAAAAAACATGGGTGCCATGTGACAAGTTTCACTCTATTTTGGCTCAACTGATTTCTGTTTGGGAGCATGAAAATTTATCAGACTGCTTTACGTTTGGGAAGCACTATGAGAAACACCCTGTCAGGGCATAAATCTACCGAAAATATCCCTTGCTAATATTTCAATTGCCAACACATATCCCCAAAATATGAGGTAGAGTTTTGCGGCTAGAGACGCTGGATGGGAGCCTTGCTCATCGTGTAATCGATTATTCTTTATCCACATCAAGCCGTGGGCATCTATCGTTGGAACAATTACTCGATTGCGTTTCTCATCGAGTATTCGATTACTCGATATAAGTGCCCATCGTCTATTCTAGTCCGCTCTTGAAAACCCTTCTCTATCGTGTAATTGGGATGTCGAAGTACTTGCTCAACGTCTATTCGGTTACTCATTGTCCACCTCATCACGTAGGCATCTATTGTGGTTTCGATTACTCGTTATTGGAGGTTTTCTATTATTCGCTTTCGCGACCGCCACGTCAAACGTATCATTATGTCTGAGTGCCATGTACCCTTCATCGTGTCATTATGCATGGGCGCCGAGTAATTCAACGCACGTGTCAGAGTGCATGCCGGACCCGTCACCCCCGACGCCTACTTACCCAAAATGCTCTCACCCATCACCCAATTATTAATACCCGTTTCCGGAGCTTCAACACCATTGTGCAACTGCGACTACTCGGTTAGGTTTTCGCGATTCCACTTTCCGACGGTAGCGGGGTTCCATATTGCCAGCGGCAGAGACAGGCCTCCAGTCGATTTAAAGCCGGTCGATCTGCAGGGTATCCCTCCTCAGGGAGTCGAGCTGACCATTCCTCCAAAGACACATCCGCCCACCGGTAAGATTTAAAAATCCGACATTTTTTTTGTTTTTTTATTTCGTGTGGCCGATTGCACGATTGCGCTCGCATATCGTGTCACTGGATCCCGATGCTGTCAATATCGTAACCTGATTTCAAATCCTACTAGATGCGTTCTCAGACTAAAAGAACCCACCGCCAAATCCCACCCAAGAGAAGAGATCTTCCCAGTCCCCGAGGAAGTATAACGCGAGGCCAAGCCTTCGAACCCAGGGTACACCCGGCGCTCTCACCAAGTCTCTACAAGTTGCAGAGCGTTACCCACACTGCATGGTCCTATTGAAAGAGACGGCATTTCATTTGTTATTCGAAGGCCGTCATGTAGTTATGGCTAGAAATTTGCTTGATGTTTTGTTGGACTGTTGGGATGAGCGTCTGATGGTGTTCAACATCAAGGGTAGAAGGTTATCCTTCACTGAGTAGGATGTTGCACTCATCACTGGGTTGCGGGCCTCTGGTGAGATTGTTAATTGGAAATCCCCTGTCGGTAAACTTCTGGCCCCAGAAGGCTCATTCTACCGTAAGTTCTTCTCCACACAGAGACCGGATAGGCAATCCATTGAAAAACTACTTGATAAATGTCTGCGGGGGGTTGTGATCTATACATGAAATATGCATTTTATTATCTCCTAAACTTATTATTATGCTAGTGTTTGATTAGAATAAATGCTACTTTAATATAGTTTTTGGTTTTTGTACGAAACAAGAGTCATACACAGAAATGAGGTGAAAAATAACTTAAATGATTAAATTATCATAACTTCGTGTACAAATATCGGATTGGACTGATTCAAGCTTCATGTTAAAGTTCAAGAAGTCAGCTTTCCAATGCCACCAACTACGGGCAATTCGGAGTTTGGAGCGAAAAGTTATACCCATTTAAAATTTATGAACAGTAACCACGATCGATCGGATATCAATGCGATCGATCGCCAGAGCCGCAAAAGTAGTATATTGAAGAAAACGATCGATCGGCATAAAAATGATCGATCGTATCTACTGGAATTTTTGATCCGCACAAGACAGTAACTACGAAAGATCGGCATTATATGGCATCGATCGGCAAAGCGATCGATCGAAGGAAAATAATGAAGGAATTGCGATCGATCGGTAGACGATCGATCGGCAATACGGAGCGATCGATCGCCGTATGCGGAAACCCGGAAATAAGACCTATTTCGACTCGGATTTGGAAGGGGACTTCATAGTTTCTCTTCAAACTTATAAATAGGCATTATGGGAGAACGTTTTGGGCAATCAATCTTGGAGAATCTAGAGCTTTATTGGAGGCTAGAGAGGAACAAGAGAAGGAGTCTTTTAGAGCAAAGAAGAAGAAGGATTCAAGACGATGGATCTACATAAACAGGCTTCTCCTTTCTTTCTTTCTATGTGTAACTAAACTTTTATTCAAGGCTAGATGAAGCCCTAGATGTGTCTTACTACTCTTGATAGTTTAATTTTATAAAATTGATTGTGATTCATGCTTAATGCGATTTCATGCGTATTCTTTTGAGTGCTTGATCATAGACTTGATTGATTATGAATGGAATTAGATATTGTGATTGATTTTATGCCCAATCAAGGATAATATTAATTACATTATAATAGAGTTGTGATTGATTCTATGCCCGATCAAGGATAGGATTGATTACACAATAGTGGATGAACTTTCGTGTCCGATCAAGAACGTTAGTGAATTCATTAGTAATTCGTGTGTCCGATCAAGAACACGAATTACCATATCATTTTAACTTATGCTTAATAATAATTGAGAGTAGTAATTGCATGTCTAGTGGTGGATTCTCTGCCTTGATATTCTCCATATTGATTGAATCCCAGTAATTTAGTTTAAAGTTCATTGCTTTCTTAGTCTAGAATCAACACTGCTGCTTTCTCTTGAATTTTGTAAAATATTCATTCGTCCCTGAGGTTCGATAACCCTATTTAATACTCACTGTAGTACAATTGCCTTGGGCACTTGCAAGGGTTTTATATTTAAACGATCAGGTAGCAGATCTTTCAGATGATGACATGGTTCGTATTATCGTCCTCCACATGTTTTCAACCACGCTCTTCAAACAATCGTCAAGATCAGTCCCTACAAAGCTATGCGACTATCTGGACGACCTCTCCCAACTGTCCAAATATAATTGGCTGGGCGCCATCCATAAAATGTTTGTCTCGAAAATGTCACATTCATCTAGATGTTTGCACTCTAGATCTTTCGGAGAGACGAGTAGTGGCGGGACTCTGGCAGGAGCCGCGTATGTATTACAGGTGAGTCCTTATATTCAGCTTATAGTGTAATTGATTACTCGATTCTTGTAGATTTTGTCACATCGAGTACTTGATGGTAGTGGATATCGTCCCCTCGATTACTCGATATGCATCTCTACTGTGTAATCGATTACTCGATGCTTGTGTATCACGATATGGGACCATATGCATCTCTACCTTGTAATCGATTACTCAATGCCATTGAGTAATCGATTACTCAATTGTTATGGATATCATGGAGTCAATTACGCGGTAGGATCCTCTATCGTGTAGTCAATGACGCGGTTGTTTTGCCCATCGCGTAATCGATGACTCGGTATCATTGTATATATCCATTAGTGGCTAATGATTTATGTTCTCATTCTGCAGATATAGTTCTTCGAGCACACCAATCTGTTTTACTCCACTATGGGTCCATGTAGTCCAAGAGTGAGAAGGTGGCCCGGAGCTGGGGTGCTGGTGGATGAAGCAAATAAGGGAATCCAATTCCATCACCGATTTCGACCGTATTACGTTCACCTATTGGAGACGTTGGATGTCCAAACCGACGTCGTTGATGTCATAACCCCATTATCGGAAGAGTCATCTCTCATCCCCCTCCAGCAACCTCAACCTCCGTCGTCACCAAGGTCGACACAGACGTCAACTGTCCACCATCATGTCACTTCCATGCATGGTGTTCTTGAGGGGATTAATTCCCTCCTTAATGTCGCCCTCGAACAGAGCGATATGATGGAAAGTCGAGGCTCCAGAGTTCCTCAGATTATTGAGGGTATTCAAAAAATGCAGGAGTGGAATCACTTAGGTAGAGCGGCCTCCAACGGAATCGCCTATATCTCCGGCCATTCCCACCTGGCACAAGGTGCCCGCTCACAAGACAACAAAAGCAGGTAATTTCCCTATCACCCGCCCGATATAATTCACCATATATATGCCAATCGAATAATCGATTACTCGATAGATGTCTCCATCGTATAATTGATGACACGATAGATCTGTCAATCGTGTAATCGATTGTACGATAGAGGTGTAATCGTGTATTCGATTGCACGATGGCTACTCTATCATAGTTGCACGTTATACATTCCTATAAATGGGAATCCTCATGTCCGTCATTGCCTTTTTCTTCTTTTCAGCATCTAGGGCACAGATGACTCGCACCGAGGCCCCGCCACCGTTAGTTATTCCAAAGTTTATGCGCAGAAATGCTCAACTTGTACATAGCTTCCTCCAAAAGTTACGCGATGAGGTTGAAGACGAACCTGCCCCCACTTCTGCCTTCACACCTGGTCCTCTCGTGCCGAAAGGAAAACGAAGGCGAATAGTTAAGGCCTTCCCGGTTCGACCGACCCCTCGAGCAGCGGTGCGACCTGATGAGACGGGGCCGTCTGAAGAGAAGGGTGATGATACGCACATTGGTAGAAAGGGAAAGGAGCATGCCATGGAGGCTGAACCAGCAGAAGTTCATCAGGTGACAGACGTACCCACCGACTACATGGGAACTAAGATATGCTTCGAAATGGATGTGTTGTCGCCTAAAGATCGAACGACGATTATGCACTGGATGAGGCACCCAAGGCAGAAGTATCCACTAGATACATTATACGATGCAGACTACTTAAGTTAACTGTGGACCGAGGAAATAAACTACACGGTACATGCACATGATGCTAATTTATTCCATGGTATTTCGCCTTTTGGAATACTCGATGGTTATTGGCTTCAAATACATGCAGGTCATTGATGCGTTCTTTGAACTGCTCCGGAAGAGGCAACAGATGAATAGGGATGTATTGAAGTATCCATACTGCTTCTTTGGAGGAATCATGGCCACTAAATATATTGAACTCGTAAGTGTGTGACCTCTTCTTATTTTTACATGGTGCTATCGGCAATCATCTAATATATATACTTTTCTTCTCATATTTCATTCTTATGTAGGAGTTCTTGCCCGCCGGTGATAATAAACAGCTTATAGATAAGTTGGTAAACAGCTTGCTGAAGGGAATCGACAGAAAAGTGACATATGCCTTCTTCCCAATGCATACGGGCACCCATTACTGCTTGTTGATTCTACACTTCCCCACCCTACAGTGGCGCTTCTACAATCCTCTTAGCGGCCATCCAACGACGCATCCACACCATAAGAAGGCTGTCGATCGTGTAGTTACCTGCCTGAATAAGATCCTAGCAAACGAATTCAAGATGAAGGGAGCTGCCGGCTGGTTTATGTCCCAAATAAAGGATGCACCCTTCCAACGTAATTCCGAAGACTGCGGAATATACGTAATGATGTACGTAGCACAGTTGGCTTCGGAGGTAGTCAAACCAGTTTTTTATCAGAAGGCAATAACAATGCTCTATCGGCCTATGATCGCGGCAGTTCCGTTAAGGAGAAGTATATAGAGGGAATTTGACGACGTAGCATCAGAAGGTTTACAGGACATCATATTGGCCGCAAAGAGATCGTAGTGTACTAGCAAAATCAAAAGTACTGTACATAATGATATTACAGACATCCATTGGATATAATCATTACTTTACATATAGACATTGCCATGTACCTAATGAGCGATTCATGTACATAATGATAGATTCATTTATTAATACTTGCCATTACATGATTTGCAATTCCTGCACCTATATCGCACAATCGATGACTCGACACAAGAGCTTATCGTGAACACGATTGCTCGATATGCATGGCAAGGACTACTATCGTGCCTGAGATGACTCGACTGAAGAGCTTAGCGTCATCTCGATGACTCGACTGCAGAGCTTAGCGTTGTCGCAATTGCTCGACTTCCATGGGCACAACCACTTCGTGCCGTCGATGACTCGACTGAAGAGCTTAGCGTTACCTCGATTGCTCGACTTGCATGGGCAGGACCACTTCGTGCCGTCGATGACTTGACTGATGTGCTTATCGTGACCTCGATTGCTCGATATGCATGGCAAGGAGTAGTAAATGGCACACATTTACCATCGATGACGTGACTGACTCGCTGGTGGATCAGGGGGGATATCAAGGGAGTTCCCGATCTCATCCCGGATTCGATCTCGCAGCTGAACCATTACTCCATCATCTGGCCCCGACCATTCCCCGACATGACTACTAGACGAATGATTGTCATTAGATGGTTCTTCGATCACTCGGAATGCTTCATCTGTTTCGTACTCGGGCAGCAACCAATCTCTCATGTCAGAATCAGTGGCACTATTGTGTTGCTCGTGAATAAAGTTGTGCAATGCGGCACAAGCATACACAAACTTTGCTTGCATCTCAATTGGATAAGGGGGCATGTTTTCTATAATGTGCCAACATTTTTTGAATGCCCCAAACGCCCTCTCAATTATATTCCACAGGGACGCATGTAAGTAGTTGTACATCTCATGCCTTCCAGTTGGACGTCATTGTTGGAAAGAAGCAACATGATACCTATGACCTTGCCCCTTGTAAGGACCGAGGAACCCCACCTTGTTCTCATGTCCTGCGTCAACCGCATAATACTTGCCCAACGATGGTTGATCTATACATGAAATATGCATTTTATTATCTCCTAAACTTATATTTATGCTAGTGTTTGATTAGAATTACTACTACTTTAATATAGTTTTTGGTTTTTGTAGGAAACAAGAGTAATACACAGAAATGAGGAGAAAAGTAACTCGAATGGTTAAATTATCATAACTTCGTGTACAGATGGATTTGACTGATTCACGTTTCATGTTAAAGTTCAAGAAGTCAGCTTTCAAACGCCACCGACCGCGCATAATTCGGAGTTCGGAGCGAAAAGTTATGACCATTGGAAAATTGTGCTGCAAAATGAATAGCAAAGCGATCGATCGGCCAGAAAAGTGATCGATCGCCGTATATGCAGAATTGAAATAAGGCCTATTTTGACTTGGATTTGGAAGGGGATTTGATGGTTTTCCTTCACCCCTATATATATGCCTTAAGGGAGAACGTATTGGGCATTAGAGAATAGAGTTTTGAGTCCCTTGGAGGCTAGAGCAAAGGAAGAAGAAGATGATGAAGATGAAGATGAAGATGATGGATTCTCTTCCCATGCTTGGCTAAACTCCTATCCAAGGCGTAGATGAAGCCCAATAATCTGGTTGTGTAATTTCTTTTCTCTCATATTATTTTTACTCTAGTTGGTGTATGAACCTTTGTTATGCAATTAAAGTTAATTCATTGAGTTTATTCTTTGTGCTTAAGAGAGACAAGAGTGGATTTTATGAATTTCAATCTGAAAGATTACTTGCATGTCTGAGAGGAATGTGAGTGTTCTGATTTGTCATATGTTAATAAAGTTTCATTGATTTATGCTTGAGAGAGATAGATCACAATTCCATATGCTTAATCGATTTATGTGTTACGTCTGAGAGGAGAGCACTAGAATTTGAATTGACAGGTGTATGTCTGAGAGGAATACACCAGCCAATTGGAAATCTTTCTTCAAAAGAGAGAGAGAGAGAGAGAGAGAGAGAGACGATACACTAGTTACTGTGGTGGATTCGAAGCCTTGGTCTTCTCCACATTGATTAAAACTCAGCTTAGTAGTTAAAGTTCATAGCTTTATTTAGATTAAACAAAAACTGCAACTTTCTTCTCTTGAATTTGGTAAAAGATTAATCCGTCCCTGAGGTTCGACAACCCTTATCAATACTCGCCGTAGGACAATTGCCTTGTGCACTTGCAAGGGTTTATATTTAAACGATCAGAACATGAATAATGTTATTATCACAACAAATGGAAGACAGCTACAAATACATATCGATGACACGCTACAAGCAGATGATGGTATAACAGTATCGAGGGTTCATGTTTGTGCACCTGAGATAGGTTGCAAGTAGGACGGAGGGAGGGGCCATGGCCGATCGGGCTTGCTTGGATATCACTATCAAGGAGGTTAGAGAATGAACGAGGGTATGTGTTATCTCCTATATCCTCTCCCAAGTACTGATCAAATTCATTGGGATGCATCCTAGGGTGATCCTCATCGGTACCGTGTGAACTATCCGGTGGCAGCTGTGCACTGGGGGGCACCGGATTTTTTGGCTGTCCATGATAAGCCTGACTTCCAGTAGCATGGTTGCCATCGAATATTATCGATAATAGACCCTCCATCTCTCTCAAGTATCCCCAAGACTTCAATCTCATGGCCTTCGGCTGTCTCTGTGGCAAAAGGAGACGAGAGTTAGGTTGGCAAGAAAACATCCTGGGTTCGAGTTTGCAAGAAATTCAAAATTATGGTTACGGAATAAAATGTCAGACGATACGCACATGTCTAAAAATCTTCCAAAAATCAGGATTTCCGGAGGTATATGTTTTTGTTGCTTCGTTATACCCACAACTAGTGTAATCTGACATCCACTTCCATGCATTATAAAGGTACCTAGTCTTGTCATAGTGACTGCGGATTTTTTCTTCATTCACAATTATACCCTTCTTCTCCAACTCTTTGCTTACATAGTCGTAGCCTCCGGTTTGAAGACCCCTACCCTTACGAAATTCTGCCATAAGTGCTTCGGCATACGATCTGATAAATGCATAGTGCTCTTCCTTGTTCCACTCAACCTGTTTGACATACTTTGATTTCTTGGCTGGGCTTGCCATCTATTCCACTTAAGAAGAAGCATATGAGAAGAGAGATGTTGACGTAATCGAGTACTCAATATATGTGTCTACCGTCTACCCGATTACTCGTTCTCGATCCAGCTACGTCGTATAATCACGATAATCACATGGAAATCGAGTAATCGGGTAAACGAAAGACACAGATCGAGTAATAGAGTACTCGATCGATCCATGTACCGTGTACCCGATTACTCGATCGTCAGACACCTATGTCATATATATCGATGAATCGAGTAATCGGGTACACGGTAGACACATATATCGAGTAATCGAGTACTCAATTTATGTGTGTACCGTGAACCTGATAACTCGATCTCGAGCCTTCTATGTCGTATAATCACGATAACCACATGGAAATCGAGAGACCGAGTAATCGGGTAGACAGTATACACAGATCGAGTAATAGAGTACTTGATAGATCCATGTACCATGTACCCGATTACACGATTACTCGATATATGTGTCTACTGTGTACCCGATTACTCGATTTCCATGTGGTCATCGTGAATATACGACGTATCTGGATGACGATCGAGTAATCGATTACTCGATATCAAGCCAGCTAAGTCGTTTAATAATTCAAGATAACCACCGGGGGAATCGAGTAATCGGATAGACGGTAGACGCATATATCGAGTAATTGAGTACCCGATTACTCGATTAATCGATATCCATGTGGTTATCGTGATTATACGATGTAGGTGGATGACGATCGAGTAATCGGGTACACGGTAGATGGATCTATTGAGTACTCTATTACTCGATGACTCGATTCCCCCGGTGGCTTATCGGGAGACAGCCCGATCGGCTCGAAAAGAAGAAGTATTGATTAATAAAAAAGGAGATCGTGTAAGAAGTGAAAACAGAAGAAAATAAAAACTGATAAAAGTGGCAAAAAAGAAGCAGATCGACCGAAAATCGTTAAATGAAGAGGCAGTACATATGTATTCACCCGCATAATATTCATTCGTCTAATTGTCAACGAATATGCATCCTTTATATATTAGGTTAGAGCTTCAGTCATATGCAATGAGATTGCACATATGCGGACTCATGGTCACATGTTCTGGGAAAAATTACAGGGAGAAAGGCATACGATATGACAGATTCAAATTCAAAATTCAAAAAACCAAGGCCGTGTGCTTACCAGCACGTCAATGAAAAGGGATGGTCTTAGACGACGGAGCGGTGGCAGGAGTTGCAAGAGGGAGGGGAAAATGGTTTATTGGGGGGTGGGGCAGTCATGTGAGAGACGGACAGAGGAAGATGGTCGAGGACGGGAGTGATGGCGGCTGGGATGAGAGTGAGCGATGAAAGGAAGGAGAAAGGAAAAAAACCTAAAAAATGAGAGGGAGGGGCAGCCCGTGATTTTTTGTCAGGCTGATTCTCACTCGAGGGAGAATATCGGCCTTTCAGGGGTGAAAGGTGAAAATTTATCACCTTTCACCGTCATGACCCACTATTCTCCCTTTCAGCTAAACAAACACAAATCAGGTGATAGGTGACAGTGATTTTCACCTATCACCGTTACCGACCACATTTCAGCTTTTCAGCTTACAAACATTTTTCACCCTGAAAGGTGAAAATTTTCACCTTTCAGGGCTGAAATATTGGTTTTTCAGCTTTCCAAACGCACCCTATGTAATATAGTATGAGAATAATTATCATGTCAACATCAGTAATTAGTCTATATGGTTATGGAATATCACAGTAAGGTTGGGTTAGAGTTAATCCAATTAGGAAGGACAACCCCTTGACCAAGAGGATCATAGCTATCTATTTTAGAGCGTTGATGTCGGTTTGAGGTTCCAATTGGAATTCAAATCATCTAAGACTTTTTGGTATTCTCATCTCTGATATTTGTATTATAAAATTCTAATGTGTATGGGAAATTCCTATCTAGGGTTGGGCATAAAAAGTATGTATTGATTGTATTGTACTCCTTGGGTGAGTTGTCTTTATTTGAAGTGTTTGGATTTCCTTGTGATTCCAAGAGAGAATCGTATGCCTTTTGAGAAGCTTTGTTGTTCTACGCTACTCCAGTAATGATGTCTACTATTGTATTACACTGACTGTGGGCATAACCGGTTACACGTCCTTTTGAGATGATTGTAACTGGTGGTGAGATCGGCTGTTCGGTCGCGTGCCAGGATCTCTACCTCGAAATGTTTATTTGTTGGCTTCTGCACTCCGATCGAGGTGTGACACGGTGAGCCTTAATTAATCGGGCAGGCGGGTTTGAATCAGCTGCCCTATTAGGGTCTGCCGCCCTCTAATAACGTGCGCTATTGGATATTGATCCTATGGCTTGGACTGATGCAGTGCATACCGACACGCTTAAGCCACAATGTATAATTTTTTCCTTGATTATAATCTATTTCCTGTTGGGAAAAGACGCTATTTGATTATGATTATGATTATGATAATCAGTTTCCTAAGGTTAAGATACTGAAAGATGAAATTCAAGATAAATTAAGGATAATCCCTTTGTGAACTTGAAAGGCCAGATCGCAGGAGAACTAGGGGTGTAAACGGACGGACACAGATGTGGATAAGCTACATCCGTAGCCGTTCGCTTACTTTATAATTAAGTGTCCGTCCGTCCGCCGTCCGTGCGGACACCACTATGTGACCGTTCGCATGTGTCCGTTTCGAACATGGACAGACACGGACATTTTTAACTTTCAAATTAATCACGGACACGGATACGGATGGTTCTGGATGCGGACGTACTTTGTCTGCAGCCGCGTCCGCTCAATTGCTGGATGACCAAATCTGTCTGTGTCCCTATCTGTGACGGACATAATTTTATGTCCATTTGAACAGAAAAACGGATGGATGGACACGGACACGGAGTGACCTTCACAATCCTGACAAGGTTTTATCAAGGGAAGGTTCTGCGTGTTCAACACCACGACCTTGCCAGCGTTGGGTTGTCCACGTCCTGGGGAGCCTCCTCGCAGTTGAGGCCATGTCTGTCTTCCTTGCATGACTCGGGCATGCTCGACCCTTCTTTCACTTTGACGATCCCGCTGCCCGTCTGGCTGTTGACGAACTTGGTGACCAAAGAGAGCAATGGAAATTGTTTTAAGTTAATTGTCATTAAGACATCAAAAGACGAGTAAAAGGAAGACATCAAAAGGGTAAAGGGATATAGAAAAAAAAAAGTAGGAGTAAAAAATTTAGGAGGTTTCACTGATATATTATGGTCACATGGAGGATAATTAACACGTTATATCTTTATATTCGATCAATAGAATACTGTAGTGATAGGCAATTAATCTACATGAAACAATTATCACATCGTGGTACGCATGAACATGCGTGCATGGCAGTCGGCAGATTATCTCAATGCAAGGATTGACGATTGACGAGAAAAGAAGCGTAAGAACCTTGAAGAACATAAGCAATTTTTGCAGAGTCAGAGTAACTAGGGAGAGCAAGTTTTGCAGCGCCAATTTTGGCCTCGCCGAGCATGGGCAGTTCGGTGTAGGGAATAGAACAGCCCTCGCCAGGCCAATCCCTCACAACGGAAGAATGGATCGTAAGAACGCTAACAAGAAAGTAAAATAACACAAGGGAATTTAACGTAGTTCGGCCTTGCTGCCTACATCCACGGGATCACACAATTCCACTAGATAGAGAATCAAATACAAGGGAGAATTACAATGATTTCTCTCAGCACCTCTCACATAAACAAACGAAATAATAGCCCTTCTTCTTCCCCAAAGAAGGCTGAATTTCTCTTGGTGCGTAACGGCCTCTCTCCGAGTGTGACGGCCCTCTGGTGCGTGACGGCTCTCTCCCCAATTTTTACTCCATGTTTTGGCCTCTTAACCATTTTTATATTATATTAGGTTTTATGAGCAAAAGACCAAACTGCCCTTCACTTAGGGCTCACCGTCAACAATCTCCTACTTGAGACCTAATTGCTTGAAATCTTCATTAACAACTCTCCCACTTAAACTGATCCCTGTCGAATCAATTTTGTCAAATAGAGTTAATTGCAAGCAAGACAATTACTCCCCTCTTACCTAATGCAACTGTGTGATCACCGCCATCCTTCTAGTGTAGAAGGCCGATGGCGGTTGAGCAAACGCTCAATTTCTCCATCGTTACCACTTTAGTAAACATATCCGCTGGATTCTCCTTAGTATGTATCTTCTCCAAGAAGACCTTCTTCTCTTCAACAAGTTCTCTCACAAAATGATATTTGATCTCAATATGTTTTGTTCTAGCATGATACACATTGTTCTTTACCATATCAATTGCACTCTTATTATCACAATAGAGCACACACCTCTCTTGAGGTTTGTCCAACTCCTTCAAGAATGCCTTTAGCCATAACATCATTTTGCAAGCCTTAGTGGCTGCAATGTACTCTGCCTCAGCATAGGAATTTGTCACAGATTTCTGCAATTGTGACTGCCAAGCAACTGCACCTCTACCCAATGTGAAGACAAAACCTGAAGTACTTCTTCTGTTATCTAGATTGCCTCCATAATCTGAATCAACAAAGCCAACTAAGTTAATCCTGGAACTCCCACCAAAGTGCAAAGACATACCTGAGGAACCCTTCAGATATCTGAAAATCCATTTCACTGCATTCCAGTGCTCTTCACCTGGGTTTGCCATAAACCTTGCTACCTGACTCACAGCATGAGAAATGTCTGGTCTAGTGCATGTGGCTGCATACATCAATGAACCTACAGCAGATGTATAAGGAACTCTGTTCATGTGAGTTATTTCCTCCTGTGTGCTAGGAGATTGCTCATTAGAAAGCCTGAAGTGAACCGCCAAAGGAGTACCAACTGGTTTAGCACCCAACATGTTGAACTTCATCAATACCTTCTCAACATATTCCTCTTGGGACAATTTTAACACTCTCTGCTCTCTATCTCTTGTAATTCGCATACCAAGGATCTGCTTGGCTGGCCCAAGATCCTTCATTGCGAAATTAGAAGACAACTGTTTCTTGAGCTTCTCAATCTCACCAATATCAGCTCCTGCAATCAACATGTCATCCACATACAACAACAAGAGCAAATAAGAGGTTCTCAACCTTTTATAATAACAATAATGATCAGAGTAGCAACGATAAAATCCAACAGACTGCATAAATCCATCAAATTTTTGATACCACTGTCTTGGAGCTTGCTTGAGACCATACAAGCTCTTATATAACCTGCAAACCATATTCTCCTTTCCTCTTACCACATAACCTTGGGGTTGATGCATATAGATCTCCTCTTCCAAGTCACAATGTAGGAAAGCTATTTTAACATCCAACTGCTCTAAATGAAGATCCTCGACTGCAACAATGGACAACACCATTCTGATAGTAGCAATTCTGACAACAGTTTTCTGTATAATCCACTCCATACTTCTGTTGAAAGCCTTTGACTACAAGTCTAGCTTTGTACCTCTTGCTTCCATTAGCTTCTTGTTTTATCCTGTAAATCCACTTGTTATGTAACGCCTTTTTACCTGAAGGTAGAGGAACTAACTCCCAAGTTTGATTAGAGGTCAATGAATCCATCTCATCCTCCATAGCACGCTCCCACTGAGCTGAAGTGTCTATCTTGTAAGCTTCCTCAAAGCTTTCTGGTTCACCACTGTCAGTCAAGAGCAAATAATTTAGACTAGGATCAAATATAGTGTGCATACCAGATGTGCTCTCAGGGTTGGAGGGATCAAATATTCGTTTCTTCTTAATCTGCATAGAGCTGGTCCAACCAAGTGGTGTCTGCAAGAGAACAATTGGAGCCTCTGGAACTGCCTGTGAAGAAGAATCAATCACTTGTTCATGACTAGATGCACCGGCCCCCATGTGACCGGCCCCATTGTGAGCTCTATCATCATCTGATGAATTTTTAGCCTCAAGTTCTACAAACTCATATTCAACCTATTTTATCTTCCCCTTTTGTAGATCTTGACAGTGCTTATAAAGCTCTGCCTCATGAAACACAACATCTATGCTCCGGATAACCTTCTTATGAATCGGATCCCATAATCGATAACCATAAGCATCTCCACCATAACCAATAAAGTAGCATTTGTTAGACTTTGAATCCAACTTGCCTCTATGTTCAGCATCAACATGCACATAAGCTGCACAACCGAAAATTCTTAAGTGATCAATCTTTACCTCTTTCTTTGACCATGCCTCTTCAGGAATGCCTCCATCTAGGGGGTAGCATGGAGACCGATTGATCAAATATACTGCAACGTCAACGACATAACTCCAAAATAAATGCGGAAGGCCACAGTGTAGCAGCATACTGCGTGCCTTCTCCATAATGGTCCTGTTCATCCGCTCAGCAACACCATTCGGTCTGGGAGTAGTTAGCAATCTGCGAATACCATGCTTATCACAGTAGGATTGGAATTCCCTACTACAATACTTGCCTCCATTGTCTGACTTCAAACACTTCAATTTTAACCCTGTCTCATTCTCAACAAGTGTTTTCCATTGCACGAAGATAGAGAATACATCAGATTTATTCTTAGCAAAGAAAACCTATAACTTGCGAGAAGCATCATCAATAAAAGTAATGAAGTAAGACACACCTCCAAGGGATGGAACCTGGGCTGGTCCCCAAACATCTGTGTGTACAAGCTCAAGCCGCACAGTCCTGCGCTCTGGGGTAGCTCTAGAAAATGAAACTTTGTGCTGCTTGCCCATGATGCGATGCTCACAAAAATCCAGATCAGTACACTGCAAACTAGACAACTTCCCCTTTGCCTGTAACATCTTCATCCCCTTTTCTGACATATGCCCAAGATGACAGTGCCACAAACTCACATCAACAGCATTAGATGCCACTCCAATAGAGTGTTTATGACAATTGGATGTCATATATAATGTCCCAATTTTCTTCCCCTTAGCCACGACCATAACACCTTTACTCATTTTCCAATTGTCACTCATAAAATGAGTAGTAACACCACAAGTAGCCAATTGACCAACAAAAATAATATTCTTTGTCAAACGAGGCACAAGACGAGCATTTTTCAACACACGAACAACATTATCATCAAGCAACAAACGTATGTCACCCTTGCCTATGATTTCACAAGCTTGGTCATTACCCAAATAGACATTGCCCAGATCGCTAGCGACAAAATTCTGCATCAAATCTTTTCTAGAAGTAGCATGAAATGAGGCACCACTATCAATAATCCAAGCATCACATTTACTTTCCATAGACAGTAACATGCAATCAGATTCTGCAACATTAACTACGTTTTTGTCATGATTTTGTGCTCCATCATGAGGAGGGTTTGGGCAATCTCTTTTCATATGGCATTTCTGCCCGCATTGCCAACAAGCCCCATCACCCTTACAGTTCTTGGACTTAGACCGCCCCCTCTTAGATTTCCCTCTCCATCCAGGTTTGCCCCTATGAGGTCGCCGCCTCCCTTCCTCCATAGTTAGGGCTGAACCGGATGAAGAAGAACCACCTTTACGGCGTGTTTCTTCAGCCAATATCATTCCACAAACATCATTCAACTTAAATTTATCCGTATTATGAGAACTATGAACAACAACTTTAAATGATTCCCAATTAGACGGCAAAGACTTAAGCAAAGCAATAGACTGTTTATCTTCTGTAAAATTAACATCTACTGCTTCAAGTTGATTCACTAAAGCATGGAATGAATTCAAATGATTGGCCACGGTCTCATCATCAGACATTTTCAAATCAAAGAAGCTAGTCACAAGATGTACCTTATTTGTGGAAGAAGGACTCGCATACAACCGCTCAAGCAGATCAAAGCATTCCTTCGTGGTCTTGGCCTTCGTGATGTTCAATGCTACCGATGAAGAAATAGACAACCTTACCGCTCCTAGAGCCTTGCGATCAAGCAACTCCCACCTTGCAATCTCATCCACCTTGTCCTCACCAACGGGCTTGGTTGTAATCAACGGTTGATAAAGATCCTTCTGGTACAAATAGTCCTCAATTTGCATGCGCCAAAATCTGTAATTTTGGCCATTAAATTTTTCTATCTTGAATTTGCCGTCGTCGGCCATCTCCTCCTGAAGCTCTGATACCAATTGTAGGGAATAGAACAGCCCTCGCCAGACCAATCCCTCACAGCGAAAGAATGGATCGTAGAAACGCCAACAAGAAAGTAAAATAACACAAGGGAATTTAACGTGGTTCGGCCTTGCTGCCTACATCCACGAGATCACACAATTCCACTAGATAGAGAATCAAATACAAGGGAGAATTACAATGATTTCTCTCAGCACCTCTCACACAACTTACAGACGAAATAATAGCCCTTCTTCTTCCCCAAAGAAGGCTGAATTTCTTTTGGTGCGTGACAGCCTCTCTCCGAATGTGACGGCTCTCTCCCCAATTTTTACTCCACGTTTTGGCCTCTTAACCACTTTTATATTAGGTAAAAGACCAAACTGCCCTTTACTTAGGGCTCACCATCAACATTCGGAATTAGACCATGAGAAGTAAGAGCCACCTTCGCTGCTGAAGGATTTCAAAGAGAGTTTTGGAGACAGATCGATATCCATACTTGCCTTCACACAAGAGGAACAAAAAAAAACTATGGTGAAAATACCAGAGCAGATGAGAGCTGCGGGGAAGAGAAGTCGTAGTGTGATGGGTATTTAATATTTATAGAGGCATAAAGTGGATTAGGATAAGTTGTGATCAGAAGTGCCATGGTTACAAGGATATTTCACATCACAATAATAGCATGTTGAAAGACCTAAAAAAGAATTACTTAGGGGCCGTTTGGGGCGTGATTATTGCAAAATATCCAGACTGGATATTGGATATATACTGTAGCATCCATGTGGATTTTTACATCCAGCTGAAACACCTCCTGAGGTGTTTCAGCTGGATATAAAAAATATCCAGATGCTACAGTGTAGCAAAACATCCCATCTGGATGTTTTGCTTTTAATCACGCCCCAAACGGCCTATTAGTGAGCGGAAACACGGTATACATTCTTCACCCATAGAATTGGTCATACGTTAGGATAAGATGAGATATTTGTGTGGGCGTAGATTTCATTAACAGAGAAAGTCGTCTGCTGTTAGCCAAAGATTAAAAAGGACAGTATCAAGATACGGCGGATTAGTACAGATGGAGCGGATGATTGTATGTAAAGTCTGGAAGAGAGAGAGGGTGATTCTATCCGGATTCTGGACGATGCTAGCTACTGAATGTCCCCTCATATATTAGAACTGGACCTTACAGCCATGGGTCTTCTCATTTCCGGCCCCATTACCACACCAGAAGAGCCCACTCGATTAGGGGCCGATTTGATAGCGTAGTCCCAGAGCCCATGACTGACCGTGGTACATAGTGAGTCCGAGCAGGTACATAATGCATGGGCCGGTTTCTAAAGCAAATTGATTTCTGACTATATTCACATTCTAACAAAATGCACAATATTTTCCAGAAAAATAATAAACACCCCAATTATTTTCTTCCTCAATGTCCTGTTGCAATGTAGAAAAAGAAATCCTGTCGTAAAGGAAGAGTTTCACCAATTGGGAGACCGTATAAACCTGTTCGTTCACCGTCAACTGTTGGAACTTGGAAGTAGGAGTCGTTAAAAAAAATTACTTGGAAGGAGTAAGGATGCACTCTATAAGATCAATTTACTTGCCGAAAGGGCTGGCTAATTTTCATCTTTTTTTAACAGGAGAAAAAAAAGACAAAAGAGACCTCATTCATTCTACACTTTGCCGTTTCAAGAATGAAGAAGAAATTGACAAGGCCGTTTGTGCTCGTTCTCTCGTGCTCGTGTATAATATACCAATCCGAGCAGTTAAATTTTTTCTTTTCCATTTCTTTTAGCTGAACTCCTTTTCTTACCTGAACAATCCGAGCAGTTAGTTGACTGTACACCTCAACAAAAAAGAGAACATTCTCTTTATGGTTAGTCCACAAAGCGCAAACAGGACCTTCAACCCATTAGTGCAAAACAGCTTCGAGATCTTGGCATAAGGGGAAAAGCAGCAGATCCCATGAGCACCATCCAGAGAACAGAAAAACGTATCAAGGATTTCCACTAGACTGGTTTGAATCCCCACCATGAATTGGATTTGATGATGTCAGCTTTTGCGATCTCCTCTTCAAGAAACTTTTCATGTAAAGAGCGCCAAAGACAATAGCCTGAAAATTTAGCAGCTAGGTTTACCCAAACCACCCACATTTACAGGATTTAAAATATGAAGAAAGAGAATGACTTACAGCTCCGATCCATTGTTCTCCACTTAATGGATGAGAGAACCACACACAAGAAAGCATGATGCTGGCCAACTTCAACCCACATCCACAATATTCAATTAGAAACCATTTTAGAACAGATATTTGTAAAATAAATCTGGATTCAGTAGATAACTGAAATCTCTAGTCTTAACTACAGAATAAGTGTCAAAATTATCCTGATTTACCCGGTGTATGATGGGTGAGCCTTGTATGTGCCCTTAGAAACCGGTTACCCTGCCCCTTCTAATTGAGTTCCAAGGACTTGGACACCCCTCATTATCCCAAAAAAAAAAGAATACTAGAGAATAAGCATCAAAATTATCCTTATTTATGTGGAATATGGAGTATGGACCACCTTTCCGGGCCCAGCCATCAACACTAACAGGGGGGCCTTTCTAAAAGAGTACGAAGAATGAACTTTTTTTTTTTCAACTGCAGCTTAGGCTATCACTGTTGCACATAAACCAAAAAGCCCATGTGAGCCAAGCCCATAATAAACATTAGAAGCTCATATGAAACTTATTGACTAAGAGGCCTAACTAGCATTGAAAATGGAAGCCTCAAAGTGAAGAATCTAGAAGCATGGAATATGCTAGAAGAATGGAGCATCTGGTGTGTCGTGTAAAAATCTCTAAAAGACCTATTTAGCTATATTAGAAGAATTGTCTAGATAAGTCCTTTGTAGAAACTTGTAGAAGGATGTTGGACTCCTATAAATATAAATAAGGGATGGTAGATAGAGTTATAACATATAAGTGGGTAAGAAAACCCAAGAGGTGAAGTGAAAGTATGAGGGAGTGCTCTTGTAAAGGTAGTAACCTTGTCCCTTGAATTGTTCTTGAGATAGTGAAACCTGGGAGAATTTTTCCTTTCATACCATTGTCTCATTTCCTTCCCTTATACTTCCCTCATAAATCTCCCCTTAAACAAAAACTTCATTCCAAGCATAGTCCTCAACTTGATGAATGTGTCGGTAGGCAAAGTTTTAGTGAAGATGTCAGCCGCTCTTTAGTGTTACAATACTCCAGCTTCACAATTCTTTGTTATACGTAGTCTCTCAAGAAGTGATACTTTATGTCTATATGCTTGCTCCTTCCATGCTGTAGCAAGCTCAATTGCTGATTTATTATCCACATATATCGGGGTTGAATGTTCTTAAGAATGATTTAACTGCTCTAGGAGATTTCTCAAACATATAGCTTCATAGACAGCGGATGATGCTGCCACATATTCTGCTTCACAAGATGATAAGGCCACTACATCTTGTTTCTTGGACATCCATGTAAATGCACTTGATCCAAGATAGAACACATAATCTGAGGTACTCTTTCTTTCATCTTGATCTCCAACCCTATCACTATCTGAATAACCATATAAAATTGCATCATCTTTATGTGTAAAAGAGGCCAAAGTCCAACGTACCTTTTATATATCTTAGAATTCTTTCGGCAGCCAACCAATGTGATTCCTTTGGTGTTTCCATGTACTTGCTCAAGAGTCCAACATTGAAGACGATATATGACCTTGTAATTGTGAGGTACCTTAAGCTTCCAATTAAACTCTTGAATAAGGTGGAATTCATGCTCTTCCCTTCTCCTTCTTTTGTCAACTTCAAACCAGATGGAAGAAGAATACTGACTTCATTGCAATTAGTCATTCTAAACTTTTCAAATAACTCTTCAGTCGGTACACCTTTTACTCTTCTCCTGTCACCACAAAGCTTTTGGGCGGCTCTACGTACACCTCTTCTTCAAGCTTCCTATTTAGAAAGGTTGATTTCACATCTAACTGGTATATCTTCCAATTATGATGGGCAGCAAGAGACATCAGCATCCTCACAGTGTCAAGTTTTGTAACTGCAAACACTTTTTCATAATCTATGCCATATTTTTGCCGCTACAAGTCTAGCCTTATACCTTTCAATCTGTTCATCAGCCAACCGCTTGATTTTGTATACCCACTTGACACCAATCGCCCTTTGACCTTTAGGCAATGTAGTTAGCTCCCATGTGCCATTCTTCTCGATGGCATGAATCTCTTCTTCCATGCCTTTCTTCCAGCAATCTTCTTTAACAGCCTCTTGGAAGGTTAGAGGCTCAATATCAGCATATAGGAAAAGAAGATTTACGTCTTCAGTTTCCTCATAAATTTCTCTAAGACTTCTCATCTTAATAGGTGTAGAAGATGGAGTCGAGATATCTGACCTTTTAGACTATTCTTTCTGGAGCTTCATGCCTTGCTTCTCTTTGTTCCTCCATCTACAGATGATTCTCCCTTATTGTGCTTACTTCACTCCAGCTCCATGCTTCCTCCTCACTGAAAATCACATCTCTACTTACCACCACCTTGTGTGTAAGTGGGTTATAGAGCTTGTAAGCTTTTGACTCTTCACTGTATCCAATGAAAGATGCACTTCTCTCTACGATCATCCAACTTCTTTCTCTTTGCTTTAGGAACTTGGACATATGCTATACAACCGAAGACCCTGAGATGTGTCACATTGGGTTTATAGCCACTCCATGCTTCTTGTGGTGTCATGCTCTTCACACTCTTTGTGGGACAGCGGTTGAGAAGATAGGTTGTACATGCAACAGCTTCGGCCCAGAAATTCTTCGGCAATCTTTTCTCCTTAATCATGGTTCTAGCCATGTCAAAAATGATCCGGTCCTTCCTCTCAGCGATGCCATTCTGCTGTGGTGTGTATCCTGCTATAAATTGTTGGTTGATGTCATTCTCCTTGCAGTAACTCCAGAACTCATTCGAGGTGTACTCTCCACCTCGATCACTCTCCACCTCGAACAGATCTGAGTACCTTAAGCTTATACCCGCTTTCAACTTCAGCACGAGCTTTGAAACTTTTAAAAATAGTAAAGGCAACATACTTTTCTTTGATGAAATAGACCCAAAGTTTCCGGCTGAAATCATCAATGAAGGTGATGAAATATCTATTACCTCCAAAGGATGCAGATTCAACGGGTCCGCAAATGTCAGTGTGCACCAAGTGCAAGGGATCTACTGCTCTCCAAGATTTTCCATTTTGAAAGGGAGCTCTTTGCTGCTTGCCAAGTGTGCAAAACTCACATACATATTCCAGCTTCTCTATAGTCGGCAATCCACATACCATGTTTGATGTAGACAATAGCTTTAAGCCACTGAAATTAAGATGCCCGAATCGAAGGTGCCACTTCCATGACTCGTCCTTTATATTTCCATAGAACCATTTCTCCAAACTTGTGTTGATGTGAAGAGGGAACATTCTATTGGGTGTCATTTGAACTTTTGCAATAATCTTCCCTTGACCATTCATCAAAGAGACACCCATTCTCCATGTGTATTTTGTACCCCTTCTCTAGGAGTTGTCCAATGCTTAGAATGTTGCTTCTCATGTTGGGTACAAAATACACATTTTAGATATACTGTGGAGCGCCATTCTTTTGATAAATCTTAATTTTACCCTTACCTTTTAAGGGTAGTTTGGATGAATCTCTAAGGTTGATGTTGCCATGAACGTTTTCAACCAAATCTTCAAAGAGCTCCTTCTTGCCACACATATGATTACTCGCTCCAGAGTCAAGATACCAGACATCTTGTTGATCACGCGCCTCCTCCTGTGCAATGAAGAGTGTGGCATCTTCTCTCTTGGCCTCATACGCTTCTGCAAAATTAGATTGTTGATTCTGATTTACAGACTGGTTGCTCCAGCACTGAGATGCATAATGCCCAGTCTTGTTGCAGTTGTAACACAAGATGCTTCTTCTATTTCCACGTCCACTACCATGAGTAGATTTGCCACTACTCGTGCCTCTTCCACTATTGGTGGACTTTCAATGATTTTGACCTTGACTTTCATAATTTCCTCTCCCACGGTTGCCATTAGTGAAGCCTTCACGTTGAGAACGACCATTCTTCTTGTCATTTAAAGTCAACTTTGACTCAAATATCTGCTCCACCTGCTGCTCTTTAGCAGACGCTGCTCATGCCCTTGGAGTGATCCCATTAACTCCTCAACCGTGAGAATGTCCAAATCTTTTGATTCTTCAATGACCACAACCACGTGTTCAAATCTGGTTGAGGGATGTCAATATTTTCTCTACTATGCGAACATCTTCAATTTTTTCTCCATTTCTTTTTAGTTGATTAACTATGACTAGTAACCTTGAGAAGTAGTTGGAGATGAACTCACCTTCCTTCATACAAGTAGCCTCAAATTCAGCCCTTATAGAGTTTGCAAATGAACTCTTTTTACGCGATCAACACCCTTGATGAAAGTGTTGAGAATCTCCCATGCTTCTTTGCTTGTCTTCGCTTCAACGATCTTCTCAAATGTTGATTCATTTACTCCTTAAGAGAGTTCTGCTCCGTGGTATATGCTGCTTCTTTCTCGGCAGTGGGCTCTTCGTATCCGTCAGTAACAACTTCCCATAGATCTTGCGAGCCGAACAATGTCTTTATTTGAATTTGTCAACTATCATAGTTGTCCTTCACCAACTTTGGAATTTGAGGTTGGACTAGATTGGAAGCCATCTTCTATGTAGGATGAGGGAGGAAGAAACTCAAGGACCACTAAACCTAGCTCTGGATACCACTTTGTTGGATTTTGGCTTTGCTAAGCCCTCACCCACAACTATGATCTATGAGGGAAGTACAAGGGAAGGAAATGAGACAATGGTATGAAAGGAAAAATTCTCCCAGATTTCACTATCTCAAGAACAATTCAAGAGACAAGGTTGCTACCTTTACAAGAGCACTCCCTCACACTTTCACTTCACCTCTTGAGTTTTCTTACCCACTTATATGTTAGAACTCCATCTACCATCCCCTATTTATAGGAGTCCAACAATCACATGCTCCCAAAAGCCAATAACATGAACGTTCTCAAAAGCCTGTGTTAATTTGAGAGGTCAAGGTCACGTGACTTGAAATTGGACTTGTCGAAATTGGACATTTATAGCAGGACGAAGGGAGTATTAAGGGAGTCAAAGAAACTTATGTTGCCAAGAAGCTTTACAATGTCTGAATCTAAAAGCTTTGAATATGTGATAATATTTTTTACCTGTCTTGTGATCATTATTGTAGCAAATGTAAGAGCACCAAATGTACGGATTGTGTATGAAATGAAGAATTGGCTAGCTGTTGCCACCTGCAATATTAAGCCATAACACATCATCATCATCATCACATACATTTTATCCTGACATAGATTCTATACAATACTTGACTCAAGCCATGACATGTGGCATTCCCACCACTTTTGACTTTGGCATCATCATCACATAACATGTAATAAACTTTATTTTCTTCAAGCTCTTTCTTGACAAACATAGAGAGAAAAAGGAGTATTCCGAACTGAAATGAATTTGCAACTTTACTGAACGCTAGCGACCATATAGTATCTAGCAATGTGGCTCTGACAGTCTTAATAGTTTTCTGAAGTTCTCTTCTTAAAAAGATAATGCTTACAATGTAGACACCCAAAATAAAAATTTAATGCTTAGAAAAACTACATGAGATTAGGACCAGATGTTTGCTTTAAGATAGCAAAGAAAGAATTTTTTTTCCTAGTATAAACAAACAAAGAAAATTACTTACAGAAGAAAGCAACAAGATATCAAATAAGCAGTCCTGATGGCGGAATACAAAATCAACTGCCATGAGAAGTTGCCCCTGTATTACAAGTCCTACATTTGTAATAAAGCATAAAAAAAAGAGAAATAGTTAAGCGTCCAGTCCTTCAGATGTTACAAAAGAATTTAATCATGGCAAAACTTCAAATGAAATATACTGGTATTACAAGAGTTCTCAAAATCCCATAAAATGCATTTTGAAAAAATGTCACTAAGCATGTACAATATAGAGATGTTTTAAGAGATTTTGGGGTAGCAAAGTAGTAAAAAACTGCACATCAATACTATGCAATCCGAGCATCAGTTCAGTGCAACCAATCTGCTTTAGAATGTGTAATTGTATATTAACAATATTAGACTCACAAATTGGCAAAATGATACTGCTCTTCCAGTTAAACTATATCGATCCATTTCGATACTCACCAATTAATATCAAGCTTGTTTTCTCACAAAAGGTAAAACTAAGATGAGTACACAACATGGTTTTCAAAACCGGACCGGACCGGCCGGTCCGACCGCGGAGAACCGGAACCGGCCGGAAAACCGGTTCGGTCCGGCCGGTTCACCCCGGTTTACTAAACCGGCCGGTTTTTTTAAAACCGGCCGGTTCTCTCCTAAACCGGACCGGTCCGGACCGGTCGAAATCTTTTTTTTTTTTTTTTTTTGAAAAAAATGTCTGCTGGAGGGGGGATTCGAACCTCCCCCCTCCCTGAGGAATACTTACGCCTCAACCACCCGGGCTACGGGTGGTTTCATGTTATTGCTCTACCAAAAATTATATTTATTATATAACTTTCAGTCTCACCCCCAAACCGGGTCAATCCGGTTTGACCGCGGTCAAACCGCGGTCCAACCGGACCGGCCATCGATCCGGGTCGATGGCCGGTCCGGTTTTGAAAACCTTGGTACACAATGCACTTTGGTGCAAGTAATCCACCAAAGAAGGCATGTAATAGTTCATCAGACCTACTTTATAAGAGCTATTTCTCAAACGATATTAAAAAGACGAAGGTTATTCTTATCTGAAAAGGAAAAACAAAAAGGTAAAGAACGTACCAGAAAAGCTGAGAATACAAGAACATAAAGTTGTGTAAAATATTTGGTTGTGAATTTCCATATCATAGCCTTTAAACAACTTGTCCTGAAATGTGCTTGTGAAGCCATCAAACCTGAACACATACGAATCAGCATACTTAGCATAAAATATAAGTATGATGATGATGGCTATATTAATATTTTCATGTGCAACCATCATGTCATGAAGCCAATCCACATAATTGGAAAGATGTATGATTGATACGATGACGTTGAATCTTCTTATCATCGTCCTCTCTTCAGAGCGTTGCGTCAGGAAGGGGCATCCGGCATAAGAACTTTCCACTATGTTTCTTTGTATGGATTTTGTATCATTTTGATTATGATAAGAATCAATCGTGGTATATCATCCACGCGGCCAACCCCAGATAGCTGGGATAAGGCATATGATGATGATCTAAAATTATTTTTGCAAACTAATATCATGCTGAACAATTAGTAGTTCCTAGGCCGACTGTGAGCACATTATCATGTTCCTGTTAAGATGTAGATAATTCAACATATACTCCACGTATCATAATGAAGCAAAAGAAAATCATAGGAGGCACTATGTGTAAGCCATTGCTACCTCCCATGGTTAGCCAATGCGATCCAATCCATGCTATCACTCAGATGATGCCAATTTGCTACATCCCACGGTAGAAATTCATAGAAATGTTAAGGAAAAGTTGTCAATAGATGATTATAGTATGAGTGTGTCTTGGAGCACGGGTGGCGCAGTATTCGGTGCCACCCAACTTTAACAATTCGTTTAGGGTGTGTTTGGCAAACGTGATTTGCCCCCTGTGATTTATGCAATCACGGGATTTATGGAAATCTCACGATTGGCAACCCTTTTTTTGGACGGGATTTGATTTTGCCCCAAATCGCACCCAAAATCCCGTGATTGTTGTTACAACGGGAAAATGGATCATACCAAATCACAGGGCCGACCCTGTCATTCTTAAAATCTCACTTTGATTGGGTCGTTGTTTTTCCCTACTCCTCATCGTCCTCTGCAAGCTCTCGCTCATCGATCAGAAGGTTGCTTTTCTCCTTTCAAAAAGACAAATTCTTCTCAAAGATCTCCCTCTCCTCCAACCAGGTGCATACAAGTTTATGTTTTGTATTATTGAAACTTTTGACTAGAAGCTTTGACTGGTGCACAAAATTTGGTGTTATGGATGAATTCTTCTCTGTAGCTTTGGCTTGTTTTGTTGAGCTTCTTCAGTCAATTGAACAATTTTGCTGAGTGTGGACTCTTTCCATGTTGAATGAGGAACAGAGGAAGAAGTTTAAAATTGGCTCTCTCACCAATTTTCTGTTTGGAAATACATTTTTGTTCCTTGTTATTAGTGAACTTATCCACTGTTATAATTTCATTTTAATTGATACTGTTGAGAGTAGTTTAAATTATGCTGAGAGTAGTTTAAATTATGTTCTCTGCAAACTACAAGCTTTGCACTTTAAATTATGTACAATAGCGAAATAACATATAGAAATGACCAAATATCTTATACTACATGGCTAAAGAGCTTTGCTAACTAATTAGTAAAACTTGAAAAGAGCTTTGCTAACTAGATGCCAGAAAATCCAAGCACTTGACAGAAAAAAATCTGCAAGTACTACAATGCATCTGTCATTACGAAACTCTATTTTTGCCACTTAAATAGAGGAGGTCCAAGGACAGATACTGCTAAAGATAGAGCAACTATAGCCTGAGAGTAGTTTAAATTATGTTCTCTGCAAACTACAAGCTTTGCACTTTAAATTATGTACAATAGCGAAATAACATATAGAAATGACCAAATATCTTATACTACATGGCTAAAGAGCTTTGCTAACTAATTAGTAAAACTTGAAAAGAGCTTTGCTAACTAGATGCCAGAAAGTCCAAGCACTTGACAGAAAAAAATCTGCAAGTACTACAATGCATCTGTCATTACGAAACTCTATTTTTGCCACTTAAATAGAGGAGGTCCAAGGACAGATACTGCTAAAGATAGAGCAACTATAGCCTGAGAGTAGTTTAAATTATGTTCTCTGCAAACTACAAGCTTTGCACTTTAAATTATGTACAATAGCGAAATAACATATAGAAATGACCAAATATCTTATACTACATGGCTAAAGAGCTTTGCTAACTAATTAGTAAAACTTGAAAAGAGTTTTGCTAACTAGATGCCAGAAAATCCAAGCACTTGACAGAAAAAAATCTGCAAGTACTACAATGCATCTGTCATTACGAAACTCTATTTTTGCCACTTAAATAGAGGAGGTCCAAGGACAGATACTGCTAAAGATAGAGCAACTATAGCCTGAGAGTAGTTTAAATTATGTTCTCTGCAAACTACAAGCTTTGCACTTTAAATTATGTACAATAGCGAAATAACATATAGAAATGACCAAATATCTTATACTACATGGCTAAAGAGCTTTGCTAACTAATTAGTAAAACTTGAAAAGAGCTTTGCTAACTAGATGCCAGAAAATCCAAGCACTTGACAGAAAAAAATCTGCAAGTACTACAATGCATCTGTCATTACGAAACTCTATTTTTGCCACTTAAATAGAGGAGGTCCAAGGACAGATACTGCTAAAGATAGAGCAACTATAGCCTGAGAGTAGTTTAAATTATGTTCTCTGCAAACTACAAGCTTTGCACTTTAAATTATGTACAATAGCGAAATAACATATAGAAATGACCAAATATCTTATACTACATGGCTAAAGAGCTTTGCTAACTAATTAGTAAAACTTGAAAAGAGCTTTGCTAACTAGATGCCAGAAAATCCAAGCACTTGACAAAAAAAAATCTGCAAGTACTACAATGCATCTGTCATTACGAAACTCTATTTTTGCCACTTAAATAGAGGAGGTCCAAGGACAGATACTGCTAAAGATAGAGCAACTATAGCATGACTGTAGTACTCTCCAAATTCATCTAGCCACCTCTGTAGCTTTGGCTTGTTTTGTTGAGCTTCTTCAGTCAACTGAACAATTTTGCTGAGTGTGGACTCTTTCCATGTTGAATGAGGAACAGAGGAAGAAGTTTAAAATTGGCTCTCTCACCAATTTTCTGTTTGGAAATACATTTTTGTTCCTTGTTATTAGTAAACTTATCCTCTGTTATAATTTCATTTTAATTGATACTGCTGAGAGTAGTTTGGCATATTTATTGCAAGTTTAAAAAGGATACTCTGTTTCGATCTAGTGGGTTTTATTAGAAACTGCAAACTATGCATACTGTATTAAAATGATACTCTTCATACCAGAAACTGATTAACATTTTCTTTTTCATGTGGAAAGCCAATAAAATAACTGGATTAATTGTACTTATCAATATGCATAGTATGTACTATTTAAATGTACAGACTATGCATACTGTATTTAACATCCTTGCTGCTGCACTATTTAAATGTTTTTTAATGATCAATTTATTATGCTAGTAAAACATCCTGTAATGCCAATTAGCAAAAAAAACATCATGTTGTGCTAGATTCACATTTTCAAGCTTTTTTACTTTTTTGATACTGTTGTGATTAGTCTACTATGTGATAGTGAAAATGACTACACCATATGTCCCATATTAATTGCTCGATTCCAAATGCACATCCAGGAGCACACATTTAGAATGACACATGCCCCTCTCCGTAGGTCTTCACATCAAAAGCATGACAGAGAGGAAGTAGACTTCATTGTGGTTCTAACCACTTTTTTCTTAATGCTTCTATTAGATCTTCAGAAGCCTAGGATTAGACAAGTGTTGGTGATGATGTTGGAAGAAGATGGTGGTTGGATATATTGTGCAATGCAAACGAATCTATATGTTATGAACAATTACGCGTGACAAAAACTGGATTCACACGTTTATGTTCATTGTTGCGAAGCAGAGGTGGGTTAGTAACTACTAGGTGGGTTACCACTGAAGAGATTGTCGCATCTTTCTTGCACATCCTTGCTCATAACCTTAAGAATAGTACAATTAAGGCTTGCTTTAGACGCTCAGGCGAAACAATTAGTAGACAATTTCATATGGTGTTGGACGCGGTTCTAAGGTTGGGCAGGCATCTGATAAAGGTTGGAGAAACAAACCTCAATGAACGGGAATTCCAAAAGTGGAGATGGTTTGAGGTACTCATAAGTAATATTTTTTAGTAACTAATTATTTATTTTTAAAGCTTGATTATAATTTAGTTGAAATATTTATTCTTTTTAATTAGAATGCTATTGGAGCACTTGATGGAACTCACATAGGACTAACTATCCCAATTGAAGACCACCCTAGATATCGTGACCGGAAAGGCAATATCTCTACAAATGTATTAGCAGCATGTGATCCAAACTTGAAGTTCACCTACGTATTGCCCGGTTGGGAGGGATCAGCTTCTGATGCAAGAGTTCTCCGTAATGCATTGCGTAGACATAATCCACTAATGATTCCAAATGGTATGCCTATATTAATGTCAAACTTTTTTTGTTCCATATCACAACCGAGCAATGCAATAGGTAACCTAAATTTATTTTGCTGTAGGCAAATATTATCTTGTGGATGCAGGTTACGCAAATGGGGAAGGATTTTTGGCTCCTTACAGAGCAACTCGATACCATCTAAACGAGTGGAGGGGGAACACGCCCGTCAATTACAAAGAACTATTTAACCTTTGTCAATCTTCCGCGAGGAATGCAATTGAAAGAGCTTTTGGCTTATTGAAGAAGCGATGGGCCATTCTTAGAACTGCAAGCTTTTATCCTGTAAAAACTAATATTCGAATCATTAATGCATGTTTTATCCTCCACAACTTCATACGAGACAACATGCCTAACGAGGAATTGTTAGCTGAAGTAGATCATGACCTAGAAAATATGGTGCCTGAAGATCCCATTTTTGATGACCGCGTCACAACCGTAAGAGTGACACCAGAATGGAAGGCATTTAGAGAAACCTTGGCAAAGAATATGTTTGATGAATATCAAGGCCGACGTGTGCGTAACCGTTGACTAGGAGTATAATGTTGCACTAGTCATAATGTGGTCATTAAATTTAAACTTTTTTGCTAATTTTTTGATGAATTGGATTGTGTCAATAAATTAAGTTTTACATATTAGTTGGTTTGCCATTGATGTTTGTAATAATTTTACTTGTGATATTGACTTATATTGATTGTCGTCTCTTATATTGACTTTAATTTCAAATTTATAATTTACTGCTCTAATAGAGATGGTGAAGAGCAATCAAGCAGTGCCTCAACGTGGGTATACAAAATGGAGTTCAGAAATGGAGACTTTTTTAATTAATTCGCTTTATGATCAAATCACATTGGAAAATAAAGGTGAGAATGGGTGGAAACCACATGGACTTCAAAATTGTGCTAATGAAATGAATGCAGAGTTCAATATCCAATTGAATCCAAGTCACATTAGAAATAAAATGAAAGGTTGGAAGGAAGACTATGCAATTATTTCCGACATCCTTGCTCAAAGTGGCTTCACTTGGGATGCTACAAACAAAAAGATAGTTGTGGAAGATGAAAGTGTGTGGGATACATACTGCCAGGTAAAAATATTCTATTAATTGAATGTTATGCAATTGCTATGATATCATATAAAATTTAGTTATTAACCAAATTTGATATGTTCTTGTGATAGAGAGCTCCGGACGCAAAATCATACCGAAATAAGAAACTGAAGTATTGGGATGACTATCTATTCCTATTTGGAAAAGACAGAGCTACAGGAGAGGGGGCAAGTCACTTTGAAGATGTCCAAGAAGATGATGGAGGCCCGATTGATGTTGATCTGGTGGAGGAAGATGGCGAATTGAATGAGAACAAGGAAGGAAATGGAGCTGTCAACGGCACCGAACGACGACGAGCACGCGAAGAAACACCAACAAGATCAAGAAAAATGGGCAGGAAGGAGAATTTGAACAAGGCAATTTTTGAGGTTGCTAAAGCACTTAAATCATATTTGGAGAAACAGGAGAAGCCGAGTCCAAAACCATCATCTTCAGATATATATGAATTACTTTCAAATATCCCAGGGCTCGCTTCGCATCAAATAATGGAGGCACATCGAAGGCTACGATTGGAAAATGATCCTTCATTAATTGAAATGCTCTCTAGTTTCACCAATGAATCAAAGTTAGCTTGGATTGAGGATCTCCTCAATCGCCCACCTCCCCAATCTTAGTTTGTATGTTTAATTGATTGTTGACCTATCTATTTTAGATATTTGAGGGTTGAATTTTTTTTATGCACAATAATGAAACTACGTGGTTAGAAGAACTTATTTCTCCATTATTAATTAGAAGGTGCAAAATATGCAAAAAATACTTTTTTTTGCATTATATGAAGAATCAAATCACCATTGAATTCCAAGTTCCCAAACGATGGTGTGATTCTCCGAATCCCACTACTAAAATCACACTGTTGCCAATCACTGGATTTCTAAAATACAAATCTCATGTGCCTGTCATTCAAAATGACGTGATTCCAAGAATCACACCTCTAAATCCAAATCATGTTTGCCAAACGCACCCTTAATGAGTGTGAAATGGAATAGTCTAAATAGGCGACCTACACACCTATCTAGAGCCGGAATGCGCTGCAAATGTTGACATTGCTATATTTGTTTTATGTGACTTTTGTCTCTTTTCATTTGTTTGGATGTAACATGAACTGTGTATGATCATAATAAGATCAATGAATAGAAATGATACTGGCTTTCAATCTCACATGGTATTAGAGCCATTCTGATCCTGTCTTCTTCCACCTTTTTTTATACCATGTGAAATTTTGGAAGCGAGTTTGTGAACCCGACCTTGATGATTGGGGAGCGTTCCATTAGTATATTTATAGAACAAGTACATTAATTATTTACAATTGTGAGAGATTTGCTCTCAATACGTATGAGATTATAATAAAGGTAATGCCATATTCCCATGACTTTTCTCGAGCCAGCATGACTTTTATAATCCTTTGGGAAACATGCGCTACAGGATGCCACCCAAGGTCATCTAGTTGTCAATGAGATCTTATATCTGCCAACATGCAACCATGGAATGTTGTATATCGATATCGGCATTCAACCGATAAAACGATACACTATAATAACAATTTCCAATTTTTTAAAAAATATCGCTGATATATCGGTGTTTTTAAAACAAATTTTAATAAAAAATATTTAATTTTTTCTAAAAAAAATCAACTTTCCCGTTTGTTTCCCATCCTATGCCAAGTGGAAAGATACGGGTTTAAAACGCAAACACATATTTTGAATTATATACAAATTTTTTATGTATATTTTAAAATTTATGCTTGTCTAAATGAGTATCACTCATTTTAGAAGTTATATTGTGAAAATATATAGTAAAAACTAGTTTTAGACCACTAATATTTTTTACACAATATCTCCGATATTTTGTCTCTTTGGTCGACCGATATTTTACTGATATCCAATACGACATTCCTTGCATGCGGCGCGTGGCGCCGAATACTGCACAAGGAGGGAGATCCCAAAGATTGAACTTGCCACGTAGTTGGATCAACCGTGTACTAGGCTCGCTCTTGGTAAATAGATATGCAAGTTGATCGACAAAGACAAGTCTCCCCCTGTTTGACAAGTATGAGGGGAAGAATTCATGAAGATTCCATCGTCCAAAATTGCCTTGAAGATGGAGTTAATGAAACTTCGTTGTACCGTTGCTAGAGGGAGAGTTCTCTGGCATAAATGTCATACACAATGCCGGGATGAAAACACGGGGGTGTATATTTGCCAAAAGAGAGATAGCGGATGCTGAAATGGACTTCAACAAAAAAGTCATAAGATTCTCGACCCATCGGCAAGGTAATCGCCTTCACAACCGGAAGCGTAGATGACCCATCAACAAGGTTTGTGGAAAGGGAGGAGGATGCCATAAAGGAGAGGCAAGGTAGGATAACAATGGTGTAGGAAAATCGAGGAAGAAGACAATGTTGTAGGTCTGTGATGAAGCTAAACACCCCAATGCCAATAATGATGGAAGACCACCAAAAAGTTGTTCCTCAAACACACCTCCAAAAAATAAACATAACTTCTCCGATGGCCAAAATGGCAAAGGGGAAGGCTGTCGGCATGAACTCTTGAAAAAGATGCAGCTTGGAGAAGGGGTCACCTCGAAAAGGAGAGAAGGGCCGAGGTCTAACCCTTCGGCCACCCCCAGTGTCACCCCACTCCTCATACGTCAGATCTGAAGTCTTGGGTGTTCCAGCCGGCCAGGGCGATAACCACTAGCTGGCTAGGGGTTATCTTCCAGGGGAGGATTCTCACTAGATGCCTCTGATACCATGTGAGATTGAAAGCCCATTTCTATTCATTGATCCTATGGTTTATACAAGTTTAGTTACATCCAAACAAATAAAAAGAGACAAAAGTCAAATAAATCAAATATAGCAATGTCAACATTTGCAGCGCATTCCGGCTCTAAATCGACGTGTAGGCCACCTATTTTGACTATATCCACTTCACACTCATTAAATGAGTTGTTAAAGTTGGCTCCAAGTCATACTATGTCATTTCAGATGCTCCATCCACTGCTACAAATGTAGAGGGACTTGGTTGAGCGACGTATTTGGTGAGCGACGTACTGCGCCACCCATACATATTCATATCCCCCCTCAAGCTCAAGGAAGGAGTTCCCGAAGATTGAGGTTGCTTCGAAGTTGGAAAAAATGTGGGCTAAGGTGGGACTTGGTGAAGATATCAGCAAGGTGCTAAGCTTCTTGAATGTGAGCATTTGTAGCGTCTCATTAACAACATGCTCACGAATGAAGGCGACACGTCCAACAGCGCGTGTTTCCCAGAAGATTATAAAAGTCACACCGGGTCGAGAAAAGTCGTGGGAAGATAGCATTATCTTTATTATAATCTAAGATTCATATTTAGAACAAATCTCTCACAATTGTAAACAATTAATATACTTGTTCTATATATACTAATGGAACACACCCTGATCATAAAGACAAGTTCATAAACTTGCTACCAAAATTGTTCATGGTATCAGAGCCATCTAAGTGAGAACCCTCCCCTGTATGATAGCCCCCTGGCTGGTGGCTATTGCCCGATCGGCCGGTACACTCTGGCATACGAAGAGAGGGGCGACACCGGGGGTGGCCGAAGGGGTGGACCTCAACCCTTCTCTCCTTTTCCAAGTGAGAGCATCTTTTTCAAGTGCTCGCACCAAGGTTTTCAAAACCGGACCGGCCATCGACCCGGATTGATGGCCGGTCCGGTTGGACCGCGGTCAAACCGGATTGACCCGGTTTAGAAGTTATAAGTATAAATATATATTAAATATTTATTTTGTACAGCAACATCATAACTTCACTTGTAGCCCAGGTGGTTAAGGCTTAGTGTTTGAGAGGGTGGGGGGGGGGGTTCGAATCCCCCCTCCCGCATCTGATCTTTTTCAAAAAAAAAAAAAAACAATGTGACCGGTCCGGTTTAAAAGAAAACCGGCCGGTAAACCGGCCGGTTTTGAAAAAAACCGGACGGTTTACCGAACCGGGGTAAACCGGGTGAACCGAACCGGTTTCCCGGCCGGTTCCGGTTTTCCGCGGTCGGACCGGCCGGTCCGGTCCGGTTTTGAAAACCATGGCTCGCACCGATGGCCTTCCCCTCCCTCCGCCGTTTTGGCCACCAGAGAAGTTATGTTTACTTTTTTGCAGGTGTGTTTGAGGAATAGTTTTTGGTGGTCTTCAATCATTATTGGTGTTGGGGTATTTAGCTTCATCACGTACCTACAACATTGTCTTCTTCCTCCTTGGTTTTTCCTACACCATTGATATCCTGCATTGCCTCTCCTCTATGACATCTTCCATCTCTGAGACTACTTTCCCTTCCACAAACCCTCTTGATGGGCCATCCACGCTCCCAGTTGTGAAGGCAAATTACCTTGCTGATGGGTCCATTCATCTTACAGCTTTTTTGGTGAAGTCTATTCATCTATTGTATCTCTCTTGCGGCTTCTTTGGCAAATGTACACCCCCATGTTTCTGTCCCAGCATCGTGTACAACATTTATGCCAGAGAACTCTCCCTCTAGCAATTGTACAACAAAATTTCATTCTCTAGCTTTGAGGCAGTTTTGGATGATGGAATCTTGACAAATAGGGGGAGAATTGTCTTTGCCAATCAACTTGCATATCTATTTACTAAGAGTTATCCTAGTACACGGTTGATCCAACTACATGGCAAGCTCAATCTTTGGGATCTCCCTCCTTGAGCTTGAGGGGGGATATGAGAGTGACACACATGTGGCGCATTATTTGGCTCCACGCGCCACATGTTGACAGATATGAGATCTCATTGACAACAAAATAACCTTGGGTGGCATCCTGCAGCGCATGTCGTCCTACGGCGCGTGTTTCCCAAAAGTCTATAAAAGTCATGACTGCTCGAGAAAAGTCATGGGAAGATAGCATTATCTTTATTATAATCTCAAATTCGTATTGAGAGCAAATCTCTCACAATTGTAAACAATTAACATACTTTTTCAATATATACTAATGGAAACCCTGATCATATAGAGTGGCTTCCAAAATTTCACCAACTTCTTAGGCATGCAAGTAAATACGTCGCTCACCAACTTCTTTGATGCTTTCTCAAACTCAAGATGCCATCCAACTCTTGGACAAGTTTGATTTGGCTAGTGTTCGACATGCTAAAAGCCCACTTGCTGCTCGGACTCAAGTATCAACCCATGACTCGGCTCCGCTATCTGACTCGTCTTTATATCGTCAGATGGTGGGCTCTCTCCAATACCTTACTATGAGTCGTCCTCACCTATCCTTTGTTGTTAACCATGTATGTCAGTTCATGCAAAAGCCTTGCATTGCTCATCTTGAGGTTGTCAAAAGGATTTTTCGTTATGTCAAAGAGACACTCTTCGTGCATTTCAAGATGCAAGTTGTCATGACAGTGTGACTTGGATCATGGTTGTCCTGACAGTCGTGATATCTTCACCAAGTCCCTCTACATTTGTAGCAGTAAAGGGATGACGCATCACCAGTAATAGGAGCTGCACGAGGGCGGCCTCGAGAGGACTGCCCTTTGCCACAATGGGCAGAGCTATGAGCGGAGGCATCGTGTCCAGTAGGAAGCATCCCATGCCCACGAGAGTAACGACCAGCATAGCGAGAATTGTTGGAGGAGCCACGACCCTGAGATTTTGTGGTTCATCCACCTTCGACATCTACAAGTTCCTCTATCATGAGCTCCGACACTCTACTGTGATAATGTCAGTGCAATACATGTCTTGAAATCCTATGTTCCACAGTAGGACAAAATATAGTGGCATTAATGTACACTTCATTCATGAACATATTAATGAGACGCTATAAATTGCTCACATTCCTTGAGCTGAACACCTTGTTGATAGCTTCACCAAGTCCCTCCCTAGCCCACGTTTTCTCCTACTTCGAAGCAAACTCAATCTTCGGAAACTCCCTCCTTGAGCTTGAGGGGAGATGTGTGACTTAGAGCATGGATGGTACAGCAATCGGTGCCACCCAACTTTAACAATTCATTTAATGAGTGCAGTGCATGGGTGGCACAACATACGGCGCCACCCAACTTTAACAATTTATTTAATGAGTGTGAAGTGGATATAGTCTAAATAGGCGGTCTACACACCGATCTATAGCTGGAATGCGCTGCAAATGTTGACATTGCTATATTTGTTTTATTTAACTTTTATCTCTTTTCATTTGTTTTGGATATAACATGAACGTGAATAAATCATAAGATCCACCGGAGATCGATGGGTCCGTGGCTGGAGAGGTGGCAGAGGATCGGGCGGAATTTGTGGACCCACCGGGGCTTGAAGTCGACAACGACGAAATGGAACAGCCCAAGTGCTGTGCTCAGCTACTTGAGCAGAAGGAAAGGACGACGCAAGAACAAAGAGCAGCTCGTTGGTCCGGGGCTTAAATTCGACATGACTCATTTAGAAGATGCATTGGTTTGAGGCTCAAATTCAACATGGCTCACTCAAAAGATGGGTTTCAAACTCGCGAACTCGGCTAGGGAGGGCTCCATCGGATTCACAGAAGATCTGGCTCGGATTTTGCAGAGGACGGGCTTTGAATCAAGATCGAGACATGATTTGGATTGACTCAATTTGGACGATATTTGGAATGATCAGATTTGGGTGAGATTTGGGTTCATCCATGGATTGGGAAGCTACATCTAAGTCTTCAGCTTCTTCCTTTTGGAGAGTTTGTCCTTTGTCGCTTTAGTGGTAATTTTCTTGGTCAATTTTCGTGTTCCTTTTGGGGAATTAGTAGAAGATTTGATGGGTTTTGTTTGATTTTTTTAGTGAGTTAATGGATTTGGGGAGTTTGATGATTTGATCTTTGGTTTCTGCTATGGGTTTCTTCTTCTTAGGCCGAGCTTCTTCTTCTTCATCTAGAAGGGCTTTCTTCATCTGGGGCTTTTGTTCTACTTGCTCTTAAATGGAAGTTGTCTTCTTCTTGAGTGGTTTCTCTTCTGCTTCTCCTTTGATTGGTTTCTTCTTCTTTGGCATTTCCTCCTCTGTTTTTGCAATTTGTACTCCTTTGTTCTTCTTAGGCAATTGTTCTTCGATATTGTCACCTTCTTCCTCTGTTTCTTTTTATCTTTTTATCTTTGATAGTTTTGATCTATTCTGGAAAAAAAATCATTGAGTTTCTGGGTTATTTCTGTTTGCATTTGGGGTTTGATCTTTATTCTTATCTAAGAATCAATCGTTTGATAGTTTTGATGTTTGGGAAGAATTCTTCATTGGCTTTTTGGGGTTGTTTCTATTTGCATTTTGTTGATCTTTCTTGCTATTGGAATCTCAAAGTTATATTAGATTCACGTCTTCTTCTTGGTGATTCCTCTTCCGCCACCACACATTGCTTATGTTTGCTACTCTGCATCTGTTTGTTCACTGTCGCTTTGCATTTGTCAGCCCGCAGCCACTTTGCCGTCCATTTGCGCCCTCTGCATATTCTTCGTTTTGTCAAAGTTCTCTAGTTCAATACTGCCCACCACCATCGGTTATGTCACTTCCATGCTTCTGTTGTTGCTTTCGTCCACACCACTCTGAATCAGTCTATCCGCTGCAACTTTGAATATGAATTTGAATATGTCCGTTACTTTGAGTCAGTCCACTGTCGCATTGAATCCGTCTGGTCTGCCCACCATCGCATATGAATTCCGTTGTTGCTTTGAATTTTACTTTCCCCGCCACTTTGAATTTGCATCACGCAATCTATTGATCCACTGATGTCCGTTGAATTTGTTTCTCCACTCTGAAATCCGAAATATGAAATCACCTGCCGTTGCATTGCCGCTATCCACCACCATCATTACTTCTACCGCTTGTTGCTTTTATCCATTTTCATACAAACTCTCGATATTTGACACATCTAGAGTTTGAGGGGGCTATGAGAGTTATTGTTAAATAAAATCACGTGAAATTCGTGTCCTCCACGTGAAGTCTGTTTGTATTTTTATTTAGGTTTTATCCTTTATCAATCTAATCTTTATAGAAGGATCAGTATTCTTCTTATGTAATTAAGACTTCTCAATTCAGAAATATAGTTATATTCAGAGATTTCTAACATGGTATCAGAGCATTGATTCTTTTCTTGTGCCTATGAGATTTGGTTAGTGTGTTCAGTAAGAATGAAGAAAAAATAAATAAAATTGTCACTGAAGAGACAGAGGACAAACTCCCCAAAAGCAAGAAGATGAAGAAAGACCGAACTGAAGACTCATAGAAGTAGCTTCCCAAACCGTGGATGAACCCAAATCTCGCCCAAATCTGATCATTCCAAATATCGTCCAAATTGAGCAAATCCAAATTCTATCTTGGTTCTGGTCTGAAGCACGTCCTCCATAGAATCCGAGCCAGATCTTTTGTGAATCCGATGGAGCCCTTCTGAGCAGAGTTCGCGAGCCTGAAACCCATCTTCTAAACGAGCCATGTCGAATCTGAGCCCCCAGACCAAGGCATCTTCTAAATGAGCCATGTCAAATATGAGCCCCGGACCAAGGCGCTGCTCCCTGCTCCTGCACGGTCCTTTCCTACTTCCGCTCGAGCTGCTGAGCACAACGCTCAGGTTGTTCCATTTCATCGTCGCCGACTTCAAGCCCCGATGGGTCTACAAATTCCACCATATTCTCCGCCACCTCTCCGACCACAGACCCATCGACCCCGCTGCATACGACGGCGTCCACTGCTTCCCCAATGCTGTGGTGGGCCTCCGCTACCACAACGACATCTTCTGCAATGCCACCGACATCCCCAACGGCTACTCCCCTCTCGACTTCAAGAGGTTCCTACGGGCGGCCTTCTCCATCCCAGCCCCGATCACCACTGGTGCCACGTGAACGCCATTGAGGAAATTGAAAGTGACCACAAAAGGCGTAAGTCCTCCGCCTCCATGGCAAACACTGCGCCCACAGCCTTGTAGACTTCAAGATCGCTACTGCAGAACTCGTCGTTGCGGCCGAGGCAAGGGAGGGTGGAAGAGTTCCACTGGGCTCGGGCCACCGGCTCGCCGATCACGCTCCCGTGCCCCATTGGTAACCCGTCGGTCGTCCATTCCACCTAAAAAGGCGGGGCAGGGAATCCGATGGGAGCCTGGGGCGTCGACCGATAGGAGGAGAGGGTTGGATTCCTAGGTTCGACATGGCCCCTTTTTTTCTTCATTTTCATTGAACACATAAACCAAATCTCACAGGCATTGGAAAAGAATCAATGCTCTGATACCATGTTAGAAATATCAGAATAGAACTATATTTCTGAATTGAAAAGTTTTAATTACAAAGATAAAGCACCGATCCTTATATAGAGATCAAATTGATAAGGGATCAAACCTAAATAAAAATACAAACGGATACAAACTTCACGTGGTTTTATTTAACAATAACTCTAATAATCCCGCTCAAACTCTAGATGTGTCGAACATCGAGAGTTTGTACCATGGAATTCCACGCCGATATGTCGATATCGGGCCCCACCCGATAAAACGAGACGGATAAATATCGGTTTTTTGAATTTTTTCAAATATCGCCGATATATCGGTTTCGGACCGATATATCGCTATTTTATAATAAAATAATATTTTCGAAAAAAAAAAAAATTTAAAAAAAAGGGGAAAAAAGGTAACTTTCCCACTTGTTTCCCATCCTAATATGCATATTTTAAAATCTATGCTTTGTCTAAATTAGTATAACTTATTTTAGATGCTAAATTATGAAATATATGGTAAAAACTAGTTTTTGACCACCGATATTTTTTTACAAATATCTCCGATATATCTCCGATATTTTGTCTCTTAAGCCGACCGATACGATACCGATATCCGATACGGAATTCCATGGTTTGTACGAAAGTGGAAAAAAGCAACAAATGGTAGAAGCAATGATGGTGGTGGATGGCAACAAAGCAGCGGCAAGTTCCACTTTTCCTCAACTAGTGTATTATGAATGGAAGCCAGCTTTATGTAGCAAGTGTCACTTATTCGGTCATGATATTAGTTCTTGCTCCATCAGACAAGAATGGGTGGCAAAAGGTGGTTTCTTCCCTACATCTTTAGTGAATCAAACTAATGGGAACAATCTTCAAGGATAAATTTCAACACCTCACCCATGTCCTTCCCGAATTATTCCTCAAGGAGAAGGTAGTAGCGTTCCTCATGATGGCTTAGCTACCTCTAATCCAAATGAATCATTTGGTTCAGATTCCCTTGTTGCTAATTCGGTCCCTACTTTAAGAGGTGAGAATCAGGGATTTAACGAGAATAACACTACTTCTACCAGTTCTCAGATAGAAGAACACATGTTCAAAGAGCACCCTATCCCTGAGAGGGTAGCCCCTAGAAGATCAGGTCATATTGCCTCACGATGCAATGACTACAATTTGGTTTTGGACTTGTTTAAGTCTAATTCAGTTCACACTACTGACTCTTTTGACAACTTATCATATGGGACTCAATTTGAAGAAGAATTCAACAGAGAAGATGAATTTGACGTCACCTTGCGAGAGTATATTGATCGATCTGTGACTAGTTCTGGTATGAAAAAGAAAAAGAAAAAGAATAGAAAAGGTGGTCGTAGGAAGAATAAGTAATTCTGGATTTAGTTTATTGTTTTCCTTCAGGGCTTAATGATTCAGCACAGGGCTCTTGTTATTTAGACTTATTAGAGGGTTTTTATGATTTCATTGTAAATTTCTTGTAACCTTCTTTCGAGTGAATAAAGTTTCTGATTTACCGATAAAAAAATGAATAGAAATGATATTGGCTTTCAATCTCACATAGAGTTACAGTCTAGACCATCAGACAATGCGTTTGAATGAAATGAGGTCAACAAAGAATAGCATATAAAAAAATTCTAATATCATACTTTACAAAATAGTCATCTCAACCAAAATCAACACAACATGAGCTTTTAATGCCAGCCAGGCATGCATTAGTGACACATGTAAAAACCTATTTACAGCACAAACTACACTGATAATTGACATTCTAAATTCAGGAAAAAGTAGGTCGAATTAGGGCTTTTTTTATTGACTTTATTTGGAATATGAAAAATTCATGCAAACAAGAAACAGAAAAGATACAAGAGAATCAATCCACACATTCTGTACCCCTATGTATTACAAAGAAGAGAAAGGAAGAATATGAGATAAAGAGAGAGAAGTGAGAGATACCCAAGATAACCAAGCATTAGAAAAATACCCCAAACTGTGTTTTCTCTTCCGGAACTATACGGACTAATATCAGAAGCTGCCTGCAATTAACAAGAAAATTGATTATAATACTCCGATATACATCAGTCAATTTGTAATAAACAAGAGCAACTCATATTACAGGTTTTTGATAGATATAAACACATTTCAACTGCGAAAAGGTGGACGAAGAAATAGTAGCTCATATGAACATGAAGGCATATGCAACAATGACGAGAAAGAGATCAATATATATGGGCAACAGAAAAGTGTTACTTCAAAATAGACCTTCGAAGATCCATTTTAAAGTAAGAAAATACTATTATGGCCCACATAACTAACTAAACTAGACAACTTGATATTTGTATTGTTGTCCAAAGGTGCAGTTGCCAGTTATAAATCTTCGCTAATATCCCACTTTTTCTTAAAATCTTTCAACGCTATTATCCTAATTATTGTAGGAGCTGCAAAGCTCTTTTGATCCCATATTTGACACAGCCAATGACATTGTTTTAAGTTTAATATGAATACGTACAAGAAGAGCCCAGTAGTGTCGGGGTCAATTGCACTTTAACTTTCTGATTGCATAATAGATTTAGATAAGTTGAAATCCAATTGTTAAAAAGGTGAGTAATTCATCACACCCTGTTTTACCCACCCCACTATACATGGACGGTGGATCTGTGTTAAAGAGGGTGGGTTAGCTACAACATGGGGTTGGAAACTACTCATCCTTGTCAAAATATGGGTTCATTATCATCCCCTACTACCAAATTTAAATTTTTTGAGGGGAAATTAATGTTTAGCCAAACACATCTTGACTTAGTGCCAAAAGCAGGAGGCGGTTCCTGTTTTAAGTCCCCACAGGGATTTGAACTGTTTCTAACAGTTCGCTGTAAGGACTCTTAACCAGTTCTTCTAAAATTTATGGCAAATGTCAATTTCAAGTTATAGTAAGGGGGAGGCTTTGAAACCCAGTTAAAATCAAACCCATACATTAAACTCAGGATGCTTCCGCCAGTTGTTGTAATATGCCTCATCTAATAAAACGTAATATACAACTTAAACATACAATAGACAAATATCATATAGGTGCGATATCCTTTACCTGATGCAATATGAATAATGCACCTCCTAACGTCACTAACACAGCCACCACATAGTCTTGGCCACCATATCTCTTTTGCATTATTAATGTACCCCATACCTGCAAACCACATACAAATAAAAATGATGTTGATCAATACCTAAAATAAAACCATAAAAAAGAAGAACAAATAAACATGCAAAAGTCATTAACACCAAAACATGGTACCCCCACTATAAGCGCCTATCCTATCACTTCTTCCTCCATTTTACCAGTCAATTATCCGCCCATTGCATGCTCAAAACATGCATTATTAATTGAAGCTCTTCTTTCTCCTTTATTCCATCAGAAGCTCATCTATATCATTCTATATTTTTCTCCTTTATTTCACCACGACTCTCTATCACAAACTGAAGCTCTTCTTTCCAGTGTACTCACACTGTCACAAGGACCATAACTAACTCTCAATTTAACTAAAATCCTTTTATAAGTTTGTTTCTTCATAATCATAATCAAGTAGCGCCTTTTCCCAACTATTTGGGGTCGGTTTCTTTATAAGTTTGTTTCTTCATAGTTGCGGAAATTTCATCCCCACACAACATGGCTGGGCCTGCAGCATGCGTCAGAGTACGTGGCATTGAGCATTTTTTCTTAAACAGTTGTGGTGCTATTTATGCTATTTCATTTATCAGCTCTATTGATAAGGCAATATCCTCATTTAAAGATAAGATATCCAAGTTGGTCCTTTCTATGTTTCTCAAAATTGTCGTTAACTACAAATACTAGCATCACACTCCTCTTAAAGATGAATTCACAATTACCTCAAAATTAATGACTCCAAGTTCCAGTTTTGCTTTTTATAAGTACTTTCTTTTCAGAAGATAGCATGCACTAGAGAAAAAACTGGACAATGTTAATTACAAGAAGATGGAAGGGAAAAACAAATGAAAGGTGATTAAAACTTACCATGACAGGTATCATTTTCGCGCATTTCACTAATGTTTGTACTGGGAAGCTAACGTATTTAAGTGCCTGCAAAAATTTATTAATGTATAAAGAGTGGCCAAATACCATATGACCTGAGATCAAGACTTCCAGGAGTGTGCATCCAAAACACATAAACAATCATATCCACTTCTAAATCACCACCCTTACCTCGTACTGGCATGTGGTGGTCAAAATGTTAGACAATGATACACCGCAGTATTTATAAAGAGGCGCAACTGGCTTCAAAGTTTTTTTACTAGCCTGAAGAAGAAGATAAGATGAAATACGAAGAATTAACTACGGCGTATTGCATGCGCACTACTTTTCAAATCAAATAGACGGAAAAAAATGGGGTTACCAAAAGAGCTGCAGCAGAAACAGCCGAAGTCGTAACTCGGTTGCACAAGACGAGAAACAAAGAGAACTTGAAAAACTCATTTTCTACGTACGGAACTCTCATGATTTTTTCCTGCAAATCAAAGAGAGTCACCAATTACCATGATTTCAAGAACGCTACACAGAGAGATCGCAATACGGAAAAAGAAATAATCACAGAATCAGCAATTATCACAAAAGATTGATAATCGAGACGGAAACAAGAACACGAAGGGGAAGGGGAAGGGGAAGGGGAAGGGGGATGATGCCTGTAAGACGCCATAGACGAGGAGAGTGGACATGACCCCGCCAATGGAGAAGGCCCACTGCCATGGCTTGTGCTCCTTCGCGGGCGCCGGCGATTCCGCCATGGCCCCCCATCCACAAGCGACAAGACCCCGATTTTTTCAGATCCCTCTCTCTATCTTTCTCGGACAAGCCGTTGGACGGAAACGGCGAATGGCAAAATAGTCCTGCGCCGTCTACTAGCGGTAATCAGCCGTCCACTTCCCCCTTTCTGCGTTTGGAACTTGGAAGACGTTAATGGCGTTGCTGGAGAAGGAGGTGGACACGCGTCCAGAACTGGAGAGAGATGCCGGCCATGAGTAACGTTCAGTAACGGCTAAGGGACGACCAAATTTTTACAAGTCGTTGCGGTTAAGGGGCCGTTTAGATCGTGAAAAATCGAGTGGATTTTTGAGATCATTCACTAACCAGCTCAAACACCAGTGAATAATCCTAAAAATCCACCTACAGCCCTAAAATCAATTTCATCCACTCTCAAAACTGGATATTTTTCAGCCGGATGGTGTTGATTTTTGACGCCCCAAACGGCCCCTCAATTGGGTTTGAAGTTTGAACCAAATGTTTCGTTTTTTCGACATTTGCCCTTTTTGGGGGGTACATTTTGCATTGAATTAGGAGAGTTCTTGAAGGCAAGTCACGAGATATCACAAAAGTAATGAGAGTTCATGGAAAGCCCGAACTACTGGCAATTCTTGAAGGCATACAGAACCTATCTCGCCACTCGCCACTCGCCAGTGAACCTTTTCACTTCAGCCTCCTTTTCCCATTTGTGAAGGTAGCCAAAAAAAACTACTCCCTCCATTCCATATTAAAAGTCTTATTTGGTTTAATCAAAATGAAATGATTCAGGACTTATTGAGGTCACTTCTGAAAAAACAATTAGCTTTAGCCGTTGCATGAGAAAATGGCCCACAAGTCAAGTTACAAGTCACAACAAAGGGAAAACATAACTGAGATAAGGAAACATATGATGAAATTTTCCTTACACTATCTATTCATTTTAACTGCAACATGACTTGTCATCATCCTTGGCCAAAAGAAAAAACTCTAAATATCATGACTCACCATTACCATACACTACATTCCCAGAGGAGGAATGGTCACCGCAACCACGATACAGAATGCATTTGAAGACTGGTTTAAAACGAGATGTAAAATCCTCAACGTGGAAGTTTAGTCAACTGCACGCCTATCCAACTACTGAAATTGAGTTCATTGTCATCGTTTCAGGAAAAAATTGTTGCACATTCTAAAGTAAAAATTGCAGAGAGGTCTAGTTTGCCTGTGCATAAGCACCATATCTCTGATGCTCTCTCTGCTGAGCAATATGTACATGTTGTGACAAACCAGTGACAAACGGAAAAAACATGTGAAAAAAATTTTAGGCACAAGCCAGTAGGGATGGACATAAAAAAATCAATACACTTATATCCTTTTTGAAACTTTGCAACAGATGTGAATCACGTATATTAATCCTATACAACAATGCTTAGTAATCAAGTATCAACTTCTTTTGGCGCATCTGTGCTATCTACAACCTGATTAGTGAATTCAGGGGTGGTACCAGGCAAGTCGGAGCCATAGACATGACCCATTTTTGTGCGTTTCGTTTCCAAGTATCTCTGGTTCTCGGCGGTGATAGGTGATATCACAGGCACCCGGCCTACCACAGCCAATCCATAGCCCTTTAAACCAGTGAACTTGGCTGGATTGTTGGTCATTAGAAGCATGGTCCTCACTCCAATATCCCGCAATATCTGTAGGCAACAAGGAATGAATCAGAAACACAAGAAATGCTGGAGTTCTTTTTTATGGTAAGTACAGTAATATAAGATGTGATGTCATATCATATATGTTACTGAGCAAATTTAGTGGTAGCTAGTGTCATACAAATATGGTGGCTGTAAATGATTTCTGTCCTTGTGAATACTGAAAGAGTAATAGCTAGTTTTGCAGTTTATTTGTTCATACGCAAAATTTTGAGATTAGCCATCTTATGAGCATAATCAACACGGCTTCAGTAACACTTTATTTGATTACCTGTGCACCAATACCATATTCCCGAGCATCAACAGCTAGGCCAAGTTCCAAATTGGCTTCAACAGTATCATGCCCTTGATCCTGTAAATTGTATGCTTGAAGCTTGTGACCTAAACCGATGCCTCTTCCTTCATGGCCACGCAGATAGACGAGTGCTCCTCTACCTGCTTGCTCTATCAACTGCATCCCCAAAGCTAATTGGTTTCCACAGTCGCACCTAGCAGAACCAAATATATCTCCAGTTAAACATTCTGAATGTACACGAACTAGTACATCCTGTCCATCCCCAATATCACCCTGTCAAATATAGGGAAAAAAAGATCTTAGAAGTAGTTAATATTTTGTAATTTCTTAGAATTAATTCTTGTAATGGAAATATCAGTAAGCTATTTCATTTCACAGTATTAAAAGAAATGTTAATAGAAAGTTACTTTGACAACAGCCACATGCTCTGTTCCATCTAACTTTGAACGGTATGAATAAGCCTGAAATATGCCCCATTTAGTAGGCAAGCGAGAAACAGCTGTTCTTTTCACAATTTTCTCTCTCTTCCTCCGATACCTATAAAAAAAATGAATTAGCAGTGCAATAAGCTTATAGAAGACCTCATGATAAATTATCATACATAACATCAAATTTCCTCACCGAATGAGATCAGTGATTAAGACAATCGGTAAGCTGTGCTCCTCCGCCATCTTTCTCAGTTTCGAGATGGAGGCCATTGAACCATCCTCAGAATCTATAATGGCTGACAGAACAGATATTGGCCTTAAACCAGCAAGTGCAATCAAATCAACGGATGCTTCAGTGTGCGCAGCTCTCCTCAAAACACCCCCATTTCTGTATTTTAGAGGGAACACATGACCTGGCTTTCTGAAATCTTCTGGCTTGGAATCAGGAGATGCAAGAGCCAGTATAGTTCTTGCCCTGTCTGATGCAGACACTCCAGTAGAAACACCAACTTTAGCATCCTGATGCAATCAAATAATGGCTCAATGTCCAATACAAATAGTAATTGTCAGCCAAATGTATATCTTTGGTAAAATACTAGCTTTGGCATATAATTGTTCCTCACCACTGTCATAGTGAAAGCTGCAGCAGACAGATTTTCGGTATCACTGACAAGCGACATCATGGGGATTTTTAGTCTCTCAAGATCCTCTTCTTTCATACCTACCGAGACAATTCCAGAACCATGTCTGATCATGAATGCTAAAGTTTGCGAGCTTGCAAAAAAGGCTCCCATTATCAGATTTCCCTCCTCTTCACCATTTTCATCATCTACAGCAATCACAAACTGCAAAGATATCTTGGCTCAGCTTTTCATTATAGCCTCTTTGAAAATGTTAAATACAAAGTCCTTATCAAAGTACAAATCGAGTGTAAATTGCCGATTTTCTAGTAATAGTAAATTAATTGAGAAGAGCAACGGTTGAGCAAACTAATGACCCTCGAAAATCTGGTCCTCAATTTGCAGTACAATCTAAAATTCCGAATCCGCATTTAAATGCAAATCTTAATTACACAAATGACAAACTAATGCTACTACACCCAAACTTAAACATAATTTTGGTGCCAAGTATTGGTTATACCTTGCAAGTATTTAGGACCATTCTTATTTTACTTCCAAGTTTGTGCACGAATGGGCTTTATATTTTGATTACTAGCTGATGTTAGTCTAAATAACAAATTTCACCATGCAATAGTGATCGCGCAATCAAACTTTCCCAAATCATGGCAACAGCATAAATATGGATTACCTTCCCGCGGCGCAGAGCATCAAGGGCCTCGTCAATGGAAGAGAACCCCTCGGAAGGGCAGTCCGGATCCCCCTCTGCATCGCTGACAAAGAAATCAACAGTCTCCGGGGTAATCTCCGCGCTCAAAGTCTCAAACGACTTGATATTCACCTCCTGCCGCGCGGCAAACAGAGACCCATTTTCACTCCCCTTCTCAATACCTCCAGTTCCATCATCCCCCGCCGCCCAACAA